>JBAMHV010000001.1:3664473-3677445 GCA_037177535.1 Pseudomugil gertrudae | reverse complement strand
GTTGTCTGTGTCTATGTGTGTTGGCCCTGGATGGACTGGCGACCTGTCCAGGGTGTACCCCGCCTCTCGCCCGTTGACTGCTGGGATCGGCTCCAGCCCCCCCGCGACCCCGCTCTGGGAACAAGCGGTAGACGATGGATGGATGGATGGAGGTTTTATCATAGGACATTCCTATTTTATGTAGCTTGTTTTAGATCATTTAAGCTGCTGCGTAGAAGCTGAAAATACTTTAAAAATGTAAAACTCTGTGAATGAGATACAGAAAAGAACTGCACAGCTAAATTAGAAGCTTTCTCAGTTTTTTTCCCTAAAAAAGAAAAGTAAGAGGCAACAGAGGATTTGTTCACGTCTAGCTTATTGAGAAATGATGGGTTTCTGTCAACAGTGGGTGAGAGGTCCAGTTCCTGGGATTGACAGAGGTGCATCTGCAGGAGACAAGTCAGGTCTAGTAGGATCAGTGGGAATAAGTCGATATGCCTGCACAGTCTGTTTATTTGTTTCTATACTATCTGCAGAGGCTTGATGTCACCAACTGGCAACAAACCGTAAAAGGCAAAAACAAGTTTTAATAAGGAAAATGAGCTTAGTTTTATTTAGTAAAGGTTTTGCTTTGTAGGAATACTCGGCTTGTTTAAATCGTGGATCCTGAATCAAACAAATGTACAACAAAACTTAAATGTTTACCTCATGACACCTACCGGGATCACTGGAAACTGAAATAATGTTTGTCTCAAATTGGTTCTTATTTTTTCAGAAATAAAGTGTCTTTTTGTTGTTTTGTTGCATCAATGTGTCTGAACATTGTAAGTCACAGTTACACATGCACACTTTGGATATGGATGCTGAAACACTCCCAGTGATTTACACCTGAAGGTAAACCATAACTGCATCACTTTTTAAGTCCCTGACTGCTTCACCTGAACAACATCAATAAAAACAGCAAGAACATCTTTAATATAAGGTGCGATTATAACAAAGTGACCTACTGTCTGTACAAAGCAGCTTAGCATGCGATCAGTTATCTGTGTGACACATCGGAGGCTTGTCATGCTGGCGCTCTGGACAGGCGCTGGGCTGCTGGTGTGTTTGTCTGCAACCTTACGTGACAAACCTCTGGCATTTTGATTGCTCTTTCTTTGCTTCTTCGATAGGTTCGTGTTATCTGCGCACACCAACGGAGACCGCGGTGTATCTGTAGATTCTGGCACACAAACCAAATAAACATTTCTGGCCGTTCTTTGTGGGAGCTTTCACTCAGATAGAAGATAAAATCTTTATCTTTAAGCTGTGATTGCTGTTGATGGCATACAAACGGTGAACTGTGAACTCATGATTGCAGACTTTAACTCTTTAAACTATATTGTCGGCACACATGAATGCTGTTTGTTATTTTGGCTACAGTTACATCATGTTCTTATTAATTAGGGTTTAATAATATAGAATTAAAGTATTCTCCTTTGGGTTTGCATTAAAAACTACTTCTGAATTGAGATTTACATGGAAAACGTGTATTAGTCTTCTCTTAGTTCCACTTTAGATCAGGCTAGGAAAGGTTTTGGTTAGACAGAAGATAGAGGCGATGTACTCTACAGGAAATAAACAAACTCCACTTCCTGGTTATTTTCTTTTTGCTTATACCATGGAAAATCACATAAGTACTGTTTTCGCTTCTTGATTATATTTTTGAAGTACCAGCTCGACACGAGCATACTACTGTCCTTTTTTCAGCAGCTGATAAGAAGGAAGATGATGTACCGAAGACATTTCAACTACTAAATGTAATGTTGATTCAGAGGCGCTGCATAGTAAATCTGCTTTAAGTGATTTGACACCATGACACTTTCAAAACAACAAGAAATCACACTTTTTGTTGTTCTAAAAAGATCCCGTCATAACTGTGAGACCTTTATTTTGATCTGTTGAGCCATTTCCTGTCAATCTTTTAATCAGTTAGATGGTAACAACAGCTAAAGATCAACAAAGTTCTGTGTGTGTCTCAAGGAGCAGCAATAATGGTCCTCTGTGGCTGGAATAAAGGATGCTTTTGGTACTTCTGTGCATCATTGTGGAATAATTGGTAAATAGTAGGCAAGGCATGTTTATTTGTATAGCACCTTATAAAGATGTTAAAACTGGTGTGATGTGTTCAGATCTCTTTGTTCTTGTTAAAGCTCGAGCTGCAGATGTTTAATGCTCTTTTTGGGAAGTCCTGTTAAAAGACCATTACAGTAATCCAGCCTACTGGACATAAATGCATGGATGAGTTTCTCCTGGTCTTTCTGGGAGACTAAATTTTTAATCCTGTTGATGTTTTATTAGCATAAATAACCAAATGAGGAATAGGTGTAAAGATGTAAATCTTGGTCAGTGTTGATCTGTGTGTTTTAAAGTCTGTTTTTAGTTGGCCTTTAGGGTGATTTATCTATTGATATATTAATTTTACATAATTTTAGCTTAACATAATGTCTGTATGGTAAATGGAATTAAAAGGGTTGCAATTCCAGATGTTTTAAATATAAAAGTGAGCATGCGTTAGGGCGTTTACTCATGAAAACTTTTAATATCACAGAACAGGCTCATTTATCAGACGAGTTAATTTGTGGCTTTTGTGTGTGTGCATATAAACACTAGCTGTCCAGCAGCAGGAGTTATTTTACTGATCTCTTATCAGTGTTAGTACCATCTTAAGTTCCTTATAGCTTCCATCATAGAATAAAACAATCATCTCAACCCTTTCAGTATCATTCATGTAAATTTGCCATGCGGTTTGGTTAAAGGCTTCCTGCTAAACTCCCAAGTTTCTTTGCTCTGGTCAGAGCCAGTGACCTCTGCTTTTTAAAGCATGTTTGACAAATACAAGTTCTCTGATGTGGCTTCATGTTGACAAGACTTCTGCTCCAGCTCAAAGACTCTAATTTAGCTCTGAGCAAACCCCACACACACCCACACACATCTGAACAAAATGCTCAAAAGCTAAAGGTTAGAAAACCAGCACAGCCTAAACGCTGCAGTATGAGCTATGCGGGCTCGACCGAGGAGCCCCGAGATCCTGCCTGAGATTGTTCTGCCTGTTTTCTCAGAGGGTGAAGGCCACGCCCCGAGGGGTCCGAGGAGTTAAAGAATTACAGACTGCACGAGAAAATTAGAAAGACACGTTTTAAAGACAGGAACACTCGGATGACGCCATCCTTGTTTCCCTTCCTTTACTGGGAGCTCTGGAAACATGGGGTTAGGGGGAGAAAGGGGGAAAGAGAGAAAGAAAGAAAAGAGGCAGCTGGGGGCGGGGGGGTAAGAAGGGATGGTGGAAAGACAAAATGAAGAGAAAGAGAGGGAAATGAAAAGAAAGAGACCATTAATTTAGTGCTGTGGGAGGGATCTGAAGGTTACTAAGCTCTCCCTGCCAGGCCCTCCTGGGTTGACTGATGCCTTTGTGAAGAGGCCAGGAACCACACACACACACACACCCACCCACACACACACACACACACACACGCACACACTCCAAGAAACTTTGGGTTGCGGCAAGCCAGTTTGAGCAAAATTGACACACACAAATACACACAGATGGTCATTAATGGGCTTCAAAGTGTTGGAGCAAAATCGGGGAACCTTTATTTAATCCTGATCGTGATTTCCTGTCATGTGACTGAAGATGTGCTTTCTTCTGCAGGGGTGGAGCTTCACGGTTGTGTGTTTGAGTTTGATAGAAAACCCTTCAGATGGTATACATTTTACATGACACCTCAGTGAATCATTACTTCTCAGAAAACTATATTGGCAAACATCTTTTTTCACACTAACCTTGTTGATCACTCCATTAATCGTGTTGACGCGAGCAAACCACACGGTCATATGTCTCTGTTAGTAATGCATTTTTTGAGGATAAACCTTGAGGGGATAAAAAAAATCTACACTATAAATCAGTTAGTGTTGGTTTTAACAGCTTCTCAGTGGGGATGTGTACTGGAAACATCACAGGAAGTGTCCATGCACACAAACAAACAGGCTTAGAAGTGTCGGAAACTCGTAACACGTTTTTCGCCACTGTCCTGTAAAAATGACATCTTAGACTTGAAATCCTAAAAGTGGAGGCGTTAAATTGGGCTTTAGACATCATAATTGCAGCTCAGGACAACATTTAATTCTCACGTTCACTGTTTTGATCGACAAAAGGATGACAGGGGAGACTTCGTACGAGCCCAAAGTAAACAAATCCTTGACTGATTTAGAGAGAAATCAAAGGACGCATGATTTACTTTCTCTTAACTATGACCAATTATCGCTTTATTTTCTCCCAATTGGGTGTTTGGTTCAGCTCTGAGTGCTCATGCGAGGTGGGAGACTCCTATCGAGTGAAAGACTTGTGTTATTTCAGCCGGGAAGTACTTACTCGCATGAGCACTGCTGCTTTTAAATCACTTGAAAAATCTGTGGTGTGAACAGAAGTTCAGAGTTTATTTTAGTCCCAGAAACGTAAAGTTTACTGCTGCTGCTTAAATCTAAAAATCTCATTAAGTCCATTAGATGGATTTTTCAACACATTGCTGTGGTTTTCTGAAGCTTCTTATGCGTTTACTGCGTAGGAAGCAGCGAAAGACGGGGTAGAAATCAGCGTTGGCATTCTCAAGTGATGACAAAGCTCTGAATCTCATGGTTCTGTTGTTACTGTAAACATCCTCCCCTGATATCTGTCTTCATTTCATGCTGAATGTTGTGCTTTGTGGGCCAGGGCTCAGAGGTGGGTTGTGTGTTCTTGTTGAATCCGAGATGTGTGAGACGGGTACATGAGTGATGACACGATGAAAAAACTGGGACTTCCAGGGACTGATGCTGATCTCTTCCTCTGTGTGTTCGCAGGTGTTCATGGAAGTGCCGAATGTTCGTGCGGGAGGAACCACTTCACGTGTGCGGTCAGTGCGTTTGGGGAGTGTACCTGTATCCCGGCCCAATGGCAGTGTGATGGAGACAACGACTGCGGGGACCACAGTGACGAGGATGGATGCAGTGAGTTTAAATTTAGATTATACATTTAGATTTTCTAAATGGGAAAATCTGCAGGTTCAGTAGTAAAGGGTCACTACTAAACATCGAACAAAATTAGGATAAAGACTTGGATCACCTTCCTTCACTGCTGCTCCATCTTCATGTCCACATTAAAGCTCAGTTTTCAGTTGTTCTCTCATGTATCGGGCCGAGTAAATGGTCTGTCACAAAGACGGGGCTACTGTTAGCCTTTGAGATGTAAACGCTCAGAAGCAGCACTGGAATCAGTTTGGTGTGAAAAGGCAAATAAAGACTTGTAAGAATTGAGCTATAATTAAAATCCACTTTGTGAATTTCAAATATAAAACACCTGAACTGAATTAACTCTCCAGATCAGCCTGCGGTTCTAGATACAGTACCGGTAGTTTTACTGATGGCAAAGTGCTCTCTGTCTGTGCACGTAATCTTTTCCCATGTGCACTGCTTTTTGTTTACTTGGGTACCGAGTTCAGGATTTCCAAGAAAGCAAACGTTTATATATTTTTTTAATTACCAAAGCCGTGTTTCCCACCCTGATAATTCCTCAGGCATTTTCAGTGCAGGAAAACATGCGATGAAATGGCCTCAGTTGGGAATTTGAACTTCTGAGAGTCCCTGGTACAAGACTGGTTAACGGTACCCAGAGTGTCAGCTGGAGGATGAGTGTGAAGATGTAAAAATATGTGAATCAGAATGGATTTCTCTAATTTTTCACAGTGGATACGATCTAAATCACAAATATACCTCCTTAGCACAACCCTGCAGAACGGCGCCACATTGCTGACATGTATCCCCTCGGCTCCAGTGCGTTTTCATCATCTACTCCTCACAGAGACCTGCACAAGTCCAGTCTCTGCAGGTCTTCAGACCACAACGAACACTCAGACACCCACAATCAGAAGGAGCATTTTCAGGGCCTTGAAAAAAATCTCTGAATGTTTTTCCCTCATGAAATAAGAGAGGAGTGCTTTAAATGAGAGACTGATGAGGTCATTTTTATACTTAAATGAATAAATGTAAACATGTTTTTTTTCTCATAGCCTTTTTACATTCAGCAGCCAAATTTGTCAGTTAAATGATGCATAAACACAAGCAGCTGTGCAACACTGTCAGATTAAATTATCAAAATATGATAATCTGAAATCTTTGACTTTATTAATTTAGTTAGTTTGCATGAATTTATTTTTAGTTAGTAAAACTGAGGCTTTATGGGATGTTTGAAATGTCCTTTTGTTGCTCTCTGCAGCTCTTTGTGACTTCCCCTGCATGACCTGTGAAATTTTTTCCTGTAAAATGACTGTTTGCTGAGGCAGTAAAAAGTTAAAGAATACAGTAATTGAACTCATGTGGAACTCATCATCACTCAGGAAAACTGTGAGTGTCTGACGTGGGCAGGCAGGGTAGTGTTTTGGTCCATACCCCAAGCACAAAAAAACCAAAACAAAATAAACCCACTTGAGTGACTTTTGGCTGGAGGCGAGTCCTGGCAGCAGACTCGGACAGAAGTATTTTCCTGCAGAGCATGTCAGTTTGTCGAGTGCTGGAGATCTTTGCTCATCTTTTTATTTTTACTCCTGCGTTTTGATGGGAAATGTCAGTGCGAGGCTCTCTGCTCACTCATAGCAGAGGCGGGTTTCCGCCCTTTTCTTTGGACACTGGCACAGTTTGTGTGTGCTCATATTCTTTCTCCATCACTCTTCTTCTGTCACATTAAGCCTGTTAGGGGGTTGGGAGAGGGGATGCTAAGTGTTATTGATCTGTGGCCAGTTAAATGTTTAGAGAGTTAGATTGCCACATATTGATTTGCGGTGCGCTACTTATTTAGCGAGACGCATGGAAGCAGCTGACAGATATCAGAACATCTAGCTGAACCCTTCTAATCCATTAGTACTGTACGATCGATCCACTGCTTTATCGCTCTGCGATTGGATGATTGTTGTCATGGACATGCTCCAGTAAGTGTTGTAACCACTGTGCTTATGTCATCCGGTTGTAGTGGTCAGACATTGTTACAAATAGTCGCTGTCCTGTTACTCCATTATTCACAGAGAAGAATGCTAATTAAAAACTATTTACTATTTTATTCTTAGAGTTACAATATGTATTTATTTATGATGTAATTATCTCTGATCGGTCAATCCACTCAGATTAAAAGGGAATAAAATAATCCATTAATTGATTTCTATGGTTTTAATGCAGCAAAATGCATAATGACGTTATGTTGATCTCTTTCTGATGATTTATGTTTTTCTTCTTTTTTAAAATTTTCAAGTTATTGACTGTAGCGTAAATCAGGTGGTGAATTTAATTAGCATTAGTTGTAGGAAATTCATTTAACCTGAAAGGGGAAATGGATCCACCAGAGAAAGCTTTTTTCAGGATATCTTTCCTCATGACTCTTTTGACCTTTCCATTGGTCAGACTTTCTGCTTTCCCTTTTGGAGACATTTTGCATTACATTATTACTTTTCCTCCATCCTGTAACAAATGTTTACAAATGTACACTGTTAATGTGTTTTTGGGGAGATAAAATGGTAAGACTGTGGGAAAGTATCATAAAATCTCAGCAGCCCCTTTCAAAATGCTCCATCAAGGAAGGATTGTTTCATTGTTATTTGTCCTCAGACATGCTGTTTTAAAGTACATGATGATATGGGGCTAAGGCTCATCTGTTTGCTCTTGTCGGACCAAGTAAAGTCGGACAACAGCAGAATAATGAGGGCCACATCTTTGCAGCTGTGCAGTAGAAAAGACTTGTGATTAAAAGTATTGTCTTCAGTTTTTAGTCTACTTCTATACTACCGGTCAAAAGTTTGGATGCAGTAAATCATTTAATTTAATGAGTGTTTTTTAAAATGAGTTTTAGGGCTACTTCAGCCACCCTGCCAGGAGGCTTTGACCAATGTTAGGTAGGCCGAAATTCCAGATCCATCTCAAGTCTTGTCTCAGGTCCTTGCTAGATTTCTTATTTTGGAAGGACGTTTTCAGATACAGTCCCTGTGAAGTCCCTTTTTTATTGCTAAAATGCTATTTCATTTAACACTTTATGTGTTTGTTTTTTTTCTTTTATTTATTTTTTAAGTGTTTTTCTTTTCTGTAACCAAAAAAAAAAAAACAAGGGAACCAGATTATGTTCCTTTACTTCAGGCTGCTATGGACGAACAACTCTGAAGTTAGAACCTTCTGAACTTTTGCTTGGTAGCTGTTTTTGGGACAAGTAATGCTTTAAAAGTTGCATGGAAGAAAACACACAATGTTGAAGTAGTTATCTGTGCAGTCATTGCAACACCTGAAGCCACTGGATTCACTCACAGATAAAAACATGTTTAGTCTTTTTTAAATCACTCTACCCATCTTGAATGCTAAATGTCAGTGGTTACTACACACTGTATCTATACAAAACTGTCATTTTGGCCTGTTTTGATGTTGCACTGACATTCATTATAAACTTTCACGATCCTGTCATTGCGTTGCATCAGTCCAAGATTGAAAAACTGCAATCCATAATCATCACCTGAATCATCACTTAGCTGCAGCATTTTGCCTTACGGCACCACACAGCACACCAGCAGCTGTCTAAGAACCCACTGGTCATTTTCAATCCACACTGTGACAGATTCAGCAATTAAACGCAAGATGACATTATCGGAGGAAGCAAGGAAACGAGTGAGAGGCCGCACCTAAGACTTAACTGACTTTTAACGACTGAAGAGAGCTTCGAGAAGACACAGGATGCAAATGGCTGTCAGAGTAAATAAAAGCTTAAAAATTTCAGTAGTGAGGTTTTAAAAGATCTTCCCAATACTTCATTCAGGAACAACTGAAAGGTTGCATGGTTTACCACATTTTTCTCAAAACATGGTGACAAATGAAGTCGATGAATCTGCACCTTCAGTGCAGCAGCGGTTTCCATCGTTCAGATGGGCGGACCCGTGTGACCGTGAGAATAAAGAATCACAATGAACACACACAGAAAAACGCAACACAGCGTCTTTACTGCTGAATCGAAGCAGTGTGGATCGTGGCATCCAGACTTTGTTTGAACTTTATTGTATTTATCATTTCTACCAGTTTAACCATTTCCAGACAAAGCGCTACTGTTTCGGATTTCCCTGGAGGAATGTGTGTGTTTTGGAGAGTGTGTGAATGTCCAGAGGATGGGAGCAGAGGAAGGATGCATCTATGAGGTGATCTAATTACAATGTGGGATCATGTGGGCATTGTCATTGTTCAGAGCTGTGTTCCATGTGTTTGTGCTGACGTGGTACGCTAGTGTCCCCCCCTGATAGTTTTAGCTCCAAGCAGACCAAAGAGGGATTACAGCAGTGTTGAGTTACATGTAAAATGTCCATTTTGTGGGTTGATGTAAATCAGGGCTTTTCAAATTTGGTCCCTGAGAGATGCGGTCCTCCATGTTTGAAGCGTGTCTCACTTCTGCACACCTGAATCGGAGAGAGGAGTCAACATGCTGGCAAAACTTGACAACAAACTGTTGAGGAGAGCTTTTTTTTTATTTCAATCAGATGTTTAGGCAGGGAAACATCTAAAACCTGCAGGATTGTGGCCCTCCAGGACTAGAACTGGACACCCCTGTTGTAAAGGATGGTGATCTGGACTCCATCATGCTCTGCTGGAGGTGCTGTTTGGGGGATTGTGAGGGGGAAGTTATCTTCACTACCATGTGTTCTCCTCTTCACTTCAGTAACATCCGCCTGTTTGAACTGGATCACACTGGGTGGACTGGCAGGGTGATCATAAATCTACCCTTCTAAGAAAAACATTTAAAGGTTAAAAGGTCAACACAAGTGTGTATCCAGGATTTGTTTCTTTAAAAATCCACACAAGCGGAAGTAAAGTAGGTTTTTATGCCTTCTGTTGGGCTCTTGTTTAGTGCTAATAAAGTTACCAAGAAGTGTAGGACAAAAAAAACGTATAAAACTTTCTGTCATTGTGCAGATTTTCTTCACATCTTGTAACCTGCTTTGCAGAGTATTTGTACGTGTATGCACGTGCAGATTTTTCTAATAAAATAAGCAAAACTATCTTAAAGTAGAAATGTGTTTGAAAAAAGTGTGAAAAAAGTCTGATTGATGGATTTTACTATGGCTGAAATGCTGCATGTGTTTTTGTGTCTGTATTAAGTTAAATTCAAGCGTCTCAAGGACACGAGAAATTATTGGATGGAATTTAATGAAGACACAACTCGGATGATTCATCAGATTAATGAGCCTCCAACCCTTCTATCTTTCTGCCTTCGTACAAAGCTCTGGATGACATACAACCGTGCTTTATTACATCTGATTTGAGGCCAAACATATGAGCTGTTAGACAATGCCGTTAGAGGAATACATATTTATGATCTTGGCAGCGTGTCCCACATCCATAAACTCCCATAAGGAGAATGAAAAGCTACACCCTGCTTGTGGAAATGTGGCTCTTATGGAAATTGCAGTATGAGCTTCTTGTACTGTTTGGGAGGGAATTAAAAACAACAAACAAACAAAAAATAACATCTCCTTTATGTTGTCAGAACTTTCTGCTGAATATTTAACATCCACCTTGCCTGCACTCATGTTGGTGTGACTCGGTTCTGCGTTGAAGGAAAATTCACAGCGGAACACGTGAGTGTGGTTTATTTTACCGGTGAAATGAGAAGCCGGGTTTGTCAAGTTTCCACCTGACTGTTGCATGTATGTGCAGCGAGATATACTGATTATTTTAACTGCAACTTGGAGTAATTTCAGTGTTTTTGAACCAGCAGATGTTAACCTAGATGCTGCCTTTGTAGTTTCTGCCATCATTCTTTATTGTGTAATCATGTTCATGCAATCAGGCGAGCTTTAAACACGCTACGGACAGTTTGACAAAGCATGTCGAGATAACATTTTCATCCCATTCAGAAGGAAGAAAAATCAGGTGAACATAACTTCAAGGTGCTTTAAGATTTCCTAAATCCGTTTACATAAGTTTACAACTTCTGCTTTTTTATTATTATTATTATTATTATTTATGCTCCTGGAGCCATTACCATGCACCATCCCCAGACTGAGACACCAGCCTGAAGCGTCACATGATGACTGCTTTACAGCTCTGCTTCACAGATCAGCAACTGCATAGTAACACACTGCCCTTTTTGAACATGCACCATGACTGACTCAGCTAACAAACCCGGTGGGTTCTTTATAAGTAGAAGGATTGAAAGTGACAGAGGAAGAGACAGGAGTAAGTATTGGGATGACTTTTACTGGCTGAAAAGAGCTCAGAGAAAAGAAAGGATGCACTGGTAGGAAATTAGCCCCATTGGGTGAGCCAAAGTTTACTAAATGCTGCTTTAAATGGTCATTTTATTGTGACCAGATGCCATTAGAGGATTCAATTTTTCATTCTGGACTTTTTACAGAAGTTTTTTAACAACCACTGCAAAGATTCTCAGATGCATGTGGTACTGAAAGCAACACAACAGTCTTCATAAATCTTCATCTTCTGGGAACAGGAACAGGAAAAGAACACACATTTTCACAGTTTACTTTTCGCTTCACAGACATATTTACGCAACCGGCCTTCTGTGTCCAGCAGTGAGAGTTTTACTCCAGTTGAAAATTTCCCCTGGGAATTGCTTTTGTGAACTGGAACTGCTAATAAAAAGAGCAGGTGAAATTCTCTCTTCTGACCACCTCCAGTGTTCATGTATGAAAATGGATTTTCCAAAAATGTAGGTGGAGATTGCCAGTCACCCAAGTTCCCATGCATCAAAAGTAGATGACCTTGAATAAAAGAAACAGGATTTTTCCTTAGCGCTGGTTCGAGCTTTGGCTGGGGGAGGTCCAAACGGTAACCTTTCTGTGTGGAGTTTGCATGTTCTTCCCGTGTTAGTGTGGATTATCTCTGGGTACTCCGGCTTCCTCCCACAACTCAAAGACATGAGCTGCTTGGAGACTCTAAATTGCCCATAGGAGTGAGTGTGTGTGTGTGTGTGTGTGGATGGTTGTTTGTCTATAGCCGCTTTTCCACTAGTACCTACTCTATCTGGCCTCACACCACTATACCCAGAAACAGATCATTTCCATTACGATTTGTCGAACCGTGCAGTTACATTTTCCTTACCTACTCTGTTGAGATTCCAAGCATATCGAGCCGTGCCGGGTCGGGTTGGGCTGATGTGACCCAGGGTGTTTTGTTTTGCCCTCCGACGACGTGTCTTGATTTGTTCCATGAATCTATTTCTCACAAATAACCATAATCCAAGCCCCAGGTAAAAAGTTACAGCGAGGTCTTCTATCTTTGTGTCGGTCTTCCTTCTATGGTATTCGTCTTCTTCTGTGGTGTTTTACAGACCCTGTACAAAGTGTCTAGAAAACTCCTGGTGTGATCCTCATACATTAGAAGATTGTGACTTATAATGAAAAGCAGTCGAGTAGAGTATAGTACTCCCAGGCCAGTCAAGTAGTGTCACGTAGGTACTAATAGAAAAGCACCTGAAGTGTGCTGGCCCTGTGATGGACTGGCGACCTGTCCAGGGTGTACACTGTATCTTGCTCGATGTCAGCTGGGATTGGCTCCAGGCCCCCCGCGACCCCGTTCAAGGAATAAGCGCTAGATGATGAATGGATGGATTTTTCTTCGTTTAAGAAATATCTTTAAGACCCAGTAAGAGAAGTTGCTTCAAAGCTGTAAATTAGTTTCTGATTGATGTTGATTTTGCTTGTTGTGGTCACTGCATGGTTTAGCATCAATCCATCCATCCATCCATTTTCTACCGCTTTTCCCTGAACAGGGTTGCGGGGTGCTGGAGCCAATCCCAGCACACAATGGGCGAGAGGCGGGGTACACCCTGGACAGGTCGCCAGTCCATCACAGGGCCAACACACACTGTCAAACAACCATGCACACACACACTCACTCCTATGGGCAATTTAGAGTCTCCAATCAGCCTATCCCCAAGGTGCATGT
>JBAMHV010000001.1:3652456-3664373 GCA_037177535.1 Pseudomugil gertrudae | reverse complement strand
TCCCCAAGGTGCATGTGTTTGGACTGTGGGAGGAAGCCGGAGTACCCGAAGAGAACCCACGCTAACACGGGGAGAACATGCGGTTTAGCATCTATTCACTCCCTAATTAGCTTTAACATATGCAGCCATTTCTACACAGCCTATTTGAACACAGTTAAGCTTTTAGACATGAAGGAATAAAATAAAAATCCTACTGACACATTGTACATGTGTTGATGTATCCATGATGTAACAACACTCATTAGTGTGAGTCAGTGCGGTCGTATCTTATTTTGTGCTCCATTCTCCTGACCTCGCTTTCTTCTCCTCCCAGTTCAAGACAAAACAATTCATGAACACACACTGGAAGAGGATGCTCATAACAACTGTAACCACAGCATATTGAACAATACTCTGTTGCTTCACCATTGCACCATCCTCCCACCTCATCCTCGAGGTCCTCCTTCGCATGATTTCTCCCTCTCCATTTCTTTTGATGCATGGGAACACTGTTAAATTCCCGCAGAGTTGAAAGCAGTTGAGCTTGTTGAAAGAGTAAATTATGTGGCAAGTCAGGAGATGGGTGCAGAGGAGATGCATGTGAGGGAGTGTGTGTTGAGATGAAATGAAGGAGGAAATTCTCTGTTGTGTGTGACTGAAAGCGCTGCATGACGTTTGGTTTTCTGTCTGCTCACAGAAGTCTGTGAGGTTTGGGAAATGAGTGTGTACCAAACACACACAGGCCCATGGACAGATTTCCTTCACAGACTTGTGAGGACCTTCCTGTGGATGCATTTCTGCACATCTGACGTGTAACTGGACCTCCAGGTGGTGTTATTTTTACCATACTCATCAGAGGAATTTATCTGAACTGCTCACCTACTTGAATCATGGTGTGGTGGCTGGAAATGTCCAGAAAGCTCCACATCAGACTTTATGTAAGTTTCTCCCCTCACACGCCTTTCTTCTTTTATATCACGTGTCAAACTCCGGTCCCCGGGGCCCGGTATCCAGCAGGTTTTGCTGTTTCCCTGCACTAACACACCTGATGCAAATCAAATCGATCCAACATGTTCTTGTCAACCTATTAGGTAATTTCTGTGACAGAGCACGGAGACAACAACAACCTGATGGATACCGGCCCTTGAAGACTAGAGTTTGACACACCTGTTTTATATCTTCTGTTCAATGTTTGCAAGGCAGAAACGCTTATTCAGCATTTCTGTTGTCAGCTTTGTGTGACAAAAATCCTTGTTTTGATATGTTGAGTGTCATGAAAAATCAGTTTCACATGTTCTCTTAAATCTCCATCTTTAGTATATAACACAAAACCTATTTCAGTTAATGAAAGTCATAGATTTTTATCAAATATAAAGGACCTTTCTCGTGCCTAAAATCTGTCTTGCACTTAAAGATCACGACTTCCTCTAAAGAACTGACCTTATCCATGACCTGGGTTATTACATGGTGTTATTCTTACATCAAATATTTGATGTTGATGGAAAACTCTCCTTTTAAGATGCTTTTATTTCTTTCATTTCAACTTTATGTGTTATATACAGGAACATTCAGGAACAGCACAAAGTTGTGGTAGGATAAATATTACCGGGTGTAAACCTCTCTACATAGCTGCATGATCATGTTTAGAAAAGCACCTTGTTTAGGAAGAAGATGGACGCCTGTTCTGCTTTCCAGGGTTTACAGCTTTATTCATGTTGATGGATAGCAACACTGTATGCCTGAGATGCAAAATGAACTGCTGAAAACATCCACATTTTTCACTTATATGCCAGAATGGACTGGTTTCTGTCTTCTTCCTGCTTCAGGTTCACGTCCACTGTGCTGTTGGTTACAATCATACATGCCTGTATGCCGATGACATCACACGACCGCGTTTATTCACAATGTGAAGGACACTGATGTGCCTTTGCTTTGAAGTTTACTCAACCTTGCTTCACAGCTGGAGTGAAAACCCAACTCTGAGTCCGTCTTCAGGAGGAGTTAGTTAGCCCTTTGATTGGATTCAGATCTTTAATCCGTGCTGAATTCAAAACTAGCCTGCGGCGCTACCCGGTGAGGAATGACCACTCTGTCCTTTCAGCAAATGTCCGAAACCAAAACTGGTTCTCACAAGGGCATTGACACAAATATGAACCACCGGGAAAGAAGAATTACCCCCTCTGTCCTTTAATCTACTACTCTCTGCAGCCTCAGCCAATCAGAGAGCGGCTCTGACAGCAGGCGCTCAGCTGATCTGAAAGCAGGAGCAGAGAAGATTAGGACCTCGTTCCTCCTTCTCTCTGTGCCTCTTCATCTCTTCCTCCCTCTGCCCTTGGATCCCTCTTCTCTCTGCTTGCAGACCACGGGAAACCTGCACACCCGACTCCCTTTCCCCAAGACTTCCTCATTTACTTCTCACCATGTCTGCCTTCTCTGTTTGTCCTCTCTCCTACTTTTCTCCTTTGTCTTGCTGTTTTGTCAGCCTCTTTTTTCTGTTGCAGGATTCAACCATAGCTGTTTGGTCTAATTAGCATAATCCTCTTTCTCCCCCTCTCTCTCTTTGTCGCTTCATCCAATGCTTGCTCAGTCCTTTCCTCCACCTCCCTCCTAAATATTTACTTCCCGCTCAGTAAACCAGCCGAGCACACTTGTTCACACAGAAGAGGACATGATTAGAGGCTGACTGAGGGCAGATAAAATGACAAAAGCAAAAAGGGAAACAAAGAGGTTTTTAGTCTGGGGACTGTCTTTATTGTCCCTATAAATTTAAAACAGGCTTTTCTGAGTCACCTTTAATGGTTGCACGTAATTAAACTCAACAGAGATGATGGAGAAAAGCTTTGCAGGTACTTGAAGTTTGGATTCTTGGAGCTTCCTTGTTTGCATGGACCAACTTGGATGTTACCATCATTCACACAAGCAGTGTAGTAATGTTTGGTGTTGTGATGCTTTGCCAGGTGATTTTCAAATTTGGCAGCAAGCATCTAACCTTGTTCGGCTTTATTACTCAGAAGCCTTGTGTTGTTTTGGCAGACACTGAAAGAAAGTGGGGGAAGTTTTGTTGCAGAACTAATGTTTATTGTAAACGGCTAAATCTGTTTGCTAAGCTCTTAAATCAACACTGGTTGGATTTGGTGCCATTATGTACTCCACTCATGTACTACTTGGCGATTACATGAGAAGCAATATTCTGACATTAACCTGACGAAGATCTTTCTGATTGAATAAAACACACAAGTTGTTCTTTTCTCAACAGATGAACGCAAATAAGGTCATATTTAATGTATCTGATTTAGCTTTGTGGTATGTTGTAATCTTACACACCTTTATTCAAACCACTTCTGCTTTGTAATAATGCTTCACTGCTACATTTAATGCAACTTGGAAATAAAAAAATAGCTTAGAAACTTTGCGATTTCAGGGTATCGGTCAGTCTAAGATTTATTAATATAGCACTCTTCATACAATTAAATGCAGCACATATTAGTAGCATGTAATTCAAGTTTGTATTCACAGATACAGAGATATATAAACACGTACTGGCACACACACACACACACACACCTGTATATGCACTACCATGTCAAAAGCCTGAATACACCTCCCCATTAGATTTAATGGGAATTTGCATTAAACCTCCGTACGGCGCCATACATGTTTAAAAGCAGTGAGACGATAAATATGTCTGTAATAAAGTTTTTTTTTAGTGGGCTGTAAACGTTAAAGTGGACAGAATGTGAGCATTAGCGAGTAGTTGAACTATGCTTTTGTGTCTTTCCAGGTTAAAGTTATTTTATTTCTTATGGTTGGACATTTTCAGTGACATTTTACATCAAACAAGAATTTTTTACACTGGATCTTTCAAGGCAGCTAATGTGTTAGCAGCATTTTCTGTTTTAGACAAATGGCAAAGGATCAAATGTGAGACTTATAACTGTATCAGTTAGCCTTACGCATTAGTTAGCAGAGCAGGTGCAGAGCATTGCTAATGCTAACAGCTAGCTAACGCTTCCTTCTTACTGTCACCTAATGCTTCCGAAGCAAACGTATGGTTATCTTATCTAGGCTATTTCAATTACTTGGCTCAATATGTCTGTGAACCGCCCTGAGATGAAACTGTTGTGAAGTGGCACTATATAAATAAAGTTGAATTTAATTGAATTACACTCACTTACACAATGTAAAATTTATCAACATTGTCAGGTTGGTCTGGCACATTTTTTGTAGCATGATTATCAGATGAAATGAAAACAATGATTGATGGTTTACTTGTGGGTAAAAGGTAAAAACATACTTGTGTTACAGGTTTGTTGGAGTTTTTTTGTTGACTAAATGTATACATCACATAGGTGTGACTTATTACAACAGGCTTGTTCTTCCTGATTTTCCACTGCAGAAACTTCAAGCTGTAACTTTGACATTCCCATTAGATTTTATTTGTTTCATGAATAAAAGCTCTTCAAGCATTAAAGGTTTAGTTTCTACTAGTTTTTTTACATTAAAAACTAATCTCTGAGTACTTGTTGAGTTTGCTGATTTCTGAAGGATTAATCTGATGTCCTGTAACACAACAGACAACCACAGCTGTGTTTGCTTTTGTTAAATCTTTTATGTCAGAGTGCACATGCCTGCACATGTTTATTGCTTTCCTGAGCTTCTATTCAACATCCCCATTGTCTGCAGTAAAAACTGAACCGAGACAGATTGAGTCTTTTGTCTTATTATTGGTTCTGGGATGGTTGTGATGACATGAGGTGTATTAAGAACCGTTGGAGTATTACTGGAGATCCACTGCAGTCAACACTTGCAGCATTTTTTTAAAGTTACTTTGACCTCCTTTTGAAACAATTCCCTTTGATTCTTGATTGATTTAAGCCAATTTAGTGAACATTATCCTTTAATCCATTTTTATACTTTCAAAATGAATTATCCCAGGCCAGCAAATGGTCAGAAAGACCAAGTTTGATATGTACAGAGATTAATTGGTAACTTCATAGCTTCATAAATGTAAAAAAAAAGTTGACATTGAAGAAATGATCTCTTTCTGGAGCTTGTGGCAGATAATCCCAGTAGTCTTATAGTGTCATAATTAGACTGCATTAGAGTATTTCCCGTCATTCAGCCTCTTAAGAAAATGTCTGGGCTGAGTGGATGACGGTGCTTGAGTGTTACTCACTGGAGTTAAGCACTCAGTAGAGATTCGTCATGGCAACAAGCAAATGTTTCAGCATTAACCTGCGTCTCATGAAGATGGTTGCATTGCAGATCTGTCACGCGCTCGTTCATTCAGTAAATTCACTCTTACTGAGCGTTGTTGGGTTGTAGTCGAGTATGTGAGTTTCTCTTCATTTCAGAAGCAAACTGAAAATACAAGGTGGATTCATGAAACGTGTTTTTTTTTCTGTTTATAAAGCTACTCAGTAATGATGTATGCAAAGCTATCGTGCTTAAGCTATGGTGTATCCATCCATTTTCCACCGCTTATCCGAGGTCGGGTCGCAGGAGCAGCAGCCTAAGGAGGGAAACACAGATTATGTTTTATCCCTTTTGTTTAAACTTTTCTACCAAAACCGTGTTAAAACCTAAACCCAAACCAGGAGAGCCACAGTGCTTTGTTTCTGGTGACCAGCAGGGAGAAAAAAATTATGGTACTTCCTCCTGATTTTTGTTTTTGGTTAACATTTTCTTTACGTTTTTGGCCAAAGTAGATGGCAAACAAAGGTACCCAACCTGGACATATCCAGCAGAAAACAAATAGTTGCTTTTTACTTGGTTTTAAACCAAAACCAGGGGCCAGATTTACTAAATGGACAGATAAATGTGGGGAGATAAATAAGAAATGTTAAAATAGGACATCCAAAAACTAAAGCAAATGCAGACAAAAGCAGCTCATCGGGGTTACAAAGGTCTTATTTCAGGGATGGTAACGTCAGACCTTAAGGGCTGCACTCCTGCAGGTGTTAGGCTGCAACACACCTGACACACATCAGACTTTATCAGCAGACCTGTGCAGAGCATCAAACTCTGCACAGGTCTGCTAATTACACATTGATTTGAGTCAGGTGTGTTGAAGCAGGAAAATTCCCATCACTTGCAGGTCTGTGACCCTTGAGAACAGGTGTTGCACATCCATGCATTACATGGTACATTAATCAGCCTCCTGGTATTATGCGGATCTTCCGGATGGTCCCAAAAGACTGAGTTACCATCATATTCTGTCAAATAAAAAGAAAGTGAAGAGTTTGAAAGGTACATGGATATTTAGACTCTTTGTTGAGTCCTTTAAGGCTTTACCAAACAGCTTTTCATTTCCCCCCACTGCTGTCATGCTGGAGGAGGCTGTTAATGTGATGGGGGTGTCTCACTGGTCTTCATCGACCTATCAGTGTTTAAGATCGGTGGATAGTGACATAGTAGCATCCATGTGAATGGCAGGGTGCATGTTTCCCACCAGAGTGTTGCAGTGTAGAACAAGAATAGCTTTCCTTATTGTACTTTTCACTGGTTTCAGTGTCACAGATGACTGGTGCAGGCACGGACCTCTTTGGCTCAGCTGACAGAGTTTATTGGCTCTCTAAGATTAAAAACTCCCACAACACTGTGTTATCAGACTGTACTCCCCAGAGTATTTATTTTGTTTTTATATTCATAGTATGGTAATGATCATAGAAGAAGAATGAGGAGAATATCTGACTCACTCATGTACCTATGCCATGTTTATAACAGCTTTCATTATTAATAAAAAAAAACAACCAAGTCACAAGATGCAGCCTTAGCCTTTGCATTTATGTATTTTAAAAATAAAAGCTTCACTACTTCCTACTGTCTCAGAATATTCCTCCCAGCTGCGATCAGCCCACACGTAGGAAAAGAAACTTCACTACAAGCTTGTTTTGTATTTAGGATGTTGTTGTTTTTTCTAAACCACACCAGGAGCTTTCGCATCTAAGAATGGTTCCACTCATGGGAATACATCTGTCTGCACACTGTGGGCCCAAACGGCCTTGGCCAGCTTGATGGTGCAGATTTTCCATTTCTCTGCCTCAACATTCAGCCATTTTCTTTGATCAGAATTGCTTGACGTGGCTCTTTTCCAGAACAGTTTTTCATTGGAAAATTCACTCAGAATAATGAGCAAGCAAACCTTTAACATCTAATTAGCATGTTGGTGCATATTTGTTATTAAGAAAGAGACGATTTTGCAGAAATCCTTTGCTTTTGGTCTATTTCTCCATCATTTGCTGCTGTTCTGTAAAAGTGGGAGATATGAAGCATTTATTTACAGTTACATACAGTTTATTTTTACTAAACGTGTAGTTAAATAAATAAATCCAAGTATTTAGTTTGTTGGGTATTCAGGGTTTATCGGTCAAGTTGTAAACAAAAGTTATTGTTCAGTTGGGAATTGTGGGGTGAGTTTTAGGTGCTTTATGAAAGCAGATGTACAGCAGAAGGGATGTTTATCACAGAGGTGAACAAAGACAATAAAAGGCCATCAGAGAAGTCACTGCTGGTACAACTGCTCTGCTCTGACGCACTGAAATATGCGCTGGCGACCAACCAGGGCAGCATAAAATCAGATAAGCCGTCGCTGTCTGGACTGAAAAAATATCGCAGGAGAAAAGGAGTGGATTAGTCAGACGTTTAAAGAACGGGTTATTTCAACAGGAGAGCATCAAACCTCGTTCTGCAGGATGTCCAGCGGCGTTACAGCGCGGAGGGTTTGCCTGTCATCCTGATCCGTCTCCTGCTGGACATGCAGACGCTTCACAAAGACTTAGAAGCAGTCCTCAGTCTGCGACTGTAAACATGCAAACTTCTTTCCCCCGTTCCAAAACCATTAAATGACCCAATTTAAAAAAACACTGATTAACTTTCTCTTTAGTGTTTTCTATTCATGTCATTATAAATTGTTTCTAATTTGCTTAAACTGTTTGAATTGAATCAGTGAAAATAGTTTTTCTTTGGACTTGTTTGTTAAAATAAAGGCATCTCCTCGTTGTTAAATACCCAGCCTGCTTATCTGTACAGTAGCAGAAAGGTGGTTACAGGACTATCCAACTTTATATATGTGAACTTGCATGTCTCTCAACTCTTTTGAGATCATTTAGGGATCCAATTTCACCCACTGGAGTCCACATCTTTTTCATTTTTAATCTCTTTTTCTGTGTCTCATCTGTCCGTTATCCCATCCTTTAAGTCGGTGCGTTCCATGACGCCTCGGCAGACATATTAATCCCATTAGAAGCACTTGATTCGACCGCTCTACAGTAAAGAGAGGCCATTAACTCTGCTGCTCACGGCCACTTAAAGACGAGCACATACATCTTCCTAAAGATTAGATTTATGCACATTCTAACCGCAGTCGAGAAAGATGCTACATCTGCAGAAATCTGCATTCTCATGTGTTCATGGAAGAAACACAAGACTGAAAAGAAACTGAACGCACAAAAAAAACCTCCTGAACCCTGAAAAATGATGTGAAATTGCAGTTAGTTTGGATCAGTGCCTGCAATCAGCTGCAGGATGTGTGGTGTCTGTCTGCTTTCTGTGTGTGCATCTGATAAAAGACAGACTTGTGATGATGGGGCCTGCAGGTGTGTGTGTTAACTGTGGAAAGGAGCGTGGAATGCAAGTGGGAATTCTGGAGCTTGGATGAGAAAAGCCCATCGGTGAAGGTCAGATGGTGGTTTGTTCTCTGACACGTGTGAACCAGGCAGCTCTCAGGAGGATGAACATTTAGAGGAAGTGAGTTTAGTGTGTTTGTGCTACTTTATCACTTCAAAGTGACAGTTTGGGCCGCTGAGCGGCTTGAATATGAGATGCCTGTGTGTTATCTTCTTATTTAAGCGTGGATGACAGACGGGCCTGATTATGGGAGATTTCCAGGAGCAGGAAATAAACAGACCAGGTTTACAGAGGCATCAGTGAGTGTGCTTGCTTTGTTTTAACCTGGTAAAATACACACATTTCAAGAAGCTAAATGTGTGACTGATTCAGGTATCTGCAGGTATGAAGGAAGTGGAGGGCACATGACTTTAGAAGCATCTTTAAATGATCGCTGATAAATGATAAAACGGTGTTAGAAGGCTCATATGGGTGTGATGTTTGTGTGTAGAGACTGAGAAATGCGGAGGTAGTGAGAAGAGTGGTGCTGAGCTGAGCAGAATCTGTGCGATAAGACAGATCAAAGCACCCGGAGACCTCATCAGCCTTCCCAGCATGCTCCCTGCTGATCAACCTGATAACAACAAGCCAAGAGGTCACGCCTACTCTTTTTCTTGGTGTGTGTGTGTGTGTGTGTGTGTGTGTGTGTGTGTTTAGACTTTGCTTGTTTCCCAACTTGTGTTCCAAACTTGTGAACTTCAGTTCACACAGACTAACCAAAACTGGGCAATGGAAGATGGAAAAACATCACCTGGTCTGATGCGTCTCCGTTTCAGCTGCAGATTCAGATGGCAGGATCAGAATTAGGTGGAAGCGTCATTAAAGCTGACTCGTATCAATAGTTCAACCTTCTGTGGTGAGAGATGCCTCTTGGTACTAACCGAGCATCATTTAATCATCACAGACTGTCTCAGTAATGCTGAGCATCTTCATGCAGCATCTTCTGGCTGCTGCTTCCAGCAGGATAATGCACCATGTCTCGGATGTTTTTCCACCAAGCTGGTTCCCGTGTTGGTTTGGAGTCAGAGCCAGATTAGGCACCGATTCTTTGGTTTTCGACCGCCTGAGCAACGGCTCCTGGTTCTCAAAACTGGTTCAATCCAGGCACCAACTCTGTGTTGGGCCAGAGTTGAGAACTGGTTCACAGAGCTTGCATCTGCAGCTGGGGGCGGGGTTACCTGGTTAAAATATTGTTGAAACATGGACCCACATCTCAATAAAAGCAAAGAAATGGACTCTAAGAACAAGCAGAATATGTCTGAGGAGGACGCTCTGTGTTTCCTGATTTTATTGTCACCTGTGGAGATTAAAAGTAAATTAAACAGCGAGAGAGCCGCAGCTACGAATGGCGCCTCGATCAGCTAATCAACAAATGATAAAAGCTTGAATAGATTTCATAGATTTAGAAGAGGGAGCTTTGTCACCGCGGTAACAAGCAATCCAAAAGCAACCCGCATTTTCCCGATCCTATTTCTGATCTTGGCGACGGCCGTTGAACTAAATAACCGGCGCCCTAAACTCCTGTCCATGGTGGAAAATACCGTGGTGAAAACTCATAACTTCATCACCACAGAGTCTGGTAAGCGTTACTCATATGTGACGGGAGTCTGTGACGTTTAATATTACGGACGTAAACATGATGTAGATTACGTAATGACGCAGACCAGGCTCTTTCGGTCGAAAAAAAAACTGGTTCTTTGGAGGCACTGGAGTAGAACCAGCTAAGCTCTGGCTCCAGCTCAAGCACCGAACCAGCATGGGAACCCGCTTGTTCGAAAAACGCCCAAATTGCTCTCTTAAACATGACGATGAGTTTCCTGTACTCCAGTGGTTTCTACATTCACCAGATCTCGGTCCAGTAGGTCCAGTGTTGGGATGTGGTGGAATGGGAGACTCTCATTATTTATGTGCACAAATCTGCAGCAGCTGTGTGACGATATCATGTCGATATGTAGCATTAGATCTGGAGGTAACACATCCTGGTACTAAAGCATACCTAATAAACTGGCCAGTGCTCAGAATACATGACTGTGTGTGTTCATGAGGCCCGTTAATCTGTCCTCCTCTTCAGATAACCTTTAATGTTTGGAAGGAGTTTTTTTTTATTTTTTATTGCTTCTGGGCATCGCTCTGCTGCATCCAGAACTCCTAAAACCATTTCCTTTAACACAGTGAAGGTTTTCAGATGCTCTGCAGGTGTTGGGACTTCACCGGCAGGCTCGGAGGGGTTTCTCAGTATGTCAGCAGAATTCTGTTAGACAATAAATCTGTCTGGATTTTACTTCTTGTTGAGCTGCAGCCATTTCTGCAGAAAAACCGCAAAGCACCTTTTCCTTTATTTAGGCTGCGTCAGCTGGAGGGGAAAAGCTGCAGTCACAACTTTGACTTGGAGTGGAAAGATTTAGGACATTTCCAGGTTTTATTACAGTTTGATAGGGGTTTAAAAACACACTGTAAATGTGCTGAAACTGGCCGTTTCCATTAGTTTGATAATTGCTAAATCTATGTTTTGAACACAAACATAAGCAAATCCTTTAATTAATGTTACCTAAAATCTAAAACAAGCAAATATAATCATAAGAAAGATGTTCTTATCAATATATTTGAGGATCTTTGAATGCACCATGTGAGTTTGTAGAGATTGGTTAATTCACTGACTTGTTATATTACAGTTGATTTAATTTCCTAATTGAATTAAAGATTTGCAGAAATGCAGTGTACAGTATGTTCATAATGTATGTGCGTACTATCTAAGTATGCATGTACAGTACATACAATCTATGTATGTACTGTACGTGCGTACTATCTATGTATGTACTGTACGTGCGTACTATGTATGTACTGTACGTGCTATGTATGTACTGTACGTGCGTACTATCTATGTATGTACTGTACGTGCGTACTATGTACTGTACGTGCGTACTATCTATGTATGTACTGTACGTGCGTACTATGTACTGTACGTGCATGCTATGTATGTATTGTACATGTGTGCTATGTGTGCGTACTGTGTGCGTGTCATGTGTTTGTACTGTATGTGCGTACTGTATGTGCATACTGTATCTGTGTACTTTATGTGTGTACTATGTATGTACTGTGTGTGTGTGCTGTATGTGTGTACTATGTATGTACTGTGTGTGTGTGCTGTATGTGTGTATTGTGCGTGCTTACTGTATGTGTGTATTGTGCGTGCTTACTGTATGTGTGTATTGTGCGTGCTTACTGTATGTGTGTATTGTGCATGCGTACTGTATGTGTGTATTGTGCGTGC
>JBAMHV010000001.1:3639581-3652356 GCA_037177535.1 Pseudomugil gertrudae | reverse complement strand
TGTGTATTGTGCGTGCGTACTGTATGTGTGTATTGTGCGTGCGTACTGTATGTGTGTGCTGTATGTGTGTATTGTGCATGCGTACTGTATGTGTGTGCTGTATGTGTGTATTGTGCATGCGTACTGTATGTGTGTATTGTGCGTGCATACTGTATGTGTGTATTGTGCATGCATACTGTATGTGTGTGCTGTATGTGTGTATTGTGCGTGCGTACTGTATGTGTGTATTGTGCGTGCGTACTGTATGTGTGTGCTGTATGTGTGTATTGTGCATGCGTACTGTATGTGTGTGCTGTATGTGTGTATTGTGCATGCATACTGTATGTGTGTATTGTGCGTGCGTACTGTATGTGTGTATTGTGCATGCGTACTGTATGTGTGTACTGTATGTGTGTATTGTGCATGCGTACTGTATGTGTGTATTGTGCATGCGTACTGTATGTGTGTGCTGTATGTGTGTATTGTGCATGCGTACTGTATGTGTGTATTGTGCGTGCGTACTGTATGTGCATACTGAACCAGTGTGTCTGTGTCAGTGTCTTGACATTTAGACCCAACAGGATGCATCAGCTCAGCAGAATCTGCTTTCACAAAGAGAAACACGTCCTCACATGAGTTCTTTGCAAATGTCTGACTCTGTTTCTCTCTTAATAATGTAGTATCCATGCAGTGTTATGTGGGTCAGTGGGGCTTTACTTTCCCTGGAGACCTAAGCCACACCCAAACATACTCGTATACACTTAATTCCAGTCTTGCCCGCCTGTCTGCCTGGCTGGTTAACTCTCTGCATGATGTCATACATTTTTCATACAGTCTACGCTGCTTGGTCAATATTTTATATCTGCTATTGACAGGCGAGTGAGAGTCCACTGCATGAGGTTCCTGCTCCTACTTCTCCCATCCCTTCCCTCCATCCCTCTCTCTCTGGTCTGTAATTAAATTAGCTCTGTCTGCAAATGACAAAGGGCCAGTCATTCGGGCTCTGCTTAGATAGCGAGTAGCTGCACTTAGAGCGGATATGAAGTTAAGGAGGAATGCGCTGAGCTGAGCTCGGTGCTGCTTGTAGTCTAAGAGGGTGAAAGAAATAAGGATGCATGAGTCCAGTTCAGGTGCACGCTCTAAAGTCTGCAGCTGGACAGTATGAGGGGTGAAAGTTTGTATGCACTTAGGGAAAAATGACTTGCAAAAAGTGATGACATCATCAGTAGGTGTTAATAATGAGCGCACAGCTGTAATTATGTTGCATTGACCAGCTTGAATTTAAAGCAGCTACACACATCCTTTAGAATTTTCTAATTTCTGCAGATTTTAATCCGAAGATCATTTATGTCAACAGGAACTGGCCTCAGCTTTGTTGTTTGTTTGTGCTTGCAGTGCTCCCTACCTGCTCGCCGCTTGACTTCCACTGCGACAACGGCAAATGCATCCGTCGCTCCTGGGTGTGTGACGGAGACAACGATTGCGAGGACGACTCTGACGAGCAAGACTGCCGTGAGTACAGATCCTCTCTCCTTCCAATGGAAACCAATAGTTGCGGTGACACAGAAACTGTTTGTAACATCCCGCGTTTACACACAAACACACTGGATCGGCTCTGTCGGACTCAAGGGAGTGAGTTAGCTGACATATATGTAAGGCAGCCATGTGCAATGAGACGTTTGCTCTGCTGCCTGTATGACACACAGCATGGTGAGAGCTCAGCAGTCCGAGTTTCCACACCAAACTTTAGAAATCTCCTTTTCTCCGACTTAGTGTTCGTGTGTTTACGCTCATCCCAGAAATACCCGTCAGCTGCTGGTCGGACAGAGTGTGGCCCACAGTGGGTGAAGTAAGCAGCGCTTCTATTTCTGTGCCGGTGCCGACTGAAATGTGTGTCCCGCTGGGGTTCCATCTTTGTGGGGATCATGTCCAGTTTCAGAGCGAGGATGTTTTTAGACGAGGAGAACATCATCTCTGTTTTACACTTCCTGGAAATGAAGTTTAAGGGGCTTATGATGCATTCTCCTAAAACTTAAGCACTAAATTAGAAATGTTAGTTGCGGTTGGAACAACATCTGTTTATTATTCTGGATGGGAACTCAGATTTTCCAACCTTCAATGAGAACAAATGAAAGAGCAAAGCAGCTTCACTAGTTTGTTACAGAGATGAAAGATTAGTCCAACTCTTCCAGTTTACGTCACTATTCGAATAAAAGTAAAAGCAGTAACTAAACAAATACTTGCAGTAATTAAAATATATAAAGTTGTTTTCCAATGTTTATTGATTGCTGCATGAAAGCCTGATTTATGTTACCCTTTTCCTCACAGTGTCCTTGTTGTTTAGGTATTGCCCAGCAACGGAGGCACCTCGTGTCTTTCTATTACATGTTGCAGTGCATGTTCTTTGGTATTTGTTGTATGTATTAATGCATAAATGAACCAAAAAAGGATGGAAAAAACTTTTTGCAACAGCAGATTTTTCATTTTTTGTTCAAAGTTTTCCAAATTCATGACATGGTCAGCCCAAAAGGCACCGCTGTGAGCCTCAGATTTAAATCCCATCTTCATCACGGCTGAACTAACTGTTCTGCTAATGTTTCCTAATTCCCTAAAATTCCAGTTTAAGTCTGTTTTCTTATTCCCAAACATCACAGAGATCTTCTTCCTTTGTAAACATCTGTTTACCTCGGGAAGCAGCATATTTTTTTCTACGGAGGTCTCCATAAAAAAAAAAAAAAACATGATTCAAGAGCTTTTTAGGTTCAATGAACTTTCCCTGTTCCTCCATCAACAATGGGATGGAGATCTGTGTGGTTGCAGCAAAAGCTACACATGCTAATTTGTTGTGAGAATAATGTCTGACTGACCAACGTGTGCAGTAAGTTAGCCCGAGGCTTCTGTCTGCGAGGCCATATCAATTTGTCTTGCTTACTTGTGGCGACGTGGAATTTGAGAAGATCACAAAATCTTTACTGTTCCAGGCTGCAGCCGTTCCAGCCGGCTGTAAACGGCGTGGCTGTAACCCAAGAAGCTGCCGGTGGGTGCGGCTGGAAGAGCCATTAGGCAAAATAATGAAGTGTTTTGTGTTTGGCTTACTCGGGACTGACAGGACGACATTTTGACCTGATAAAGGAGCACTTAAAAAACACTCGGGTATTGTCATTATAATGTATTCCCTGGTTACCGTGCATGTCTGTAACTAAGCTCAGGACAATCTGTCGTTTCACAGATGTTTTATTTTCCCCTTCAGCTCTTTCTGCCCTTTAATTCAGAGTTAAATGTGTTAAAAATGATCAGATGGCCCTTAAATTATACAGATTAATGTTGATTTAGCGGATATGGAAGTTCCCACCAGTCGCTGTGCTTATTTCCTGCAACACCTCATGGTGTGTGTGTGTGTGTGTACAGCAGCTACAAGCAGCTTCTTTGTCTGCTGAAGACTGTCTTATCCATCATCCAATACTACCTCCTCCTCTTCTCTTTGACCCACATACAGTATCGGCAGCTAGACACGGAATCACTTCCTGATGGGGGGTCTGTCTGCTCCAAGCTGGCAATGAATATTTTATCTTCATGTCCAGTAAATTTCTTCATCTCTGCTGTTTCACAAACTATTATTTCATTCATTTCTTTTTATTTATTATTTTGACCTGGGTCTGTCCCCCACTTCCCACTGACTCCATATATATATATAATATATGTCACACACACACACACACACACACACACACTTTATTCCATTATTTGAAGACGAAGGAGACGATCCTTCACGCTCGGCTGAAGCTGAAGCAGCTGTCTAAATTCCAGACAGTCTGAGGTGTGTTTGAACATAAGATCATTCTGAATTATTGAAGTTCACCATGCATTTCATTGGGGAGGAGGGGGGGGGGGGTCATGGTTTCATGATGTGTACACACACACAGCATTTATATATATATATATACACACACACAGACATACATAGAGCCTGGTAATGACTCCCTTTGGCCTTTGATGTCGGGCTGCTGTGTGAGTGATGAGCGTCTTGATGGTCTGTTGACCTCTGACCTCTCTCTGTTCAATTCACCAATTGATAGCAGAAACAATGGAAAAGACAGATCAGGAGAGAATCAATTATTGCTTCTTGAATAATAGATTACATGAGCATTTGTTTATTGTGCAAAGTATATGAGTTATTTTTTTTATTTATGGTCTTTAAACCAGTGAAATGGTTGTATGGCCACAAGTGCACTCGTGTAATCTATTATTCAAGTAGCAATAGTAGATTTTATTCTTTTTATCTAAAAACTTGCCAGTAATATTCAGTTCAGTGCAATTTAGTCCAGTTTTGATCCAAATAAAATGAATCTATTGTTTTTCTAAATTCGTATAATTTATGACACGATGTTCGTTTAGACCAAGTCATCACAAGTAACTGCCTTGCAAAGGAAAGCGAAGGATTGCACCCTCACCCTAGGCATGCATAGAATGTTGGGTGACTCTGTGCAGGAACAGGAAGGAAACCCCTCCAGCAAAATCTGACTCAACGTGTGGATGAAGGGATCAACAAGCAGACTCTAACTGACAGTCTCTTTTCCTGCATTAACTAAAATCTCACAGGTGTTATATTAACACACTCCCCGTTTACTGGTCAGTTAACTTCACACTGTCAGCACATTACTGTACACTACTGTGTTTTATCTTTCTTTCTCCCTCTTTAAATATGTTTCAGTTATGTCATCTCAGCACCTGCTTGTGTCATATTTCACAGGTTTCACATTTCTTTATGTAACTTATGTAGGCACCGACAAATCAAGACAAATTCCCCGTAATGACAATTACCTGGCAATAAGCAACCAGAAACCAATTTCTAAGCAGCCTAAAAAGCCCAAGCAGCAAAAACAGAAATAAAGAAAAGAAAGGAACCGTCATCCAAACTCACCGTACCCTCCACCAGACTCCCAGCATGCAACACACACACACACACACTGAGAGAGTCCCATTTTAATGGTTAATTCAGGCTCCATCTGAAACAGAATGCACAGAGTGAAACCAAACTTTTCATGGGAATATAGAAATAAACAACATTCAGAGATCCTGCGAACACGTCAAATATTTAGAAGTACACAGACTGTGCCGTGTAGCTGGTGTCAGACGCAGAGCATTTCCGTTGCACAGTTCACTTTCCAGTGATGAAGGAAAACTTGATCATCAGCTCTCTGAGCATCCTGTCGCTGTCTCTCTGTTTGTCTCCGCTGTCTCACACTCACTCATAGCTGTGATGAATTAGAGATTACCTGCTGCCAGGGGTCCATCCATCACTGGTTCTTCCTGACAAACCTGTTAACTCGGCGCCGCCATCGATTCGCTGGGAACGGTAGATGGGGTTGTTTTGAGGAGGGGTAATTAAAGACTTTACAGAGAATAACGTCTCTGTTACAGGTTCGGCTTCATTTCCGTGTTTAATGAAGAAAACCGAAGCTGTGATTTGTTGAAATAGATTGTTTTAAACACGAGAGAATTCAATAACATATCCTAAATGTTTTAGTAGAAATGTCACATATGAATGCACTTTTTTCATGTAGAAGTAAAAATACATTAAACTTTGCTGCGGGGTCACCTGACCCTACCTCTGATTGGTTAGCAATGTCACAATAAAAAATGAAAATTAAATGAAAATTTACTTTATTGTCCACCATGGTGGAAAATTGTCTTTGGTTCACCATTTAAAACACATTACACATTTCACATATTCATAAATACATACAGTAGTCCATTTGATAGAAAAAAAAGCTTTAAAATATCCGGTGCAAGTAAATAAATTAAGTTGTATTGACTTAAGAGTTAAGTGTGCTGCAGTTTACAGTTTTACAATTCCATGATTATTTAGGAGTCCGACCGCGTTTAGAATAAAAGATCCTTTATACACCTTCTTTGTGGCTAAAAGCTTCTGTAACGACGCCATGATGGCATCAACTCAAACTCCTCACTGAGAGGATGCTCCGCGTCTCCTGTGATGGACAATTAAAGATTTTCTTGACAAAGAACAGACCCCTATTTTATGATTATTATTCATTAACTCACTTCCCAACACTGTACATGTGGAAAATCACATTAGCATTAATTAAAAGTCTTTAAGCTTTAATTAGAGCTTCAAAAATAAGGAGTTAATTATCATGTAGAGTTAATCTGGTGTTTTTTTTTGCATTATTTAATTTTTTTTAGACACGAATGCATGAACATTAAAGTTAACATGTAAATGTGGTATTATCTCTGTGAGAGCATGTCATTTAGGGCATGTTAGAACCTTATCACAGCAGCGAACCCAATCCAGCGGTCCAACAGCCGGAACAGCCGTATGACCGGCTGATCCGGCTGAGAAGGGCCTAAGCTAACCAGTATGACGCTAACTCGTTATTTGCAATGGAGAAAAAAAAACTTTAAATGGAAAGACAAAACTGAAGAACCTAAATCCTTCCCAGACTGGATCCTCGTCTCAGACCTTCCCTGGATCTCTCACACTCACCAGCTCTACTAATGCATGACAGCATCCAACCTAATGCAAACAGAATTATGTTGCATCCCATCAGGAAACACTTTTAAACTGGTCGTAAAAATGTGACACGTTATGGTAAGTTTCTTTGTACAGGGTACAAATCGGGTGATTCAAAGTGCTTTGCAGACATTAAAACAAAATAAGAAGCATCGGTTATTATTAAAACAAAGAACATTAGATCAAAGAAACTTTTGCAGATTTTAACTCAAAATAAGCATTAAATATCTAAATGCAGCAGAAATCAGGTAGTTTTAGATTTAAATAAAAAGAAAAATGATCAAGTGTCTGTTTATTTTACAGCAAACTTAACAAAACTGGAAACCAGTTCATGTTTCAGAATGAAGCTGCTCATGCTGCCATCACACTGGACACCTTATTTACCTCTTCAGACTCCTTTACTGGTCAGCTAGAAACCTCCACTGAGCAGCAATCTTTGTCTTCTGTCCGTCTCAGAGCATTTTCAGGATGTTTTCAGCTCTGATTTTTATATTTGTGAAGTACTTTGTTCATTCAGGAGCTTTTTATATGAAGACTTTATTAACAGAAGTCGATGGGAAGTTTCTGTTTGGCTGAAACTGGGAACAAACTTAATTTCTGTCTGAACATCTTCATCTGCAACCTCTGAAAAGCTGAAATGTCTGAGGTGGATTTTTGTTTAGCTTCAACGTTGATCTCTGTTGCTGGCTTACTTTTGAATGTTCTCCTCCATACAGCTCCCAGGGAGTGTGAAGAAGACGAGTTTCACTGCCTGAACGGCTACTGCATCCGCAGCCTGTGGCACTGCGATGGCGACAACGACTGCGGCGACAACAGTGATGAACAGTGTGGTAGGTAGTCAATGCACGAGCTACGATGCAAGCAGGCATCCGTCTACACTGTCTCCTTACACGTGTGTGTGTGTGTGTTGCTCCCACTCTAGACATGCGTAAATGTTCAGACAAGGAGTTCCGCTGCACAGACGGCAGCTGCATCGCCGAGCACTGGTACTGTGACGGGGACACGGACTGTAAGGATGGATCCGACGAGGAAAACTGCAGTAAGCATTTCAGAATGTGTATCGGTGCACGTGTTTGTTTTTTATATAGAAAACAGTGGTGGTTTATTTCCACATGCTGCGGGACCAGTGCATGCAGGGGCTGCACAGTGGTGTGGTAGATACAGCCTTTGCAGCTGGTTGGACCATCTGCTGTGGGAAGTTTGAAGAGTGGCTATTCTGAGTGGACTATGCATGTTCCCTTCCTGTGTGTGTGGGTTTTTTCTGGGTACTCCAGCTTCTGCCAACTATCCAAAGAATTGATTAATTATCACTGGAAGTGTGAGCATGAGTGGTTGGTTCTCTCTGTGTAGGCCTTGCGATTAATGGTGATGTGTTCAGGGTGTACCTGCCTCTCGCTTTCTAATTCCAGGGCTATATTCCAGCTTTACATGCTATTGAGTTGTCCTCCACAGTGGCACCTTAAGGCCCATTTATGCTCCCTTACGTATGTAAATGGTGACATCCTTTCCCAGTGTTTTCGTATGCTACCGCTGTCATTCTTTCATACATTGTTTACATTGCTAAAGTGTTCATCCACCAGAGGGCAGTGCTGAGTTCACTTTATTTGCTTTTTCCGAGCATGGCAAACCGATGTGGCGGGGGGCATGCGTGTTACAAATACGCTCCTGGTACACCCCCACAATGCTGTGAAGACACGACGCAAACCGAAGACATCTGGACAAATTGGTGCTTCATATCTGTAATCTCAGAACTCAACTTCTGTGGGAAAGATGAGCCAAAATTCTCCAAAACAAAACGGCTGGCAGCCAATGAGTTAATGCCAAAAATAATTGTTAAACCAACCTTCAAACCAAAAATAAGAGCTGCTTCCACAGGGCAGGAGGTCTCAGCCTCCCAACCTACTGAAACTCTACTGAAAGTGTCATTAAACCTCAAACAACAACATCTTACTTAATAAAATGAGGAAATCACAGTAGAAGTGGGTTATATAAGATAACACAGTCAGTCTACAAGCACAGAACAAATATATGTGCTGTGTGTCATTTACAATAACGTTTAACAGCCTTTGAAATGGGATTTTAATTAGATGACAAGCAATCTGTGCAGTTTTCATAAAAGCAAATTACTAATTGTCATTTTATTATGATAAATTGTTAAACACAATATTGAAAATAAATTTAGAAACTGCAGCAAATCATTTAAAATGACTATTTTCAGCTATGAGCAGCGTTATTTGTCAAATCCAGTTAGGCTTACTTCAACCAGGCTGCTCCGTGTGCAGCATCATAGCTGCAGGAAGATTATTTTACAGCCACATGTTAACTAAGACCTCACAGCAACAACTGTAATCCTATCATGCAATCATCTGTCCTGATGGAGATGAGAGCTTCACCTTCATCTGTATCTGTATAGTTTGATATTCTCAGCAGAGTTGAGTCACACTTCAAAGAGGTTTCAACGGCCAACTGCTGTGCCATCTTTCCCTGCATCTGTTTAACGTTTGCTTGTGTCTGTGCAGCTTCAGATGCGATGACAGCCACCTGCAGCGTGGAGGAGTTTCAGTGTGCATATGGCCGCTGTATCCTGGACATCTACCACTGCGATGGCGATGACGACTGCGGTGATTGGTCGGACGAGTCGGACTGCTGTGAGTTTCCCATCACTCGGATATGCAAACACTCGCAGTATTATGAAAACGGCGTCCCGAGTTGACCTAAAAATCTTCTCAGACAATGTTTACACAGATACTTCTAGTTTTTTTTTTCATTTTTGGTTGGTCTTTACAACCTTAACCTTGGTCAGACTCAATCATAACAAGTTTTGTTATGAGAAACTCCTAAGTTCACTCATAAACGTACACCTACAGATAAATGGTACAGATTCATGTCTCACTAAACAGCCTCTTGCACAAAAGATGAAGACAAAGTTCCTCTGGGAAAGGACATTTGTTGTGTCTTTTAGAAGACTTTCCTTTCTCCCCTTCACCCCCTCCCTCCTCTTACAGCGAATCCTGTTCAGGTTTTGCAGCTTTGTGCACAAGTTTAACTGGAGTTTAGATTTTACATTAAAGGCTCTGAACAGGAAGTGGAGGCGTAAAGTTTTTTTTTTTGAGGATGCAGCCAATCAATGCATTTTGCAATATAGGCTGAAGAACTAAATACAAGGATATTCACTTTAAAGTAATATGAAACAGAATTGGTAAAACAGTTCAGAGACTGGAAGTGTGTGAATTTGATAAGTCTTAAGTTATCCTGAAATGGCTTTAAACGGTTACATAGTAGTAGCATGTTTACCATCTAGTGACCAGTCGGTAAGCTGCAGCCTCCCGTTACACTGCATCGTGTTGAAGAATATCTACAAAAACATCATTTTTCTGAAGCTCTTCAACGTAGCTCTGAGAGTTAGCCGTTAGCTTAGGTCTTTTTGTTCACAGGTTGGTTGCTGAACCTTTCAGAGCCTCCGTGTGAGATGCTCTAATCGGTAAAAATCTTTTAAAGAAAACGTGCTCCTTGCACACTACTGCAGCACCCGTGTTGAAAATAGGTGTCGACACACAGGAGTTGTTTCTGTTGATGCCAAACAAAGATTTGATGCCAGACTATATGCCAGATGGTAAAGGGTTTTTCTTATGTTTTGCTTTGAGGTCTTTTGACCTGTTGGAAAGGTTTAATACACAATGTTTACTACATTATTCCAGAAATCATACCTTTAGAAAACAGCTGGCCAGGTTGTTGAACACTGTTATTACTGAAGTATGTGTGGTTACCCTGCATACACAAACGGCTTGCTGTACAAAGAAGAGCCAAAGTCCAGCAGAGAGCGACAGAGATGATGTCCACTTATTTTCCAGTTAACATGTTTTTTTTTTTTAGATCTTATTGTCTGAACTGCTGTTCATGCACCAACACTCTTATTTCTGGGGTGCAGAAAATTTCAGAACCCCTCTTTGAAACATTACGGTTAGTAAAAATGTGCTTTAAAAAGAAAAACGTGAGCTGTGCACACACATGCAGCTATGAGTGCAGCACCATCATAGAAAGATTGTGTGCAGAAGAGATTTGCTTCTGTTGATTTCAGACGGTTGATAACGCGCTCAGTGTTTTGCACATTCACACCCAATTTCCCATTTTCTGGGGGGATCAAGAGGCAAGTGGGACCATTTGAAGGAGTGGATAACCCCCTGCCCCTTGATCCTTTAAAGGGAAAAGTAGAAGTGACAAGGTGGATGAACTGTAACTGGGTCGTAGCGTCAGAAAAACTTTTGTCTTTACATTTAGTCTCAGTTTCATGACTTGACATTCCACTGTTGGCAGGTAAGACTCATGAACAGCTGCATCCTGACAGTGTCTGTCATAACTGGAAAACACTCGTCTGTTAGATGTTTTCCGTCACACACACACACACACAGTTATGCCACCGTCCTGACACACTATCATGTTTCATTCTCCTCACTTCAGAGGAGCTGCCTGCTGCTTACAATTGCCTTTGCATCTCCCTCCTTGTTCTCTTGCTGTGATATATTGTGTTCGTTTTATTCGCTCATTGTCTTACGCTGCTCAACATATCTCCTCTCACACGCACATGCACACACAAAACGAGGAGTTTCCACATCTTTGATGTGTTTATCTGCGATGCGATAACCACCGCTTCAAGGTACTGAAACATCGTTTGATCATCCTTTTTTATCTCCTTCCTCCCACATTCAGCTTTTTTCCTAATTGGTTGAGTGTTTTCCTCTTTCTGGTATATAAGCTTTCTTATCGTAGGTGACAGCAGGTGAGACATACTTTGTTCATTGCCAATCCAAATGAACAAAGATACAGTCAGTAAGTGTGTAAAGAGGAACTCTGACATCCTGCCTTTGAGTCTCTCACTTCTAACTATTCATTTGCTGCTGCCCTTCACTCAGAAACAAGCCATTTATTTTGTTACACATTTATTTTCTGCCCACATTCGAGAGAGCATCCTGTGAATTCTCCTTCGTAGTTTGTGGATACACTCCCCCTCTCTCTCACACACACTCGCTGAGGAGGCATTCCTCAGAGGCATAAGACAGCCCATCCTCAGACAGCATTCGTTGGCATCGACTCTCCAGACACATGAAGGGCGCTTTGTTAGAAAAGGAGCCTCTCTCTTTTTCTTTTGCCTCATGTGAATGCACACACACACACACAAATGCATACATACATTCAAAAACACTCCAAACTGCATACCTCGTTAGCACATGGAAACCACTGATACTGCTTTAGGCTGCATGGCTAAGCACATGAAAGCGCTTTGTGTGCGTGTGTGAGATGGAGAGATAAAGGACGGGTGAATCATTTGGTGTGTGTGTAGACGTCGGTGTGTTTGTCCCACGCTGATTCACTCGCTTCTCTACTTCTGTCTCGGTCTGCCTCGCTCTCTGCGGGAAAGCCACCTGCTGTTTTGATCACCTCTGTCTCCTCCCGCCCGGCTGACAGGAGACACAGGAATGCTCAAAGTTCAGCAACATCTTTGCTTTTCCTTCCTTCTTTCCCCTCGTTTCATTCCCTTTCCCCATATCACAAGCTCGATGAGAGCTGACTCCCGCTGTCGGGAGGAAACGTGTTGAAAAGCCTTACACACACAAGCGGAGGACGTAGGATGCTCGTGTTGATTCGGCTTTAATCTTTTCCTACTCCTACGTCCTCATTTGCTGGCAGTTTGAGCTCCACTTTGATCTGCTCGCATGTCGGGAAAGTGGTCTGAGAATTAAAGCTTGGACGAGCTGTGATCTCTCATCGAGTGATCAGGAGAAGTCGGAAATAAAAACAGCTAATTAATGTTTGTGGCAAAGGAATAAATGCTGATTTGTAACTTTTACTTTCTGAGCTGTGTTCCTGGGCAGCATTCAGCGGGGACAGCAGGCTCCACCACCTTGTAGAAGATGTCTCTCATGGTTTAGGAGCTGATATCAAGCTAACTTGTGAGAAACCTGTCTGAGTTATGTCTGCAGTAGTTACCTAAAACAAACTGTAGTGATAGAGACTTCCGCTGGGAACAAGCAGAACTAGACTCCTAACCCAAACAGGAGGCAGAGTTTTTTGCACAAAACGATGAATGTATGATATAAAGCGACAAAATATGAAGTTTTGAAATGTAAATGTAGCTCTGTGGCCTTACAGCAAGAAGGTTGCCAGTTCGAGCCTTGTTTGGGGTTGAACTGGGAATCTTTCTGTGAGGAGTTTGCATGTTCTCCCCGTGTTAGCGTGGGTTCTCCCCGTGTTAGCGTGGGTTCTCCC
>JBAMHV010000001.1:3615384-3635994 GCA_037177535.1 Pseudomugil gertrudae | reverse complement strand
TTCTTTCCGGGTACTCCGGCTTCCTCCCACAGTCCAAAGACATGCACCTTGGGGATAGGCTGATTGGAGACTCTAAAAAGCCCATAGGAGTGTGTGTGAGTGTGTCCGGTTGTTTGTCTATGTGTGTTGGCCCTGTGATGGACTGGCAACCTGTCGATGTCAGCTGGGATTGGCCCCCCCACGACCCTGCGACCCCGTTAGGGAATAAGCGGTAGATATTAGATGGATGTTGGCCAGTCTCCCACCCAATCCTGATGAGCTTTCCCAACACTCTTTTCAGGGATCATCACACTGGTATAACTCTCTCGAATGCAAAAAAAAAAAAAGAGGAAAACTTGTTTCAGCCGCTTCCAAAGTCATAAACTTACTGTAGGTGAAATTTAGACCTCCCAGTGGCAGTGGAGGGAGGGTCAGGCTGTAAACAGTTCCTTATAAACACCATGTGTGGCTTCGTAAGTATTCAAATAAATCTGAAAGACAGTCTTGACTGTATATGTTGATAGACCTCAACGCTCTTTCGATACTGAAATATTTCCAGGCTGTTCATCAGAGGAACCAGATGCTCTTTTTAAGCGTGTGTGTGTGTGGTTGTATTTATACTGAATCAGCAAAGTATGTTTATGTTCCTGCGTTTAGGACCGCGCTCCAGTGAGGGCAACTGTAACCAGAATAACGGAGGCTGCTCCCAGAAGTGTCAGATGGTCAGAGGACTGGTCCAGTGCACCTGTCACACTGGATACCGACTGATGGATGACAGCCAAACCTGCCAGGGTAACACTGCCTTCTGTGTGTGTGTGTGTGTGTGTGTGTGTGTGTGTGTGTGTGTGTGTGTGTGTGTGATGGATGTGAGTAAAAGTGAGCGAACAGGTTTAAGGTATTCATGACCTCTGCAGCGTTGTGTTTAACATCTGATAGCTTCACTGACTTCCTAAATATAGCATCTCTATGTGCTGCCATACATTGCTGCCACCTGGAAGATTACCATTTTATTATTACTTATTTAACCTTTATATGTTCTTAGGAAAATGTAATTAGAAGTCTAATAATCTTTAGATAACTTCTATGTGAAATCTCTATTTAAAATCAAATCCTTTATTTATTTATGTTTTAATTAAGCTGGTGGGTTGTTTGCAATGTACAATAAATATGGACTAAACAAGGGCTGGATGTTCTTTAAAATAATTTATATGCATTTGCTTAATTTATTCATTTAAAGGTTTGTCTAATAGTAGCTGATATAAAATACTCTCATAAGCTGAGTACTATAAGTATCATAGTGTTTTTAGCCGACGCCAATATGCAACACTTGATCACTGGCTTTTGTAGGAGGGGGATACCAATCTGTATTAAATAAAATAATAAGATAAACTGCAAGCCTAAAGAATTAAGTTGATCTGAATAAAGAAAGATCACAACAGAAAATCTACATATAATAAAAGCAGTGTTTGGAATTTGCATCCCCGTAATGAAATGATTCTATCTCTGCAGCCATGTGGTCTATTAGAACATTTCAGGACTCATAGTGAGATTTAAAGTATCCACATAAAGCACGTAGCACAGTTTGAAAAAGCCTGAAACACTTTTAGGATGAATGCAAATATCTATCCAAACTGATGTAGCTGTGGATCTTTGTCCAATCAGAGTACAGTAAATATATTTACAAAGGTTTAAGCGAGGTCTCCTAAATAACTAATGTTGGAAATTTGGCACCTTTTTAATTCCCAGTGTCTCCCAGAAGGCAGAACTTGGGTTTCAAAGTAAAAGAACATCCTATGTGACCTTAGAGCTGCCACCCAAATCAGCTTCTCTACATCTGCTGCAACTGTTTAGTGTTGAATTCCCAGTTAACCCTGTGGGAGATTGACTCCACTGTCTCCGCTGTTTCCTTCCCCTGTCGTCCTCTGTGGTCTGTTCCAGATGTGGACGAGTGTGCTGAAGAAGGCTACTGCAGCCAGGGCTGCACCAACGCAGAGGGGGGGTTCCAGTGCTGGTGTGTTCAGGGCTATGAGCTCCGACCTGACAAGCGCAGCTGCAAAGCTCTGGGTAAAAAGAAGGGGAAAAACGCTTTTCTGTTTTTATTCTTGACATGTGACCACAGAGAGTCACCAGGTTTGACCTCTAATAAAAGTTTGGTTGCTCAGTTTTTATGAATGCTAAAGCTGTAACCGTATCCACTCCTCTTCTCTGGGGTCCTGGGCTCACTCTGAGGGTCTAGACTAGATTTAGATTAGCTGCAGAGCAGAGGCCTGGTGCAGCAGCCCATCAATCTGCTGCAGGCCGGTGTTAAACCCAGGTCAGGACCGTGCCAGAAGCCAAACCTTTAGCTTTCCCTGAGATTAATGTCCCATCTTATTAAAAGTGTACGTCAGTCCTGGTTGTGCCTCTTTTGTCTAGATGTTTTTGCTGTCTTCATTTCCACTCCAGTTTGCTCCATTCTTGTCCGTCTTTGCCACGTCCTTTAGGACCAGAGCCGGTGCTGCTGTTCGCAAACCGCATCGACATCCGACAGGTTTTGCCACATCGCTCTGAATACACCCTTCTGCTCAACAACCTGGAAAATGCCATCGCTTTGGACTTCCATCACAGCCGTGAGCTGGTGTTCTGGTCGGACGTGACGCTGGATCGCATCATGAAGGCCAACCTCAACGGCTCGAACGTGGAGGAGGTTGTCTCCACTGGTCTGGAGAGCCCAGGTGGGTGCCGCAGCCGGTTCAGATGTGGGACAGCAAGCTCATTCATCATTTATCCAATTTATTCAACTCTGTCTGACAAAGCTCTGCTCTCCCTCAATCTATTTATCACCTTGTAAGAGTTCAACAGTCTGACATTAATACTGCCCAGACTCCATTTTCTCTTCTTTCAGATTCCTCCTCTAGTTTTTCATGTTTTTAGTCTTTCCTTGTCTTTTACTCTTTTTCTATTCTTATTTCTATCTGATCTTTCTCCCCTTAGTTTTATCTGACATGTTATAATTTCATGTGTGAAAGTATTGATCTAAGCTGACACACATAACAAATCGGCTTTCCATATACAGAAACTGCCAAACGACATCATCGGTTAGTTAAATGAAGACGAAACTGAGATTACTTTGGTAGAAACAAACTGAATCTTTTCTGGGACTGTTTCAGGCTCAGAATAGATTTTTAAACGCTACTGGTTGCTTACTAATCCCAGAACGGGTAAAACCACTGATATGTTCAGAGAAAATGAACCCAGCAGAGCTGTTGGATGTAGAGTCTCAGGTCAGCTGGTCCAGACCAGATCCAGACTAAACATGCTGTTTTGCTGCAAACAAGGGGAACAAACTGCCAGTGGAGATTAAACATTCACCACAGACACTTTTGCATCCAGGTTAAAGACATTTCTATTCTTATGAGCCTTTGTGTGACAGCAACTTTTAATTACATACATGATTTTATTGTGATTTTAGCTGTTTTTTGCTCCCTTTTACTACTTTTTAATTATTTACACCACCTGTAAAACTTTAAATTAATTTTATGTAAAGCACTTTGCATGGTCTTGTACAAGAAAAGTGCTATACAAATAAACTTGCCTTGCCTTTAGGTGCTGGAGTCTTTCAAAAGGTTGCAGCTTGCAAGTGGTGAGAGATAGAAATGTACTGTACATGATAAAAGCAATGAATATGAAGCAGAAGGGAGTACATTTACTCATGTAATTTGCTAATTAAATAGCTGAGAAAGTACACAGGTCATAAGTTTTGGGACAGTTTCTCTTTGGATTCATTAGGAAAGTGTAATTTGTTTTGCCCGGTTATGATGTTTCACTGTTTTTCCTCTCTTTTAGGTGGACTGGCTATAGACTGGATCCATGATAAGCTTTACTGGACAGACTCTGGGACATCTCGCATTGAGGTGGCCAATCTAGATGGGACACACCGTAAAGTGTTACTGTGGCAAAACATGGAGAAACCCAGAGCCATCGCACTGCACCCAATAGAGGGGTACGAATCCCAAAAACACACATGCACAAACACTCTATAATTCACCACAGATGCTTTGAAATGTACACACATTCATGTATGCATATCCCCCCTGGATGTGTCCTAGTTGTTGTGTAGCAGCAGAGCAGCGATTAAAGTTTGGCAGCACAGCGTTGCCCACAGGCGAGCATCTGTGTGGAACAAGTAATTCATGAAAGGGGCTGCAGCAGTGCGTCTTCCTCCTTGGCTTGGTATTATACAGTAGCAGAAGGGAGTCCTTGTGAAATTCAGAAAACTTATGGGGTGGGTTTTATTTTCCGAATGAGCGTGTGCAGAACAGTGTGTGATTAAAAAGACTTGTTTATGTCAAACACCTGCTGTCTTAAGTTTACATGTGCAGCTTCAGATTTTCAGTTTAAGGTGTGCACAGGTAAACCGACCTCACCGAATCTCACTTTCCCCCTCCAGTAAGATCTACTGGACGGACTGGGGAAACACGCCTCGCATCGAGTATGCTAACATGGACGGCTCCAACCGGCGGGTCATCGCAGATACACACCTGTTCTGGCCCAACGGCCTCACTATTGATTATGCCGGCCGGCGTATGTACTGGGTGGACGCTAAGCACCACGTCATCGAGAGAGCGGACCTGGACGGACGCAACCGCAAGGCTGTCATCAGCCAAGGTAAACACTCGGCTGCCATCTGTTTGCTCAGGCTGGGGCTGATGAAATCAGGACAGAAGTAGTCTTCAAGCTTTTTGGTTGTGCTTGTTGATTTGTTAAAGTTGATCTTTCTTATGGGTTACATGGGTATGGGTTAAGATAGAAACCATGTGTTCCTCTTTGCTGTGCTTCGCCATGGCTTCCAGTTGAATTCAGTTGATTTTTGAAGACTTTTTCTGACTCTTACTGGTTGTTTTCACACTGGTTTAATGCAATACCATAAAAACTGGAACATTTTTAGTTACTTTTATTTAAACTGCCAAGTTTTGCTGCAGAAAGCTGAAACTCTTTTGACAAAGAAGCTACGATAGCTTAGCATTTTTTATGCATTTTCCTAAATTTAATTCAATGGCCACTGTAGCAAGTTTATCTGTTTGATTGCTTGCTAACATAAATATAATCAGCCAACCACACGTCTACTCAGTGCATTTAGTCCCGATGACTTACTGACGTTCAATCTTGGCACCAGAATGCAGAAGAAAAGATGTTTAAGTGACTCTGAATGTGGCATAATTGTTTCTTTGAGTATGTAATGACTGATCTACTGGGATTTTCACACAAAACCATCTCAAGAGTTTTACAGAATACAGTCTGAAAAACCAGAGCAGCTTGGATGAAAATGTCTTATTCAGTGTCAAAGGTCAGAGGAGAACGGGCAAATTGGTTCAAGATGATTGAAAGGCAACAGGAGCTCGTATAATCGTTGGTTCCAAAGAAATGTAGAATAACATCCTAGAACAGATGGACTACAGCAGAAGAAGAACACATCAGATGCAAGTCCTGGCAGCTAAAAAGTAGAAACAGTGGCTACAGTTCAGACGGATCCCCCCCTACCCCCTTAGAAAATGGTAAAACATGGTCTGAGTCTCCTTTATGCAGCTCCACATTCAGGTAAACAACATGAAAGCTTGGACCAATCCTGCCTTATATCAATGGTTTAAGCTTCTGAAGGTGTAATTGAGTAGGTGATCTTTTCATTTAGGTGTCTGAGTGTTGTTGCTGACCGAGTTCATCCTTTTAAGCACAGTGGAGCATCTTCTGATGGATACTTCCAGCAGGATGACGCACCATGTTGCAAGTTCAACATAACCCAGAAACCCACACGTCTTGTTTGAGACCTTCATTAATTATCACACTCGCATGCAAGGAAGTGCTCTTACATGTGATGATGGATGATGCATTACAGTAATCTTTCCACATTATGGCATGTGGAGTTAATCAAAGCGGCATTTCCTTTAAACAGCATGCACCCCCTGAAATAAACACACAAATGCCAAAAGTGATAACAACAAAAACCTTTGTAATGTTGTTTATATTTATGTTGTCGGCTCCTACAGACATGTGTTTGTGTTCACGTGAGGTAAAAGTGGAGATCAGTTGTTTGGGAGTGAGCAGACACAAACGCTGGCCAGCTTCACAGACTGGTTCCGGTTCTTACTCTTTCTGTTGTTTCCTGCTGCGTTCGTAGCAAACAAGCAGGAATTTCTGTTCTGTACATTGATGAAGAGGTTCGTCAATGGAACCGAACCAGATCACTGATAGTTTTTTTTTTTTTTTTAAAAGCATAACAAACACGGATTTGATACCAACTATAGTGAATCTGATGTTCTTTAATGAGGATTATTAAGTCAGAGGCCACCATGAATTATAAAAGTTATATTCTGGCCTCCAAATGCAACAACATCTGTGTTTAGCTAAAAATACACAGACGGATCTTCACTTTTTTTTCTTTTTTTTAAAATGAAAACTACTGATTAAAAGTACATTTTACTGTAACAGGGTTGAAAAAAATCAATTCAAGTTCAAATTGATTAAATTAAAAATGCATTATAAAAACTTAGTTTTTATAACGCATCGTTTCTATCCAATGTCCCTTCAGTCACCAGTGGGGATTACAATCACCAGGAACGTATTTAGCAACATGTTAGCAGCTAACGGTGATACCGCTGCCGCGTTCACCAACAGGAAGTGATGTCACTACTCTCATGAATCATTAGAAATGGTCGTTTAAAGTTAGATTTCCTCTGCAACTGGTTCACACTTATTCTTTTTATCATGATGGTTTTATCTGATTTATATGGCGGCATGTTGTAGCTGTTCTGTGTCCACAACAGTGAGCACACACCTAAAACTGTTTCGGGTTCTGGAGACCAAAAGTCTATCATCCTCCAAACTGGAGCCCCTAATGGATGAGGAGGGAACTGCAATTTTAGGCACTTAGGCTTTGGGCGTTGCCGTTTTGTTGAACTATGAAAAAAATCTGCCCCGTGGAGTTTACCAGTCAGTAGCAGCCCTACTGCTACCTGCAGGTCCAGAAAAGAAACTGTAAGACAAAGTTTTTAGCCCATGTTTAAGTATAAACACACACACACGGTCCGGTTGGGACACTGACAGCAAAACACGACCAATGTGAGAACACACACACAGCTGAACAAGCTGAATGCACCATTATTGTAGGAATTTCTGGTATTTATTAGGTTTTTTTATAGACAACACATTATCTGAAATTGAACCTTCGGGGATATTTAGAGCAACTCAGGTGAATAAAACAGTTTTTCTTATTAAATCACAGCATTTCTGGCTGTAAATTCATGGAAACGCTGCTTTGTTAGTGTAGATGTCATATTGGATATTAATATGATCTTATTTTCTCCCAGATAACTACCGTAATTGTGTCAGCCTAATAGGCTCATTGTTTTCTAAAACGTTCCAACAATGTCTCTATTATGAAATGAGTGTTATCACAGTTAGCTGGAAATGAATCGATATACAATCTAATTGGGTTTAATCAAAATAGGCTTCATTCAGGAAATCAGAAATATTTATTACTTTATAAAAATATTTTTTGAGGTTAATAAAAATTCTTTAGATGCATAAAAGTAGTTAAAAGCTCGTTCGCAGCATCCAGCTGGTAGAAGGGTCCCTCTCGCCTCTTCTTTTCTCATGGAGTGGAAATGTTATGGAAGAGCATCAGTGATTATCGGGAGTGTGAAGAAAGAGGGGCGACGTGGAAATGTTTGAGTGTGTGTACTCATTCCTGTGAGCTCTCCTTAATGATGTGTGCTGTGAGGATAAAAGGCTGTAATTGGCCCTGTCCTTCCTCCACAGCCTGTGTTTGCTCAGACAACACACAGGACAAATGGGACGTTGGCGTATGTGTGTGTGTGTGTGTGTGTGTGGTTACATTCAGAGCTGCTGTGCCCGGGAATGTTAACGAGCGTTTATCTCTCAGCACCTATAGTTCTGTGTTAGTGTGTGTCTTTGTGTGTGTGTGTTGGCTGGACATGTGCCAGCTCCTCCATCGGGTGTCGCGGTTGGATTCGCTGCTATTCACATCACACACCTGTGCAGCTTGATGAGGAAGGATGGTGTGTTTGCAACTTATTTATTCGCTTGTTTATAGGGCATGTTTGAATAATGATGTGACACATGTAGCAGGGTGAATGTAAATTTCTGTCTTGCTCATTCGCCCTGATGTGATTGTTAGCTATAAACTGCTGTAAACGTGGCGTTTAGTTGAACAGTCGGCTCTTCCAGAGGAAGAAAAACCTCAACACAGCCATTTCAGATGGGACTCTCAGCTTCTGATCCTTCACTTTGTCATTCCCTCTTGTTACACGCAGTTTTTTTATGCTGTTAAGGTGGAAATTAAGTTCAGAAAACATATCAAAGACTGAACTAAGACTGTTTGAAAGCTAACATCATTTTAAAATGAAAGTATCACATTCAGACATCTAAATTGAGATCAGTTAGCAGCATGTAAATGAGTTTAAACAGTACAACGCTGTTAAACACTGATGCTTCAGTACGGCAAGTCTCAGGATGTCCTGAATGGTAATATACTAGGCAAGGCAAGTTTATTTGTATAGCACATTTCATGTACAGGACCAAAGTGGTACTAGACATGGTAGAAAAAAGAATATTTTTGCTTCTTAAACTTATGGTTGGGTTAGGGCAGTATTTCTCAATGGGCTCTGTGCACAGCTCCACTACTTCCTGAATTTAGGGCAGCACATTTGTTTCCTGTCTTTCATTACTGGTCACACTAATTAATCCAGGTGTTCCTGACCTTAGTAACCACAACAGGAATGGTCAGGAAGTAGTGGAGCTGTGCACAGAGCCCATTCTGGTCCTCAGGCCCCCCCTGCTCTGCATGTTTTAGAGGCAACCCTTCGTTAGCACAACTGAATTCAATGATTGGATCGTTAACAAGCTGCAAAGAATGTCATGGACAGGTTCATGAATTTGAGTCAGGTGTTGGATAAGAACATGTGTAAGACATGCGGGGCAGGGGGGCCTGAGGACCGGAATTGAGAAACACTGGGTTAAGGTTACTTACACTTTAAGCTCTGCAAAAGGCTGCTAATTAAGCCTGATGTGTGTCAGGTGTGTTGAATTGAGGAGTCCTAATAATTGCAGGAGTGCGGCCCTCGAGGACCGGAGTTGCCCATCCCTACTTTAGCATGTCGTAGGCAACATTTAAGCTAACTTCATTTCAGTTCTGTAAAAGATGATGATGATGCTCTTTTAATCTGTTTTAGTACAAAATGTGTTTTTGTCTTTTGTATCGGTTAAAACTAAACTCAAAATCCACTGAAAAGAGCACAGCACTGAGCCGCCTTCTGTCCCTTTGGAGGTGACGGATTTGGTTAAGGTGTGAGAGGATGAGGAGGTGTACCGTGCCTGTTAAAGGGGACGTGGCTGGGAAGGCTTGGTGGGATGTTCGATGCCCTGTCGACCTGCAGCTGCTGCTCCAGCTGTTCTGGAATTTGTTTTTAAAAAGCAGGAGATGGAGGGTGAAGGTGCAGAGATGACAAGAAAGAAAGTGACCGTGTGAAAAACAGGCACCTCAGGAGGAAGGAGTAGGGTGTAACGTTGTCTCCTTCATGCTAGGATAAGATCAGAAACACACACACACACACCTAGGCCTCTTTGAGGAGACAGGAAAGAAAAAAAATGGAGGTGCTGCTTTTTTATTTTTGTTCTTTTATCATTTTCTTGCAATTGATTAAATGCACAGTAAAAAATCAAACAAAGGTGTGTTTACCTGTGCCATAAACAGAGCACCAGCAATGCTCGCTGCACTCTGCAGCTGTGTGTAGCAGAAATCCTTTTTTTCCAGCACACACTCCCACAGATGCTTGTGAAGCTACATTTCCGGAGCCGGATTGAGAAAAAGGAGCATTGTTTTTGTAGACAAGGTGTTGCTCCCCACCCGAGATGCAGCTGCAGGACGTTTCCCATCAGGAATCAGTCGATGCTGACTGCAGCGTGTGCCATCACAGGCTTTAATCCTCAAAGCAAAGTTGTTGTGTCGACATTTTATTTTTGCAGCCTGTTTCCTTAAACAAGTGTTAAAGTTTTACATGTAAACATTCTTATCTGCCAACAACAAATAATGAGCATTCTGATATTTGCATTCGCACTGTTCCTCTCCATGGTGTGAAATGGAGTGAAGGCTTAGTCAGGCTGAATAAGATGTGTTTTTATTAAATTTATCCTGGATACTTGCTAATATAGACACCTGTTTGAGAGAACTCTTGGACTTGAGTATTCAGAGACAAGAATACCAGAAGTTCTTCTTAGAAGTTCTTCTTAGGAGAACAAACACCACCAACATACACAAAACACTGAAATTTCTTTGGATTTTTTTAACATTAAATTTGTATAAGCCTTATAGGCTGTAGGAAAAATCCGATCTGTCATCAAATCCTGCAAATTCGGAGAAATAAAGATGAAAAAAGTGGGTCTTATTTATGTAGTATTGCTCCATCTTGGTTTAAGGGTTCCTCTTGATGTTCCGTTTGGAAAAGTGGGAAAAACCATGGGAGTGCCTGTGGGTTTGGAGCCGCCGACCACAACTAAAGCAGCTACAGACAGATGAGAGGCAGCGTAATTGAAAGCAGCTCTAAATGAGGACAATATGACATCAGTGCAGAATGGGAGGATGTTTGGGGAGTATTGGAGGAACAAGCCAAACAGTCTCTTACACTAGTCTCTTTTGTTTGTTTACTTTGATGATTAACTTCTCAAAAAAACGAGCAAGCAAACCATTTTTTTTTCCTGTCACTGACTTAATGAAACCTTTTGTGATCTCTTTCTCTCTTTAGGCCTCCCTCATCCCTTTGCTATCACAGTGTTTGAGGACAGCCTCTACTGGACCGACTGGCACACCAAGAGCATCAACAGCGCCAATAAATTCACTGGCAAGAACCAGGAGATCATCCGCAACAAGCTGCACTTCCCCATGGATATCCACACACTGCACCCCCAGAGGCAGCCTGTAGGTCAGTGCACAGCTGGGTCGGAAATAACTCTCCAGCATCTGCATCTCTATTAGCACATTTCAATGAGAAACCCTGTTGAACAGCTGGAGGGAGGTATGAGGGGACTCTAGCGTCACAGAGCTCGTGGTAGTACGTTTCGTGTTGCAACAAAGATATTGACGATGGAAGTTTTTGTGGTTTTGCTCTTAAGAAACAAACAGCACTGACTCAAAGTGAAGCAATCGCATCACAATGACGAAACCCTCGTCTTGTGGTGAACAGCAGAAAGAAATGGCAGAAATCTGTGATGATGGAGCTCTTTTTGTGTTGGGGGTGCACGTTTAGGTTTGTTTATTACTTCAAAGAAAAGCTTTTATACTCACATTTGTTGCAGCAGTGAATCCCAACATTTTTCTCTTCATGCCACTAGCAGAAAGCCGTGGACATGCCCACATGCCCCCAATATACATACTGATCCACGTACAACCCAGCCATCCATTCTCTGCTGCTTAATGGGTCATGGGGGCAGCAGACTAATGAGGGAAGCCCTGACCTCTCCAGCCACATCTGCCAGCTTACCAAGGGAGATCCTGAGGCATTCCTAGGCCATCTGAGAGACATGATCTCTCCAGCATGTCCTGGGTCTCCCCCAGGGTCTCCTCCCACTGGGATCTGCCCAGCACCCCTTACCAGTGAGGCTTTCAGGAGGCATCCTAACCAGATGCCCAAACCACCTCATCTGGCTCCTCTCAATGTGGAGGAGCAGCAACTATACTCTGAGACCCTCCCAGATGACCGAGCTTCTCACCGGCCACCCTGTGAGGTAGCTGCAAGGCTGCCTGTAGTCACTACCCACAGCTCATGACCATAGGTTAGGGTAGGAACACAGTTTGACTGGTAAATCTAGAGCTTCACATTCTAGCTCAGCTCCGAGTTCACCACAATGGATCGGCGCAGACTCCACCAATCAGCCTGTCAACCTTCCACTCCATCCTTTGAGACCCCAAGGCACTCAAGCTCCTCTCCTTGGGGCAGGTCCTCATTCCCAACCTGGAGAAGACACTCCATCTATTTCAGGATGTGGACCATGGTCCCGGCCGCTTCACACTCAGCTGGGAATCGCTCAAACAAGAGCTGGACATCACAACCAGTCGATAACCATAACCGATAACCAATAAGTCGATGTCTTTTCTCAACTTGTAAGCCGGGATTTGACCAGGACAGTATCGGTTTCAAACTGCCTGGAGACGGCCAAGCTAAGGAAGCGGTTGCAACTGGCTAAATGGGATGAAATAAAAGCACAGATTATCATCTCCAGCTCGTTTTAGAGAGAAGATCATGTAGCTCTGAGATATTTTTCAATTAAAAGAAGCAATTCATAAATAAATCATTGCTGATGTTTCAACGACGCAGCTGTATCAGAGGTAAGAGCGAGCTTTCTGAGGCTTGGCTGGACAGACGAGCCTAGTTCGTCAAGGTGTCGAGGATCCAGTTGTTTTATCTGAATTTGTGTCATCTCAGTTACTGGGTGCAGTGCTGTGCAGTTAGACACAAGGAAGTTTCATTATTTGGCCAAAAGAAAGTAAGAAAAAAAAACAGAAGCAAGTTTTTGATTGACGATTCGGCTCCTGTAGTGAGACACCCTGTTTTCTAGGATTGCTTGTTCCACCATTTTGCCGATCATCCATGTCTTTTTGTTTACCTTCGTGCTATTCATTTTCAGACAGTTCACTTTGTTAAATAGTCACATCTGGTTGTCTGGTGTTCCTAGAGAATCCATGATTTTGACCACTTGGTGCAATACAAGCAGCAAAGTGTTGCAGGGGCGTCTCCTGGAACAGCGCTTCCCAGTCAGAGTCTCAAAATACACACAGACGTTGCTGTGAGTGAATAGTGTGATAATAGGCAAACATCCATTTGTTTATGTTTTTATCATCCAGTTTCCCTTACTAAACACTGTTATTGGACCACCTCTTCATGCACTGAGAGTAGTGTCCTCTTGTGCAGGCATGGTGTTATCTGATCTGAATGATGCGTTTGAGTGCTGTTTGTTTTCTCTGGCACTCAGCGACAAGAGCAAACCCACCAAGGTTTGGTGTAGGAAAGCATGTTGGTGAACTCTGTTAGAAAAATGATGCCACTAGAGGAACGAGGCCTTAAACGATTCAAGTGATTCAAACGCTGAGAATGAAAACCACAGAAAAAATTTACATTGTCAAAGATACACACAGTCAGCACGAAAAGGATATCATTTAACGTATCATTGCACGCAGAAGTGCAAAGTGGTTGCGAATGCACAGATGAAAGAATGATTTGTTGCGTTAGTGTCGGACCCTGCGGTGAACTGGCCAGTCCAGAAGTTTTCAGCAGCATGACAGTGCTGACTTGTGTTCTTTGATAACAAACCATGTTGAACTTGTCTTCTGGCCAACAGAAAGTTTTTGTTTTCATACTGACAGAAATTCTCCTACAGTCTGACACAAGTATGAACTGCAAGCGGCCACCGTGTTGGGGAGGAGGGTTACCTTTGTTTTAGTGAGAACCTGTCAGTCCTCTGCGTTAACGATCATGTAGGACGTAGGAGTTAAACAAAGGAAGGATGCTCCAGATGTGGGGTGAAATAGAAAGCACGCAGCAGAAACGCTGAAGCGTGCTGGGAGGTGGGCTAACGGTACAGAGGAGCAGGAGAAACCATGCAGGTCCAACTCAGTTGGATAAGAAAGACAAAATAGCTTTTTGCTCACTTGATCACTGTTTACTGAATTGTACATGACTGATTGTTCTTTAGGTGGAAGAAACAGATGTGGAACCAACAATGGCGGCTGCAGCCACCTGTGTCTCCCCAGCAATAAAACATACATCTGCACATGTCCCACCGGCTTCAAGAAGGTGGACCACCACAACTGTGGCGACAGTGAGTTCCTCTATATGTATATATGTATTTGTATAACATAAAAAACCGTAGAAACTAGTAAGATAGAAAGGGGAACTTAGAATCTCAGAAATGACGCTGATTTAAATCTTGTCCTTTATCTTTGGCCTTTCGCCTCCTCTGACTCTCGCCTGTAAAGTTTTCTGCGTTCAGACGCTAAATTGGAAAAGTTAATCCTGTAACACAGTTAATCGGATCAGCCCGCCAGTTGAGGTGTAAGCTGTTGAAGCAAAGAAAATTTTCAAGAACAGATGATGCAGAGGATTATATTTTATGACCTCTACTTGATACGAAATGGGATCTCAATTACTGGAAAATTTAAGGAAGTTGAAACCTTTTCATCTGTACCTCTGGGTGTAAAACATTTCTAATGTCTTCTCATCTCTTTTTGTAATTCTGTAAGAAAAGCTTTCACTTGATATTGTTCAGTCAGTTGCTCAGATTAACCGTGTGATTTTTATTAGTTGTCTGTGTGGTGGTGCTGTTTTGCTGTCTTCACTGTTGACCCTGCTGTTATACCTAGAAGACTGACAGAAGACCTTTGGTCTTTAATCAGGTCTTGACAAGTTCCTGCTTTTTGCCCGAAGGACGGACATCCGACGAATCAGCTTTGACACAGAAGACATGTCCGACGATGTCATCCCTCTGGCTGACGTTCGCAATGCCGTGGCGCTGGACTGGGACTCCAAAGACGGCCACATCTACTGGACAGACGTCACCACCGACTCCATCAACAGAGCGCTGTGGAATGGCACTAAGCAGGAGGTCGGTGACATCTGCTGTCTTATCTGAAGTCAGGACTCAAGTCCAAATATTTCCTCTTTGCAAAGGAAGTAAAGGAAGCAGCAGGAAATGTCTTAAACATTTGTATAACACTGCCATCTGCTGGGGAAGATGTGAATTGCAGAATGAAATTCCTTAAATCTGTTCATTGTTTTATTGAATGAAAAAAAAGCATTAAACCAAATTAAGCACTCATTTTCTGCATGTTGCACGGCGTATTTGTGATCCAGGAATTAATCTAAACATGCAAAGCAGCCAAAAAGAAATATTCACTTCCTTGTTACTTTTTTTAAGGTGGTGGTAGACACCAGTTTGGAGAGCCCAGCAGGTCTGGCAATTGACTGGGTGACCAGCAAACTCTACTGGACTGATGCTGGTAAACAGCCTGTTTTTGTGGACTCAAGCAAGCGTTGTTTCAGTCCCCTATGTGGCTGGATGTTGCTTTTAGGTCCTAACTGTCATGTTTGGGGTATCAGGTACGGATCGTATCGAAGTGTCTAACGCTGACGGGAGCATGCGGACTGTATTGATATGGGAGAACCTTGACCGGCCCAGGGATATTGTCGTTGACCCAATTGGAGGGTGAGAAGAGAAAGGAGGGTTAGACAAATAACATCAGCTAGACACATAGTCAGATTTCATAACATTTTTCTTTGTTTGTAGCTTCATGTACTGGACTGACTGGGGCGCTAACCCAAAGATCGAGCGTGCAGGAATGGACGCTTCCAGTCGCATCGTCATCATCTCATCCAATCTGACGTGGCCCAACGGGCTGGCCATCGACTATGAGACCAAGCGTCTGTACTGGGCTGACGCAGGCATGAAAACCATTGAGTTTGGCAACTTCGATGGGTCAGACAGACGGGTAAAATAAATGTTTTCATGCTGTATGAAATGTTAACGAGTAATTAAGTCAGAGCAGTCCAGTCTGCTCGGGAAGATTTCAAACCTCTCCCACTCGTTGCACCCAGGTTTTGATCGGCAGCCAGCTGCCTCACCCGTTTGGCTTGACTGTGCATGAGAGTAAGTTGTACTGGACAGACTGGCAGTCCAAGAGCATCCAGAGTGCCGATAAGCTCACTGGTTTGGGACGACAGACGCTGGCAGAAAACTTGGAGAATCTTATGGACATTCACATGTTCCATCGGCACCGTGAGACAGGTCTGTGCACATCTGCAGACTCCATGTAAGATGCACATATCCAGCTTACACATTCTTTTAATCCTCTAAGACTGAAATCAGTAAACGAATGATGCAGAGTTCCCCAGTGGATTTTCACCTCTCGCCTAATGATCACATATGATCAACAGTGTTTGAAGTTACGGTCATGGAGCCGCTTGTCTTGTTTTATCCCTGCAGCAATCTAAAAGGGTTCATTCTGAGTTTAACTGTGATTAAACTAATAATCACAATGTAATATTACATTACAAGCTACAGGAGGTTGATTTATATTATTATTCACAGAAGGTATTAAATGGGAAAAACATGACAGATGGTCTGTGTTTCCAAACTATTTTCTTTATTCAAATGTTAAGAATATATTAGGACATACTGTGCGATACAATGAAATGTTTGCCTCAGAATATGAAACAAAAACACTGAATTGTTTTCATTCTGATTACGAGACCAACATGGTTATCTTTTCATTTGGATGAGTACAAACCGAGCCTACAAACGAGTGCGAAAATAATGATGAATAATCAGAAGAAAGTTTAGTTTGGTTCAGACAACAAGGAGGTCCAGAGATGTGCAAAATGGGCACAAATTACAATAAAGAAAAAATTATTCTGTCATTTTTTAAAACCGCTTAATCTAATTCAGGGTAGCAGAGAAGCTGGAGCCGAGTCCATGACAGGAACAAAACACAGAGACAAACAGCCACTCGCAATCACTCCTTTTGACCATATAGTGCAACCAGTTAACTTACACGCATGTCTCTGGATGGTGAGAAGAACCTGGAGTACTCCGAGAATCCCCCGAGGTTCTTTATTTCTCTTAAGGTGGAAATCAGAAAATATCATAATTCTTCATCATGTTTATGGGTCATTACCTAATTAGATATACTTAATTAGCTAATTATAAGTTGACTAAATATAGATATTATTGTGTACTTTTACTGTTAAACATCATATAAAAGCAAAATATTCCAAATTCTTTGTTTGAAAATGATCTCAGTACTGAAGCAGAGAATTGTGAGAGGAATGCTTTTGTGTACGAACATCTTCTGTACATGCCACATTTCAAGTGTTCTCTGAGGCTTGTGTCAAAGGAAATGTATTTTGTTACCTGGGCTCTGAGCTCATATTGCATATCCTTGTTGTTACTCGAGGGGGGGAGGAGGGGGGGGTTTGACACCTCTCTAATCTCACTGATGTAAGGGACTCGCCAACATTCCCTGAAGAGTTTCTCTGTTGGTATCTGTTACTTTGTGTTTTCTTTGCCCTGGTTTCTCCCATACCTCTCCCATTTTTTCCTTCTCATATTACATCATAAGTAGGTTATAAGTGATCGGTCTATTTCTGTATGTACAGTGCACAACCCATGTGGGGTGAATAATGGCGGCTGCAGCCACCTCTGTCTCCTGGCGCCGGCTCCCAAAGCCTCCAGCTGTGCCTGTCCCACAGGGATCAACCTGCAGACGGATGGAAAAACATGCACACCTGGTATGGAAAACCTTCCCTACAGGAACAAACTAAATGGAGGGAGTGTGTTAGAATTTAGGGGGACATTCACAGCAGGATGAGCCAGGGTACTCTGCGGCTTCTGAAAAGTTTCACATTGTTTGCTTTGTGGTCAAACTGCATTTCACTCGACCGCCTGGACATCACAATAACTAAAACAACTGTTCACAACAGTGTGATGCTCCCAGAAAAACACCATTTTGCAGGTAGAAATTACTTTGATGTAATATCATGCAGGTGGATAATTCTTTTTTCTTATTTTTGTGGGCATGAGTTTTTGTTTTGTTTTAGGTTTATTTTCCCTTTGCTATCTGCCAGGATCTCATTTATTGTGAAACTTTGTGGGAGTATTTCCAAACCTTCTGCGAGGAAACTTCTCGCCATCCCATCTCAGATATTTTTCTCCTGCGGATTCTGTGATTCTAGATTAGATAAAACAGTAGGAACAAGGGACGGTTGAGATAAATCGCACAAATAAAGCCCCCCAGGTTGCAAAATAACACACTAAAAGTGGTCTTGTGGTTCGGTTTGATATTATACACATTTAAATAAATAACTTAAAATAAGTTTTGCTTACAATAAACCTTCACTAATATATGTTAACCATAAAACCTCTTTTATTGTGAGTTGGCAGGTGTCTCTTTCTGTTTAGTCACCGGATAGTTTGTTTGCAATCAAACCGAGACCCTCTGCTTTCAGCTGGCTTCTTTGGTCTGCACCAGAGTGCGCTTGGTGTTCATACACCACATCATACCATCCCACAGCAGCAGTGTGAACATGCCCTGACATTAATAAAAGAAGAGAAATGATAATAGCAGGAAAAACCTTATAGAATAAAATCAACTTTTTTATTCCTGTAATGTAAGTTGGTGAGCTTCTTTGGACTCTGAAATGTTTCGGTGATGTGTGTGCAGGGATGAGCACCTTCCTCGTCTTTGCTCGGAGGACGGACATCAGGATGGTTTCTCTGGACATTCCCTACTTCGCTGATGTGGTTTTGGCCGTCAATAGTTCCATGAAAAACACCATCGCCATTGGAGTTGACCCCAAAGACGGTTTGTTGCCCGAGCTTTCTGGAAGCCTGTTTTAAAAGCCCAAGGAAAGCCAGGAACTTGAGTTTCGCTGACTTCTCTTGCAGGAAAGGTGTATTGGTCTGACAGTACCATGAAGAAAATCAGCAGATCCAACATTGATGGGACGGCACATGAACATGTCATATCTACAGGTGGGGAGGAGAGACATCCCACGTGTGATTCCACTTATTATGGTGTTCTAACTTTATCAGTTTTTTTTAAGGACTGATGACGACTGATGGGTTAGCGGTGGACGCTGTTGGCAGGAAGATCTACTGGACAGACACTGGAACCAATCGCATTGAAGTAGCCAATCTGGACGGCTCCATGAGGAAAGTTCTGGTTTGGCAAAACCTTGACAGCCCGCGCGCGATCGCCCTGTACAACGAGATGGGGTGAGACTACCATTGTGATCGGATTTAATTCGATCGTGTACTTTAAACTCTGGATTTTATCCTCACCATCATGCTCGTTTTTGCATCCTTTGTTCGTATTTTTTTCCAGCTATATGTACTGGACGGATTGGGGAGAGCATGCCAAGCTGGAGCGCTCAGCGATGGATGGATCGGATCGTGTGGTCCTCATTAGTAACAACCTGGGGTGGCCGAATGGCCTTGCTATCGACATGGCCGGATCACAGTTGCTGTGGGCTGATGCTCACACTGAGGTCAGTATTGATGTTTGTGATGATGCAAGATGTGGACTTATCACTAACTTAATATGACAATGCATATCTGTAAACACCTGAAAATAGCATTTAATGGTTTAAGCCTCATTTCTGTGCAGCGCATTGAGGCGTCTGACCTGAATGGGCAGCATCGCCGTACCCTTGTGACGCCCGTCCAGCACCCTTATGGTTTAACCCTACTGGGGTCCCATATCTACTGGACCGACTGGCAGAGCCGCAGCATCCAGCGAGCAGACAAGAACACCGGGGCCAACACCATCACTGTGAGAGCCAACCTGCCAGGTCTGATGGACATCCAGGCTGTGGACAGGGAGAAGCCACTGGGTGAGTCAGAATAAAAAGCTGCTTTTATTTCAGAGATATTCAAGGTTTGTGTTCAGTTTTAGGTTCTCCTGTTTCTCTTTGCATCATTCTTTGTGTTTGTGCTTGTTTTAGGTTTCAATAGGTGTGGCAGGAGAAACGGGGGTTGCACCCACCTGTGCCTGCCTCGTCCCAATGACACATCCTGTGCCTGCCCCACCGGCATCCTGCTTAAGGGAGATGGCAGGTCATGTGACGACTCCCCAGAGACGTACCTGCTCTTCTCCAACCGCGTCAGTGTGCGCAGAATCTCCCTGGACACCAATGACCATACAGACGTGCACGTACCTGTACCAGAGCTGCACAACGTCATCTCCATGGACTACGACAGCGTAGAGGGAAAACTTTACTACACTGATGTCACCCTCGATGTCATCAGGTGGCGGCAGATTCTTTAAGTTATAATTGGTCATAATATTAATAAAACAAAGGCTGAATTATAACCTAAAACACGTTTTTTTGCACAATAACTTAAATTCTATATTTGATGTAACTTTTATTGCATGCTTTGTGCTTAAGGCGTGCTAATCTAGACGGCAGTAACATGGAAACGGTGATCAGCCAGGGCCTGAAGACCACTGATGGGTTGGCTGTGGACTGGGTGTCCAGAAACATGTACTGGACCGATACTGGACGCAACACCATAGAGGTGGCCCGTCTTGATGGGACAAGCCGTAAAGTCCTGATCAACAACAGCCTGGATGAACCCAGAGCGATTGCAGTGTTCCCAAGCAAAGGGTGAGAGTGGGAAACTAAGTGGGCTTTACCTCGGGTTCAAAGTTCATTTTAGGTTTTCTTTATGCTTTTTAGGAAGATTTCTTGGTAGATTTTTTATTGATATTCAAACTTAATTTCTGGTAACTTTGCTAATACGGGATGCGATGCATAGGCTTCCTCGCCCCTCTACTTTCCCAGGTTGTTTCAGAGTTTAACCAGCCACCAGTCTTTTCCTACACACTTGAAGGTACAAGCTGAAGTCAGGGTGTTCATTTGAACCTCTATGTTGATGTTGCATTTACTTCCTTCTTACAGTTTTATTTGGACAGATCCCATAAACATAGATTGACTTAAGTTTCTTTCTTCTGCAATATCTTTACAATAACAAGCCATTTCTGTAGTAGTTATTTTCTCATCAATTTGGTATAACTCTGTTTATAAATAT
>JBAMHV010000001.1:3589888-3613200 GCA_037177535.1 Pseudomugil gertrudae | reverse complement strand
CTACTGTGTTGGAGTGTGAAGCGCGACCTCTTCTTTGTGGAATCGACCACTTCTATCGAACATTTTAGATGCATTCCGATAAAACTCGATAGTTGTTTTTTTGCTAATATCGAACAGATATCCGATATCAATATCGGATGGGGACAGCCCTACCGTTAACATGTGCATTTCTTACCATCCTAACTCTTGAACCCTGTTACGCAGCTTAAAAATTCAAAAACCACCAAAAAACGGAAAAATAGACCCATCTAGTTGTCATTATGGTAGACCGTAAGACCCCGCACTGCGATCGTCCAGTCACAAGCAAGATTCAGAAGTGCCTTTTTTAAACGGAAGTGTCACTACCGGAACTCCTGAAGCATTTCTAAAAAAAAAAAAACAACGAACAATGAATACTTTTTTTTACAGGTATCCATTATCACTTTTTAATGGACACCTAGTAGCCAATCAGAATAGAGTTTTCACCCAGACTATGGTATAATAGTAATTAATGAATTAAGAGCAGAGCCATGACGCCTCCGCTGGATGCTACTGATAAGTAAAGAGAGAGACACCAACACTCTTGCCTGTAGCTTTTAGAAAAAAATCCTGAAAAGATGACTAAAATTTGAACCCTTTAATCTTTTTTGTTGTTGTGTGAGTAGACAGTAGCACACTTATAAATCTGTGACGTTTCTTTTGCAGGATCTTCTGGGTAGATGCCCACTTGGACAGGATCGAGAGTTCAGACCTGAATGGGAAACTTCGTCAAGTCCTCGTCAGTCCGGTGTCCCATCCGTTTGCCCTTACACAGGTACCCCCCCCAAAACGCTGTTCTGCTGTTGCTCACTGGGCTGACCCTTCCTCCTGGCTGCCTCCTCCACTCACCTGCTCTCTTTGACTCATCGGCTCACTCCGTGATTCTCATTGTCGTCTTTTGTCCTGGAGCTCATACTGAATCCATTCAGCTTAACCATTTCTTCTACTTCCCTTCCACTCTGACCCTCATTTTCCTTCCTTCCCCTTCTTCCTCTCACCCCCCGCTCCTTGTCGGTGTTTTTCTCTTCTTCTCCCTCGTTTCCCCAGTTGAAGCCGGTGTCCTCCCCTCTAATTCCTTTCTCCCGACTCTCACAGCAAGATCGTTGGATCTACTGGACGGACTGGCAGACTAAGTCCATCCAGCGAGTGGACAAATACAATGGCCGAAACAAAGAAACTGTGCTGGCCAATGTGGAGGGCCTCATGGATATTATAGTGGTATCTCCTCACAGACAAACAGGTAAGGCGTTTGTCCTCCGTGTGACTTGGAAGTCTTGACTCTGTGTATCAACTTCTCTATAAGCTGAGAAGATGAAGCTGCAGAGACCAACACGGATGTTTGAAATATGGCCACTAACTGGGTTATCATCAAAACACCTCTGATTCAGATCAGTTAATATTACTACATCTGGTGTGGTTGGATTACTTGAGCCAGTCTAACATAAGATGTTGGAATATAATCTGAACTTTCGCTCTTGAGTGTCATCGTTCTGGAAGTCAGAAGTCATCAGAAGTCTCTTTACTCGCTGTATGGAGTGATAATTTCAAATAAAACAATCACATGCTTTGGTTCCACTTGTGAATATTTTCTGTCTCTTTTTTTAGGTACTAACCTCTGTGGGATCAATAATGGTGGTTGCACTCACCTCTGCTTTGCCAAGACCAACAGCTTTGTGTGCGCCTGCCCAGACGAGCCAGATGGGCGACCCTGCTCCACAAGTAGGTTTCTACATCTCACTGTAGTCTAATGCTGCATAATAGTGTTCATTTCCTCAAAATAATGAGGAATCTCAAACAGAAAAAGACACGTCTTCTCTCCCACTGCATATCCGGCACATGGCTTTAAGCACGTCCTGTGAGTGTGTTTTGATGGGGGGTCCAGGCTTCTCCTCACCTGGTACCTCCACTGAGCCTTTAGCTCATGCTGCTTTCCATGTTGTTCCACCTCTCTTGCTCGCTGTTTCTTTTCATAAACTCCACTCTAGTTCCTCAGCCAGCTGCAAAGACTTCCTTCGAACTTTGAATTACCCACTGGGATTAATAAAGTATTTTTCATTTCATTTGGGTGCCAATGCACTTTGTGAATAAGATGTGCATATTTATTACTGCACGGTCCTGGTTGCTGTATGATACAGTCTGTGTGTACCACCCTGTACAGAATACTTTCACCTCATCTTGTAATAAAGGAAAGCCAGGAAACAAAAACAGAATAGTGCAAAAGCCTGTGAGGTCAAAATGATCGCTTGTGGCTAAAATTGGTAGAAATTATCATATTTCTTTTGGTTTTTTTCACTATGAATACTCGTTCTTATGGAAATTCACAAAATACATTTAAAATGATGGCCACAGCTGCTCTAGTGTGATGATGTTTGTGCTTGTGCTGTGCCTTACATGTAAAAGTCTTATACAACGTTAACACAAATATGTTTCTAGATGTTCAGCTTCTGACCCGTACTGTTCATCAGTTTCAGGTTACGTTCCCACCGCTCCTGCAAGCAGCACTCCCTTCCCCAACAAGATCCCCAAAGCCCCAACGGACACGCCACACCAAGGACCCTCAATGGTCAAGTACGTCTGCTTGTTTGATTTCTGATGTAAATTTTATGACACTGCCCCATTTGGTCCAGATATTATCCTTCCATCTATTCCATTTACCATACCGCTTCATCTAATTCAGGATCGCGGGTAGCTGGAACCTCACAATCATCGTGCGAGAGGCAGAGTACACCCAGACTAGTTTATGCTGTTTCTTATTTTATGATTTATAATAAAGTAAAACACGGTGAAACTAACACGGCGTTTACATATTCCTCAATCTTACTTTGTTTTCTGAATAAGATCACAACAATTAATGTTACATTCCGCGTTATGATCTTATAATTTGCTCATTTTTACACTGGGTTTCTTTTCTGTATTTCCAGCTGCACTGATAAGACCCTGAACACAGAAGGCTGTCTGCACACTGTGGTGACGGCTCCTCACGGTAAATACACATCTGACTTTATCACTATGGTAACTTGGTAGAGACTGAATAAAAGTAGTGTTTTGTGGCGTGTACTTTATATTTAACATGTTTGTGACTGGATCTGGACTGGGGGGAGGGGGTTATTCATGTGTACCTGATGCAGAACCATGTCACCATCTTAACTTGTCTTGAAGACTTAAATCTAACCAAGTTGCCAAGTACTGGCTTCTACGTCGTCTTCTACGTTGCCCAACTTCACAGGACACCTTGCAGACTAAATGAAATCCAACAAAGTTATTCTGATCCAGTCAGTATTCATACAAGCCTGTTTATAATAAGTCATAGCCTAGATAAGGAAAACGGGCAGGTTGCATCACATTTTGACTTTGGTTCAGTCCTCCTTCCTGAGCGTGCACAATGTGGTGGGAGGCAGTAAAATGGAAAAGCCTCTGGCAGGACCCTGTTCAGGGACAGGTTGAGGTGGGTTAGTGATCAACATTTAGCCTGGGACGCTTGCTGAGATAAAAAAAAGAAATATACAAGTTAATTCTTAAAAATAAAGTACTCGGAGTAAGTCTGGGATATACGTGTATCATGGTAATGTTGCAAAGTCTTGAATGCTTCAGCCACTCATGCAAACAAGAGCATGAACAAAGGTTGGAGGTAAACACAATGGCAGATAGGTTTGAAAAACGCCTCTCAGGACTTGTCTCCTGACATTTTTGTAATTATTCCTCCGCATTGCAGTGACAAACATTCACTTAACAGTTGGCATCATCCATCCAATCATCTTCCATACCCCTTCATCCCATCCAGGGCCTATCCCAGCAATGCACGGGCAAGAGGCAGGGTACACCCTGGAACAGGTCACCAGACCATCACAGGGTCTCAGATATTCAACAACATGCACAGTTATGCCTAAGGACACTTTAGGATGATAAATCAACCTAACATGTGTGAGAGGAAGCTGGAGAACCCAGAGAGAACCCACACTAACACAGGGAGAACATGCAGACTGCACACAGAGCTGAGATTTGAACCAGCAAGCTTCTTGTTGTGAAGCAGTGGCACTAATCACTAATCAATGTAAAATGGATGCAAACCGTCTGTGTAGTAAGTCATCTTTTGCGTGTGGTGTTGCAGGAGAAGGACTTCATATCAGCTATGTGATTGGTGGAGTTCTCACCATCCTGGCGATTCTGATCCTCATCGCCGCTTTGATTATTTACAGGTCAGTTTCCTGCTTGATGCTTGATCGTCTGACATGCTTTGTTTCAGCAGCGTTTGGATCATTTTCTTTTCTTGTGCATCAACAGACATAAAAAATCAAAGTTTGCCGACCCGGGAGTGAGCAATCTGACCTACAGTAACCCTTCGTACCGAACTTCTACACAAGAAGTGAAGATCGAAGCATCACAGAAGCCTCCGATATACAACCAGCTTCGATATAAGAAAGAGGTAAAAACCATCCTGAAGCAACACATCATCTGTTTGTTGAATGAATGGATGATCACAGGTGTATCGCTGGTAACATGGAGACAAATAACTTCAGTTTAGTATCTGACGTGACATCTTCTCTTCCTCACTGCAGCTGTCTCATCCCTACAACTCCCTCTCTCCCTTTATATTTTGATCCGCTTGTCCGGAGGAGAGGTAGCTGCACAGCATGTAGAAATGTTAATCTCCTTTTAATTTACTTATTTTCAAATTTACCTTCATTTGTTTTCTCTCACTGCATGGAAGCTGCTATTAAAAATTAACCCAAACTTCCTGCGTCGACGCAGCGTTCTGTGATCAGAAGCATGGCAGCATTTGTGCTGCTTGGAGGGATTTTATATTTGTGTTGTGAACTGACATTTAAACTAGTTAAATAAAATATATGAATCGATTTAGTTTAAGGTGCTGCATGTAACCAGTGTTTTTAAATAAACTCTTAGAGCAACAATGTGACATGTAAGGAAAACACTTCTTTATTATCAGTAAAATGGAGACGCACGGCCATCGGGTTTGATTTAAAATCACATCACCCTGAGTAAAGAATATTACCCATTTAACATTTTACTGCCCCATAGAAAGATCAGGCATAAACAAACTTATTAACAACCAGAGAAATTGCTTAATCTTTGTTTTCAGGCATGTTCTTGTGCCATGAAGCAAACCAGTGAAGTTAACTTTATATTATACATGTAGCACCTCATCTGAAAGAACAAACCCTGAAATAAAAAGGAGCAAATCTGAAGCATGAGTTCGGAGTGTTGCTAATTTCCGTTTTTGTGACTAAAACTGTAGTTTTCCCCGACAGCTTAGTGGCTCGCTGGAAGTACTCTGAAAGCAAAACGGCTCTTCTGTCTGATAAAGATGCCGTCTCTTACTCTGATCGTGTGTTCTTCTCCAGGGTGGAGTGGACGGAGACTACACCAAAGAGAAGATCCGCATTGTGGAGGGGGTGTGTCTCCTGTCCAACGATGAGCTTTACTGGGACGACCTAAAACAAATCAAGCCGTCCCGAGGCGGCCTGCACACCTGCATGCGCACAGACACCGTGTCCCTGCAGGCCAGCAGCGCTTCGCTAGATGACGGCGAGACAGAGCAGCTCCTCCAGGAGGAGGCGTCCGAGTGCTCCTCCATAACCACCCTAACCCCCTCGGCCATCACCCCGCAGCGTCACGCCCAGCATTGCCTGCCCGACACCGGCTGGCCCTCCATACGCAAACCCTCCACTGAGAGCGAGGTGTGAAGAAAGCCTGCTTGCCCCTCTGTGCTTTATCTCAACCATCAATACCTGACACACACATCCACACACACACATTTCGGGCTAATATAAATTGGTATAAATGCAGTAACATTTCCATATGTACTAACAGTATGTATGAACCTGGCCAGACACACATAAGCTCACATGAACACAACATCTGTCTTTGAAACTGGGGCTCCGTCCTACCAGCACACACATGCAGCCGTGTCCCCAAAAGCCGTCTGCGCGCTGCTGCCTTCAGGCGACGTGATAAACTGAGGGGCTGGCTGGAATAAAAAGGCAAAGGACTCCAGGGAGGAAGTGAATAGACACGAGTTTAATCTGGAGCCTTTAAAGCTTCTCTGTGTACAACTTCACCTGCATTTTTGGGAGCTATATTTTGGGTTAAAACAAATACTCTATATCACGGCCTCTCTAAAGCCACTCCTCTTTATAAACTCTATTTATGGACTTTTTTTTCTTGTTGAGTGGGTTTGCTGAGCTCCACAGAAAACTGAGTGTTGGGTCAGACGTCCGTGCAGCAGGACCTGGTTGTATTTATGACAGTGCCAAAGGGTTGGGGCTTCAGAGTCTCCATGCTTCTCTTTCCATTAACACTGAATAGAGATTTACCGTAAATCTGGGATTTTTTGTCGTGTTAAACTTCACTGACTTGCCTTCGCAATGACGTTCGCTTCCGTTTCCTCATTTTATCACCTCCAAAAACAAGACATTACTGTAGCAGCTGCCCACTCGTGGTCCATGTATGTGCAGAAGTAACCTGGAAGAGCCCGTTATTGTTTTTAGGCCGTGACTCAGTCAGTGCTGATCTTCGGGCATTGCAGCAGACGCCTCGATGAAGTAACAGCCGAAGTGCCGATCATTGCAGTCTGTCTCCTCCTTTCACTTGTGTGTTAATTTATCTCTGAGGATTTGAAATGTTCGTGGCATTTTTCTTACGTAACCATTGCTGCTGTTCAGCCATGCTGGGAGTCGTTTTCCATGCTTCAGAAAAAGGATTTCTCTCATTCTGCAAACCTTTTATTGGCTTTCCCTCTAAATGAGGAGAGAAGTGATTGTGAAATTAACTTATCCAGGTGAATAATTAACTATGCTAGCACTTATAAGAATATAAAGCTCTTTATTGGAGAAACTATCCTAATTTTTTTTTTACAAAGGAAACTCATACAGTTGAGGATCAGTTAGCCCCCCCATGAGTCTTGTTTTAGATGCTTGCTTTGTTTTATGCTGCACACAGAAGTTAAACTCTACAAAAGAAAAGGGGGATCAAATCATTAGCCTTCCGGATGGTAGTACTCGCAGTGTGGCTTGTTCCAGAGAAGATCTTGCAGTCGCTTGTTGTAGTTTTCAGCACAGTCTGTGTCTGTGACACTTCTTCTGATGAATCCCTGGCCGTCCTTTTCAGGCAAAGCTCTCAAGCCCCTCTAGATTTGATGGACCTTCATCTTCAGTTCACCCATCAGGTTTTAGACGGGGTTGACGTCAGAGCATCCTTCACCCTGGTCTACTTAAGTGTTAAGCAATGCCCAGACCCAGTGTTGCTGTTGACTGCCTCAGGTTTTCTTCTTTTCTTCATGCTTCTTTATGTCTAGTTCCAGACAAACTGAAGCATCCCCACAGCATGATATTTCCACTGTGGTGAAACCTTTACCATATGCATTACCTCTCCGCTCTTGCCCCCTAACATATGTAGTAGTTGTGTTTATATGGAGCACTTCTGAGCCGATCTTGCGTCCAGTCGGAATAAAACTGTCTCATATGAACACCTCAACTTATCCGATCAACCTTAATCCGAATTAATTCTCTGTCCAATCAGAAGGCGTGGTTTAACCCTTAGACATTTTGATGAGCAGGAAGAAACAGCCATGTGTGCTGTTTCATGAGACAGCAGGACTCAGGCAGATGCAACCTTATGTTTAAAACTGGGACAGTTGAAGATTATTTAACACCTCAACAGTTGAAACGTTTAAAGTACAAAGTTGTTTCTGCATATTTTTAATCAAATTCGGACATATCTTCTCGTTATCTGAATCGGTACACTTTGTGGATGTCAAAAGTGTTGTGATCGTATAAAATCCTCCCGTCGTGTAAACACACAACTGGCCGGAGCACTTTATCTGGCGTCCATGTAAACGTGATGGTTGGTACCTTTTCTCAGACGTCCGACACATGGAAGAAATGCTTCCATGTAAACGTAACGGTCTGTATGCTGGGCTCCAGTTTCCTCTCATTAGACCAAAGGACATGCTTCCAGTACGCAGAATCTTTCTCCAGGTTCCGTCTCTTACACAGAAGTGTCTAAGTCATTCGCTAGTCCCTTCGCTTGTGGACAGGTGTCACGATTTTTATTTTTAACTGATTTCTTTTGTTTTTGACATGATGTTTCCTGAAGAAGTGACACCCTCTTGTACTCAGTAAATATGGAGATAAGCCTGTTTTTATCTGATTTTACCAGCAAAACAAAGTTAAAGCACATCATTGCACAGCAGCGGTTTGTGCTGTGGCTCAGTAAAGAGGTCAATGAGCTCTAATAAAATTGATCCCGGTAACTTTTACCTTTTCTGAATTCGTTCTGCTGTTTTGCAGTTTCACTCTGGAATAATAAAGTATTTTCTCCTTTTTTAATAGAATTAATTTTATGTGAACATTGTAATAATTGATCCTTTCTAAAGACCATTTGTGTGTTTTAGATTTTTTTTTTTTAATTCATGGCGGGGCTAATAATTATTTCCTCAACTGTAAATATGTATGTTTTGGACTCATTTGTTTGGGACACATTTATTATCTTATTGAAGAGCATTGAGGCAGAAAACATTCAAACTCAGCACATGCAACCAAAATTATCCACTTGTGATTTGTGGTTTCTTTTTTTTCCAGTTTCCAGGTTTTTAATACAGCAACAGAGAGTTCAGTCTAACATATGGGGAAGTTAGAAACACTGTGCATGCTGACCTCATCAGGCAGTGGGGGTTAGAGTTCAGAAATATGTCACTGAGGAAGGGTTTTAATACAGGTAAACATATTGTGCTTTGCTTTAACTCTACAGTAACATTTCTGCTGTTGAAATGCCATACAAGGATATATTATATTGATATACTGACAAATATCTTTTAGATGTTAGAGAAACATATATTTTGAAGTATCTGCCACAAATTCAGCAGCTCGCTGATTTGCTGCTAGACAAAGCACTGAGGCCAATGAAAGAGGGTCTTGGCAGCTACGTAACCACAGCCTCTGACGGTTGATTGACAGTCGGCCTGCGGGGCGTCATGGCGACCCAGTATCCAATTATCCGGCTCACGGTCCCTCCAACTCCGCTGCAGGAATGCTCATAACTGTACAGATTTTATCATGAGATATAAGCAAACATTTCTGTTAATATTGCGTTTGAGATGTATAGTCTTTTTGTACAAAGGGATTTCCTGACCGTTTATAGACTTTTATTAATTTTACTCACTGGAGAAAATGAATTTTGTTTTGTTTTTTGCTGGATTATTTTAACCACTGTGTTTCCAAGCCTTGTAAATGATAGGGAAGATGCCAGTTATTTAATAGTGCCCTTTTATCGTATGAAATACTGGTCACATATAGCTGTTGTAAAGTTAACAAAAAGAGGTATTTATGATTTTTTTTCTTCTTTTTTTGTTTGGTTGTCACTTGATGTGTAAATATTAAGACTGTATATGTATTTCCATGGCAGTACTAACAAGCTGTGTTGTGTGATATAGTGAATTATCCCTTTGCTATCTTTTAATATAAAATTGCATTTGCATTTCAATGAAACTTTTGACTCATTTATCTGTGTGCTTATTGCTTTTTAAATGTGATCCACTTTACTTTGTGATAAAGTAGCAATAAAGTGGAAACAACTGTCGACTTCTGCTTCACACACACAATATGATGTATGATCACAGACATAAATAATAATGAGGGGAAATGAGTCACAACGGAGTTGAGATTTTGATGCGTCATTATTGAATTTGGAATTATTGAAGTTATACTCATGAAAACGGTTTTACACATCAAAAGACTAAAACTTTGTCCTTACAAGGTCTTGAATGTAGATACATCCACATAATTTATCTTCTAAATCACAAACTCACAATGGTTTTATAAGAATTAGCAAAAAAATAAGTGGTTTTCTGATTTAAAGGATTAAGATGGTGTATGTTAACACAATGCCCAGGAGGAAAGACATCAGTGATACTGGAAAAGCAGCAGCTACTGCTCATCTGTGTGAGAATATCTGTAATGTTCTTTCCTAAGTCCATGACAAAGGTATAAAACTAATATAAAACATGAAATATAACCTTTGTTCGACAAGTGGCAATACTCCTATACATTCAACATAATAGCCCCCATTCATTTATGCAGCATTTAGTTCATCATGGATAAAGTCCATACACCTAAAAGAAAAAAAATATCCACATTTTTACCTATCTGTAGCAAACATTGCCACGTGACATAAATTTGAATTCTTATTGGCTGTTCAAGAAAGACGTCGGTATATTTGTCCAATAAAAGGTCGCCATAGTTGAAGCGTGTGAGCCAATCAGTGATCAGATTAAAGAATGGTAGTTTATTCAAAAGTATTAGACGTTTGTGACCGTGAGCCTTAAACAGAGTACAAATAACAGGGTTAACGGAGCGTACTTGCTCTTTATTAGTTTTTATCAAGTTTAGGCTTTTTTTTATTCTTTTTTTTTATTTAACATTTGAAAACAGTACTGCATTTAACTTAATGCTAAGTACTAGCTTAGCTGAACAGTCACTAGCTAATTTGGTTTGCTAAGCTTAGCTTACCGGCTTTCATTATTGACGTTTTACTTTAAATGTTTTTATTATTGGCAATCGCGATCTAAATTTAAAGCATTTCATAGATTTTTCTACCTTCTTGGTTTGACTTGAACTTTGTGGGCTTAGGATTTGTTCTGTTTTTATTTCTACCACGTGTCCTACCACGCTATTAGCTTACCTACATGTTTGCTCGTTTTATCTTGGTGCACGGCCCTAGCTGGCAACTCAAAAGCCGTGGGGGTAAAGACCTGAATTGGATGATATTGAAAGAAGGACGTGGCATTTCGACCTGCAATCTGAACAGTAGGTAAATAAACTCAGAAGTCAGCATTGTAGTTTTTTTTAAGTCAAAATGTTGGTGGGTGTGAGTGATGAGTTGCACTAATCAATTGGGGTGTTGCTGCAGTGGCATCGACACCCCAATCTGATCCAACCTGAGGACACAATGTGTGCACAGGGGCCATCTGACTATACCCGGAACCATTTGTTTTAATGAGTGTTTAGAAATCACAATGATCAGAACAAACTGAATTCATACATCGCATCTGTAACAGTATATATATATATATATATATATATATATATATATATATATATCTGTGTTATAGGATAAACCTCTGAGCTTTTATTCTGAAGGCAGGGTTTCTTTGATGGTTTGTTATACGTCTAACAAATGATAACCTGAAAGGTTTTCATCTGTGTCTTTGTACCAAAGAATATGACATGACAAGAATATATTTTCTATTTAACCACAAAATACACTTTAATCAAAAGTATTTGTAATGTGCTGTGGTCTCCGAACAGATGTTTCATGCATTAACATTTTTCATAAAAAATCTCTCAAATGGTAATTTGGGCAACAGATTTGTGTAACATTGTCTCATTTAATCATATTTGTTGCATACAGTCTTACATCATATTCATTAAAACTAATCTCTAATTTGTTTTTTATTACTTATGTTTTTTATGTACTTCTAAGAGGAGGCGTCGCATCCTGTTGTCTCTCAGCCTCTTCTCTACATTGACAGAAACCTTCCTACAAGGTATGTCTCTTTTGTAATGTTTCTATCAAACTGCATTTGGTTAATATTTTTATTAAAGACCCTTTTCACTGTGAATGAGTCTGAATCTAATTGTTTTGTGCATTTGTCTTTTACATGCATCCCTTTCCAGCACACTTTAATCACATGGTTGAATTCCCTCATCCATGTGCCATTCAGCTCTGCAGAGGCCTGGCAACAAGATGTTCATTTGTTTCAGGTGTGTTGGAGAAGGTTGCATCTAATAGTAACAGGATGAAAACGACCTTTTTTTTCTTACATTTTTTGCATGTACATTTTTAGTCAGAAAAGCTAATGCTCTGTTATGAGACCCATTTAGGTGGTGGGGGGTGACAGTGATGAGTTGCACCATTAGACAGGTTGCTGTTTGCAGTGGCACAGCAGTCCTGTCCTGACATGATGTGCTGACAGTCCTCGTGCACAGGGGCCATCTGAGTCACCACCTCTTGTGACAGGAAAAACAGCAAGTGAACATCCACAGGTTGTGTAGTTGTTGTCTGACCTTCACTTTTTGCTGTATTCCTTTCAGTAACAGACCTGAAGGTTGGAAAGCTGAGTGCTGGATTGGATGGTTAAAGATCAGACCGTTTACAAACCAGTTCTCCTTTGTGTGGTTTGAGCTCCAACCTGAGACCGGGTAAAGGTGAGCATAAATAAGATTTAAGAGTCATTCAGCAAGACATCACAGATGTAGTAGTGCATAACAAAATTTCATGCTGCACAGGTGCAAATAAAAAACACAGATGAAAAGCTTTAAGAAATATAAAATCAAAAATGTAATTTTATAATTAATGATCAACTGGTAGAACTCTACAGTGGATGATCAAACCACTCGGTCACATTCAAGAGTCATTCGTTTCAATCCTTTCATGAATGGCTCGTGTTAATTTGCATTGAGTCTTTATTTCTGGTATTTTATTTGAATGGTTGGATGTTCATGTTTATACGTTTTACTTTTAAGGTTTTTATATAGAACTTAGATTTATGGGGTTAAGTCTGCATCTGCATACATGCATAAGGAAATGAGAACATATGATGCAGGACATCCCACACATGCCTATTGGTTGTAATGAGACCCGGCCTCCAGGGGAGGACCCGCGGGTGTTCTGAACAGAGAAAAAGCAGACTCTTGTTCCTCAGATACAGTTTAAGTCTCAGATACAGTCTAGTCAAGTTGAGATTTAGATGATATGAGTCTCAGTTCAGCTCTGTTCCAGATCAGATGCAGTTAGAGGATGGACTAAGAACAAAGGCGAGCCATGCTTGGAGCTTGGCAGAGCACATGGCCAGAAACAATGGTTCCATCCGAGCAACACAGACGATAAACTTTTTGTTTTACCTTTACTGCAACTAAGTTTTGAGCCTCCGGAGTGAGTTTATATATTTTTCCACAACTTCAGCTTTTCTTCACATGCCAGCAACGTCTTCAGACACTTTTATGGACTTTGACCTGAGTTGTTTCCTGCCTGATCGCCGTGAACACACCATCGTTCCAGCTGGGGGTTGAGCCTGGACCCGGCTGACGAGCCGATGGTGACGGACATCTCCATCTGACTCTTTTTGAGCGCCAGAATGGATCACCCACCATTTTGTGCGTCCACACCACGGATCCAAACCCGGTCCAGTCCACAGGTCGTAGCCTCAACAGGATCATCAGTTCTGGAAGAACCCCTCCTGAAAAACCCAGCTTCCTCTCATTGGTGGCGAGTCATGATCTTTCCTCCACAGGCCTCAGTCCTTACCTATTGATCCAGAGATCTGATTTCCCATTTCCCTTAGACATTAATTAATAAACCTCACAGTTTAATTAATTTGTTTAACCCGTCACACAGTGGCATTTCTTTACCAGATAAATCCCATCTGATCAGCACATCATTACGGTTTAGTTTGTTTGTTTTGTTTGTTTAATGTTTTTCTTATTTTCTTTGTCTTAGTTTCCATATGTTATTTTGTTTAACCTTTAGATTAGATAAATAAATGGAACATTTATTTACCTGGTCGTTGTCTGGGATTTCCTTTGGGTCATGATCTAGGTCAATTCAAACAGAACTCATAAAAAAGCGTCAGACGGATTAAATGATTAAGTATATTGAATAATATTGATCAATTATTTATTAAGTCACTCTACCAATGGCATCAAAGGTTTCCTTCTAAGCCTTAGCTTATCAGGATAAGCTAGAAGTTAAAAGGTGGTGCTCTGACATAAATATTATTCATGTATTAATATTATTAATATTCCATATTATTAATTTATGATGCTACACAAGTCATGTCTGAACACTGATGTTATCATAATACTTATGTTGGTTTTCTCTTACATGGTACAGAAAGATATCTAACCAGTAGGCATTAATTTTATTACCACATACTTGTTATCTTTGGTAGAAAAAATAAAATAGCAAAGTATATGTTTATATTATATAGTTTATATTCTAGTGTATATTATTGCTAAATGTATTGCATAGATCAGATTTTAGCTTGGAATGACATAATGAATGAAACCAGCAGGAAAGAGTCAGGAACTATTTTGCCATGTATTTTATTTATTCTGATATGAATCACACTTTCTGAACAGTTTCCCTCATGAGGTGGATGAACAAAAGCAATTAAATAAGAATGAAATTAGATAAAAGATTAAAACCAAAAATGTGATTAACATAAACAATGTTGGCGGGGACGTCCTGGGAATGGGCATCAGTATATTTTGTGGGCTTTGGGGTCATCCTCATGGCATTTTGTGACATTGACCTGTTTTTATTTGCGTTGAATGATTATTTTCTATTTTTATTTTGTGTATATTATTTATACAGTTTTTTTGTGCTCTGTGGTGGTCTGGTGACCTGTCCAGGTGTACCCTGCCGTGCATTTCTGGGATAGGATCCAGCTTCCCTGTTGGAATAAAATGTGTTATGCGGTAGGAAAAGTGAATAATGTTTTATATTGTCTGAACTTGAGTGATGTGTAGGGTCACGAAGTGTTGGTGCAGAATCGACATAAACATGTTTTTAGTTTGAGTTCAGTCGGTACCATCTTTCAGTATGTTTATACGGCATAATGCAGCTAATGTTTGTTCACATTTCCAATTAAATGCGACTTGTATCTGATCTCCTGTATAAACCTTACGCTCACCAAAAGTGTCCAGAAGACGCGACTAGATGGTGTGTGTGTGTGTGTGCGTGTGCGTGTGTGTATTACACCTTTTGTGTGGAATAAAATGTTGCCAGAGTACAAACACATTAAACTCCAGAACTGAACTTTAGCTCATCAAGCTGTTTTTATACAAACCATCTGATTCTCGCCGAGTTAGAAACTTTTTTTAGTATTGATATTTTTATTTAGGGGTCAGAGTTTGAAACAGAAAATCTCCCGGTTGTGTCTCTTTCTTTGCACGTCCACTAAAATATCCCCGTTTCATCATCTCCACTATCACTCCAATCGCCGTGGCTGCCACTGTTTCTCCACAGACTCCTTCACTTCGATCTCTGTTGCCATGTTTTTGTTTTGTATCCTGATTGTACAGTGTATAGCACATCATGGATTAACAGCTGTAGCTCAGGTGGAAGAGCAGTGTCCTGAAGTGTCCTTGGGCAAGACACTGAACCCCAACTAGCCCCCCCATGTGCCTATCGGGGGTGTGAGTGTGTGTGTGTGTGTGTAAATGGGTGAATATGTCTATGCAGTGTAAAGTGCTTTGAGTGGTTGATAAGACTGGAAAAGTGCTGTATAAGTTTGAGTCCATTTACCTTTTTAACACAAATTTAAGGAACGCACAAAGCGAAACTTGAAATTGTGAAAGCCCAGCAGAGGTCATGTGGGTTTAACGATGGGTATTGTGGGTAAACACAACAATAATTGTCACAAAAACACAGAAAACTTGTCAAAGGAAAGTTTAAATCTCTTATTCCGGCTGCAGTGAACTATGTAAATGTTTTCCTCCTTACTGGGTGACCTCATATTGAATTAGATGTATTTGGAGCAGTGATGACGTCGGTGTCGAGACTTGGCCAGTAATACTCTGATTGAATCTGAATGTAATTTTGTTGAGTCGGCACAGGCTTTGCCGTCGTTCCCGTACCATTTCCTCTAAGTAATAACATGATAGCTTTCCATTCATAATTTAACAGCTCCACAGATCAAGCAGTTGTTCTGGTCACTGGTGACCCAGTTAAAACAAAGCTGCTCTGTGATCTGTGGCTCACTTGGTAATTGGACATTGGAGGGCTTTTTCTTTTTCTCCTTGCTTTGACAGCAGCTGTCTTTCTGCGAATTCCTTTTTATCCTTATTCCTTCAGCATAATCATTGGCTGTGCTTTTTTAAAATGTCCTCTGTCCTCTTTCTGTCTCACCCTTGTCTTTGTAGGCGTCCTCGTGGCCAGAAAACCCTGCCAGCCCCACAGCAGCATCTGTCAGCACAGCCGTACGTCAGCTGGGACCTTCACCTGCTGCCCACATCGTCTGTCACCGATCCCAGAGCTGAAATGAAGGAAACCCCGTTTCCAGTGTGGAGGATCGGAATGAATTAGTTAAAAATGCAAATACGCTTGTATGCAGCTTCGGCAAGGTTGCGTTGGATAACGCAAATGAAATGGTTTTACTGTCTGCATGTTTACATACCACCTGGGGAAGAATTTTAGCTGGATTAAATCACTAAGATTTACCTTTTTCACCAAGTGCCCCCTCTTTCCCCCCTGGACCAAATAGCCAGCTCTCGGTACCACAGCAGGGCCTCAAACATCATCAAGGACCCATTCCACCCTAACAACCACCTGTTTAACTTGCTGCCCTCTGGCAGGCGCTACAGAGCCCACAAAGCCTGTACAAGTAGACTCAGGGACAGCTTTTTCCCCATCAGAGCCCTGAACTCCCATGAACAAACCAAACAATAAGGAGATGAATCATCAAATGTGCAATATACTGGAACAAGTATTATACCACTGTGAAACTTGGTGTGCAATACAATACTTCTAAGTGCAATGCAATACATTCAAATTGTAAATATATTTATATAGGCCTATTTGTTTTTTAGTACTTACCATATTTTTATTCTACTTTAAGTATTTTATTTCTATTTATTTCCTCCTTTTGCGCTTATTAACATTTATGTTCCTTTTATTCAAATGCAAATACCATAATGAGTAGCACCCCCTAATCTCATTGTATGCTGTGGTTTACAATGATAATAAAGGCTGATTCTGATTCTTATTATCAAAGCAGAACAAACATCTGGATTAGATGAGTTTATCTGTTAGTATAGTAAATGCTGACTTAGGCACTCTGCACGTGCTGTGTAGTTCTGTTTAGTAGACACAAGAAAATGTCATAAAATCACACCAGGCAAAATCTTTTTGTAAAAATGAAACCTCAGTACATATTAAAGTGGTACCACATAACTTTCTCTGTTACTTAAGCTTTCATTGCCCTGCATGTCCCAAGGTCCAAAGTTTCTCTTTAAAATGCTGTCACATGCTAGCAACTACATAATAACTGGATGTTGGGAAAGAAAACCATAGAAGCAGGATGCTAACGGAAAACTGGGAGAAAGTGCAGAGGAAAGTCACGATGAGACATCGGACTTCTCTTACTCGGAGAAGAGAGGGGATGGAAGAACAATGTGGACTGGACCAACGTGAAAATCTGCAAAGACTTAGTTTTAGTGGCATCAACATCCCAAATAAAGCTGCTTATTCAGTTTCCCTTCATGCATCAAACAGGATGGGTTGGTTAGCTGGCTGTAACTAACTTAACTTTAACTGGTTAAACGTGCAGCGAGACAAAGTAAATCAGACTGACTGAAATACTATATTGATCTTAGCAGGAATGTAAACAAATGATTTTTAACATAATTGTCCACCTAAAAACGATTATAAAAAGCAATGACACAAGTAGGTTAATGGTTTTTATTTATAAATGGTTTTATTAACGAGGTGTGTTCTTTCTTCCAATCCTTGCAGCTCATTATACAGACGCTCATGTTTTTTAGGGAATCTGAACATCAGCATGCAGGTTCACGTACAGGTGGGGATATTTTTAATCTGCTTGATGCATTTTATTCTACCACGCTTCATTCACACAGAACAAAATAAGTGCAACTTAATCTTTTTTCCCTCCTCATCTTGTCCATGAAGACAGTTTTTATGTGGCAGATGGATCTTGCGATGGACCTGACATGCATCAGAGGTGATGGATGACAAACATTTTAAAGACAAAAGCATCCTGAGGCTTTTCCAGCTGTACAGATGGCTTTTGATGGTAAGCTTTGCAGAACTAAGATGTTAACATTAATCTTAGTTTGATCTTTTTTGCAAACATGCTGTAATGAACTTGCATTAAATCTCATTTTTCTGGCCCTGTCAAAATATCTTACTGGGAAATCCTTCAAATAGGACCGGTTCGGGTACATCACACTAATGGTCTAGGCTGAGGGCATTTTGTTGATTCCTCTGAAGGGATAACACTCTCTCTGATTGCTTTGCATCATCACAGGCCACCGCTGCTCTTAAATGTCTTGATGTTGGTCATGTCAGCGAGTGAGGTTTCAGGGTCGATCATGTTGGATTTCTTGTCTGCCCAAATGCTGCAAAGTGAATATTCCTGACACCTTGTTTACAAGATCTTCCACAGGATGGTATTTGCAAACCTCACCTGAGGGAAAAATAAGCTGGAGCCTTGACGAATCTGCAGGTGAGCATGCAAAGGTGTGAAAACATGGCGTCGGCTTAGACTTGAAAGTGTCCACGCTCGGCTCGTTTGGTTGGTGCTTCTCATCATTTCACTAAATAAAGATACAAACTTAAACCACTACAGTGCTTTGTGTGTGTGTTTTTGATAAACTGAAGTAGCTCAGATGTTAAGAAAATAAAAATTGGTTTATAAAAAATGTGTTTGTGGTTATAGAGGCAAACCTGCTGATTTAAGCTTCAGCTCATTTTGTGGGTGAAACGGTTCCCTGCAGCAAACTGCTGCATGTTATTAGAGATCCACAGAGATGCAGAAGAGTTGTTTACAAAACCAATTTTTAATTTCCTGAAAGAAAAAGGAAAATATATTTATTACATAAGATTTAATGTGTAACAAATAAATCTTTACATAGTTCCCGCACTACGGTGATGCTCCATACTTGTAGTTTGGCCTTTTGAATGTCTCTTTCCCCCCATTTAACCCGTCTAAGGTCTGTTTTCCATTTCACTTTGTTTCATTTGCCTTTTAAAGATGAAACCTAAACAGCTCTTTTACTGGCAACTAGGAAAGATGGATAAGATTGTTCATTGAAACAATATATTCACATGGGACAGCTGCACGCGTTACACTGAGGTTGGCTATTGAAGCAGAAGGACTTTCATCTGTGTGTCAATCTGCAGGCAAATTCTATTAAGACAATGAGACTGTGTTCCTCTTATGTTAAAGGTGGCATGCATTATATAGTATGCATCACACATCAGAAACTGCCCATTGCACATTACCAACAATTAAACAGGAGGAATGTGTAAGAGTATTTCAGTAAAGATTACAGAACACAAGCCTGCAACAATTACTGCTATGTGCATTCACAAAGCCTTTAAGTGACCTAGAGTTAGGATATATAATGTGGATACAGTGGTAAACTTTCATATCACTAAGTCAGTTGTGTCATAAGAGGTACACTGTGATGAAGAACCCCCAGGAATACCATCAACCACTGGTTTCCCTTTGTTAAGGTATGGCTAACTGTGCTGGGGTGAGGGGAGGTGGTGGTTACCCCCACCAGTTAGACGGGCCTCCGCGTACTTTCCATCAGCTGCATGACAGAAAGAATGGAGCAACAATGGCTTCAGTAATTATTTCAATAAGACTTTTTTGGAGAATGTTTTTGTGTTATCATTCGGACGTCCACATCTTAGGAACCCAAAATATTAAGAGATCAATGTAAAGTATCATTGTCTCCTTAAGAAACTGGTGACAGGAAATAAGGTAATGATTGAATAGATGTGCATTTTCAAAATGACTTTTAAACATACATTTGAATGAAAATGGAGTAAATGTATTTCTAAAGTCACATGTACTATATTGGTTATTTTTTGCCAAGCTAACTTTCTTTCATTGCATAAAAATGGGCTGGAATCCTCCTTAAGCAGCTTTAAAACCTCTGACTCCACCTCTGTGAATTACGCTGCCCATTTCTTCTTGCTTTCAGTTTCCACTGTGGATCATGAATTCAGATTGATTCAGATCTTTGTTTTCAGTGTCCCCCGCTCATTAACTCTGGGTCGTCTGCAGGAGCTTGACTGAACTAACACTTATCAGGTGTTTTTGAACGGACATACTCAGAGTAAGCAGGTTTTAGGGTTAATCAAGTTCAGAGTTTAACACATGGTAAGTTGATCCCACTTACACACCCCAGGTTGGTAGAAAGCAGCTCCTGTTATTGGTCTCTCTGCTGCACTTCATGGCTTTGACCACACGGTGGCAGTTGTACTTCACTGCTCTCTCACTCAAAGGAACACCTCAGTGTTTATATGGTTGATGTCTGATAACTTCAAACCTCTTTGAGGCTTAATCAGGAATGTAAGGAAGCTTTCATGATGCAGATGGGTTTGACTACTCTTAGATGTGCCCTGAAACCATGTTGATGTGAATACGTAAATAAATATGAAGACTGCAGTTGTTCTGCTGTCATCTGCTCATCAGTGTGAACAGATTCAGATCTGCAGAGTGTCGACTGTACGACAGATCTAACATCTTTGCAGAAAATATCAAAATGTGTGATAATAGTTACACGGCAGCAGTGCAGGGAACCTGATGTCATTTGAGGTGCAGACAAATCGGTTACTTGAGGAAAGACTAGATGCACTTTAGGGCATGCCTCCTTGTGTTGCAGCCTGTCTCGTTCACAGGAGAGTACAGACTCAGGAATCTGCTTTAGATTTATTTTTTTTTTAGCTTAGTCATCTTCCACCTGAAGCCATTACCATCAACTTAGCTGTCTGTCGCTGAGGAGAGCTTTGGCCTGTCAGACTGCAAATTGCAGCACTACTCTCCAGCCTGACACCTGCACTGTCGCTGAGAGGTCACTCTGTGTTATTTAGAGGAGAGAAAGGAGGTTGTGATATTGGTCAGATATGTTTTAGTACCTTTTACTCTGAGTCCAGTGTTCATGTATTTGCTGCTAAGGTCTGCAGGAACTCGGACTGCTCAGAGATAAGTTTGATTGTAAGTGCTGGCTAAAGTCGGACTCAAATATCAAATCTGAGTATCTCAAAGGACCCTATTAGATCTATTATATTAAACTGGGCTAAGGTTCTCTTCTGTTTTATAATCATGGAAAAATTAAGTCATAAACTTGTGAAGAAGGGGAGAAATTTGAGAAGTAGCAGACTACAGGGAACTTGATAAAGGAGCTCCAACACAGCACATCGTTTCTGTCCCAAACACCACAGCCAGCCTTCAGCCTCAAGAACAAGTTCACCAAAATACATAAAAGTTGTCTTAAACAGCAATTCGATAAAACACATTTTGTGTTGAGCTGATGCTTGTAATTTTTCTTTATTTCTTTTTTTAATTGTTATTTCCCTGATTGTGAAGGAAGCTGGCTGCTGGAGCATTACTGGGTAGGGTGGAGCAAAGGGTCCAAAGCTTTTTAGTACTCGCATAAAGGTTAGGAACCACCAGCTTAGCAGACAATATAAAAATGTACATAAAAATATAAACATATTTTATAGACAATATAAAAATGGGACACAGCTTAATGAAAATATGAGGGAAAAATGTTTTAGCTTTGTGATGTGTAAAGGGTCAGATGCTTTAGTCCTTATAAATTGTGTTTACTTCTCTATTTCTTTTCTTTGGTCTCTTTCTGCACATGTGGAATAATGCTGCCATTAAAACACTGAACAAGGGTGTGGGGAGACTGGGTAAATTAACTGCAAATAATACGGATTAATTAGTACGAAGAAAGCTTTTGCTGCTTCCTGCTGCTTTTTGGACACTTCAGTTAAGATCTTATATAATGTCCCTTTGGTATTGTAGCCTGTAGTTTTTATATTTGACTGTTTCATAATTCCCTTTTGTTAAAAAAGAAAATAAATGAACGTGCTTCTAAAACAAAAGCTTTTAGGGAACAAATTTGAATACCAGTGACTGGTTTTAACAGCCCAAATGGGACTGAGTGAGATTTTACAGGTTTGTAGGAGCATTTCTGCACTAAAAATGTGCAAAAATCCAGTGCTTAGATGTGCCAGACATGTCCAGAGTACTGATAAGAAGAATAAGAAGAATGCCTGAAGGGTTAATACCTTCCCAAAGCAGTGGTGTGTTTTGCAGCTTTGCAGTAAAAAAAAAAAGAAAGAAAGATCAGCCACTAGAGAATTCCTCATTTATTAATTTATGATTAGGGTTTAAGATACCAGTAGGTGGACTCTTGTGGCATTTGGAAAAGGCAACAGAAACTCATTCTAACCTGCTTGTCCACAAAACGACTCCAAAGTAAAGTCAACTACACTTTGCTTGAGGAAACTGCAACAGTTTTGCTTTTTAACTGAACTCTGGATGAGCATCCAGCTGTAGACAGATGTTACTCAAGTCTCGTGCTGGAGGATGGATCCAGTCCCGGAAAGCTGAGATAGGAAAGGAGAGCGATGTTTGTTTAGCCTTGGAGGCTGTCTTCATCGGTGGTGGTGGTGATGGGTGCACTTTTCATGGTGCTCCGAGCACACATGAGGTGGAGCTGGATGCTGTGCCGATACGAGCTGCTGATCAAAGGCAGAGTTCCTATATCTAAAGCTGAAATAGCTTTGCTGCTTATCAGGTCATGTTGATTTGTTCTAGTGCAGAAAATGACCTATCAGAGACGTAACCTCGGGCTGCGCTCATGAATACTGATAGAGACAACTGTCACACATTATATAAGCACGTGTTGATAATTGGAGGCAGTTTGATGTCAGTGATTCACAGTGCTTTAAATGTAGAGCTAAGCAGAAGCATCACCAGATGAAGTTAAGCTGGAGATGTATTTATCACTCAGTGTTTGACATGATATAATTACTGGCTTATATCAATGAAAGCTTTTTCCATCTTTATAGAAAACTATGCCTCAACCAAACTACTTATTATTATTTATTTGTCTGTTTATGTGTAATTCTGTGAACTGGCAAATAAAAAGTCCCAAATTTTCTGGATGTTAAAAAAAACTACTTGGTAAGTGAGATCTGCTAAGGTAACAGCATTATTTTACATATAATAAATTATCCATCCATTATCTAGACCAAGAAGGGTCGCAAGTAGTTGGAGCCAATACCAATAATCATTGGGCAAGAGGTACACCCTGGACAGGTGTCCGTCCATCAGAGAGTGAGAGACAAACAAGCAGTCATACACACATTCACTCCTAAGGACCATTTTGAATGAGCAAACAACCCAACATGCATGTGTTTGGATGGTGGGAGGAAGCTGAAGTATCCGGAGAGAACATCCACACAGAAAGACTGTTCATCAAACTGAGGCGACGGGCGAGAGGCAGGGTACACCCTGGACAGCTCGCCACTCCATCACAGCTCCTCATGTTAACATGTTTGGAATGAGAAAGGAAGTAATTATTCAAACATATCGCCTATCCAGCATCGCAATTTTGGAGCTGTTGGAGGAACTCAGCGCAATACCTGCAATAGCAAAACTCCTTGCAAGTTTAAAGTGTTTGGCATCTGGGTGATTCCAGCGCACAGTAGCCAACACAGCAGGGATCTCT
>JBAMHV010000001.1:3507126-3526441 GCA_037177535.1 Pseudomugil gertrudae | reverse complement strand
TGGCTATGCCATTATATCTTGTTTAGATCAAGCAGCCTTTTTGTTTCTACTAAGAAGAGTAGAATAACTGTCCGAGACAATGGTGTGGTTTTAAATTTATTAGGCTTAATTGTTTTTCCATCAATACCGGGTGGGCTGGTCTAGGCTCAATATGCCCGGGCCGATTTTTTGTCCCAGTCCAGCCCTGCCTGTAGCTGCTCACATGTGATGACTAATTAGTATTTTTTTAGTTGGGTCTTGATGAAAACTTTTCAGGGTCTGAGGGAAGACACCTGAAAGCAGCAGCGTGTTTACAATCTTTGAAATATCTGAGGTTATGCATCCTGAAGAATTCTTTAAATACCCATCAAGACAGCAAGTGGTGGTTTTCAGATAGCAAATGCATCCTGGTTTTTAGAAAAGTGCTATGGGGTTTAAGCCTCCTCCGATTGGACACAGTATGGAGGACATATGTCCTGCAAAGGACAAAGGAAACATGATGGTGTGCAGCTTTGGGAGGTTGTGGTATAAAATAATTCAGATATAGACTAATTTGTAGTTTATTAGTTTCTAAACTGGCAGCCAACACTCAGACTATGAGCCTTCATCTTTATTTCTCCAAAACAAGCATCACTTTAATGACTCAATGCAGAGTGAAGCATGTATGTCCCGTGTAGAAGCCATGTATGCAGATACCGTATGCGCAATTTTACCTTGATGTGTAAGAGCTCTGGCACCTTCAGCCAGGAAGAGCTTTGGATTTAACTTTATTGGACAGGGACTCTACTCTTTAACTCTAACCATAGGGAAGGTGACATCAGGCAGAAATGTCTTAACCATAGCAGATAGATGAGGTTGGACTCAGTGATTTAAAAACCAATATAAATATTGTCAAATTGACTCCGGGACAGACAGGTTAGCAGTGTGAAAGCCATAAGATCTAAGTGGTACCAGCTATTTGCTGTCTGAGCACATGCTGCCTTGTTCTGTACAAGCTGTAACTGACCCAAAGCAAAGTGTGCAGAAAATCCAATCATGCACCCATTTTTCTATCTGACCCAGAGAAAAGTGGTATGAATGCGGCAAAAAGAACATCTCCTGCCTGATAACTGGTGCTTATTTCAAGTTGAATGGCACAGGCACAAATATTTGTGTTCATTTTAAATCTGAGGTCATTTGCAGCTTCAGTGAAAGCTTTGTTGCCCTGCTGTAAGCTCTGAATCAGTCTGCAAAGGGCTGTTGCGTCATTTTTACTTGTAGGAGTGAAGTTGTACATTTTCCAAGCTGTTGTTTCATTAAAGTTTTTTCAAAAAGCCTAAAGTTGCTCATGAACAGCAAGTGATTAATTATTGTTAAACTCAGCTCTGGAAAAATAGCTGAACTGGTTTTAAATGTGTTGGTGAGATAATGAGCCTTAAAATCAACGAAGGATTCAACTTCTCTGCCGCAGTTCCTATTGTAGTTTCTGTTTGTGCTGCATGGGTTGTGCTTACAGAGCACTTTCTGCTTCCACTGTAACACAGAGGGAATTAAAGAGTTCCACAAAACGGTGTGTCTGATGAAACAGTAGCCTCTCTGGGACTTCATAAAGTGTATTGGTTTTATTTTAAGCATTAAAAACACTGTAAACAGAACACCAGCAGCTCAATGCAGCTATTTTTCATCCTGCAGAAAACGTCCCATTAAGCCCCTTTGTGCCAGAGAGGTACTTCTTTTACATAAATAAATACTTAGTTTAGTTTGCATACAGTCTGGCTAATCTGGTTAGTTGTTCTGATTTCTTCAAATTGATTTGGTGAAAGTTTTCAAAGCACATTGTATCTCCAGGTCCTTCTCTCCTTTAGTTGATGCAAGGTCCCACTTTAAGAAAACTTTAAGTAATAAAGTTGACCTGTTTTCTGACTGTCACCATTTTTTCTGCCTGTCTATATAATCCTGTTCAAGTTGACTCAACAGACAGTAAAACTGAAAGAGCCAGCAAATTTAACAGTCGAGTTTGCAGCTTTCTCAACCAAGTGTAGGTTTGGAAACCTTTAGGCACACTATGTTTCGGATTATTATAAAATCAATTATTGATGCCTCATTTTCCCCCGTGTGATTACCAGGACTGCACAACATTGCCAAAAAATGTTACAGTATTTTTCTAAAGTATCTCCAACAATTTTACAAAATGGCCTGACTTGCAATAACACATAAAGGAAAATAAACTTGCATTTTTTTCCCACCTGTAATAAGTTTGTTTATTGATGGTGGCATTAAAAAAACCTTTGTGGTAAAACACAATTTTACTGTTGAACATTGTAGAGTAAAACGTTCATTCAGGACACAGCAGAATAAAAGGAAGCAAAATATAACTATTCAAACACAGAAAAAACATAAATGTAACGTTTCCAAAATGATCAGGTTCATTGTTAACATGATGGCAGCAAAGTGCTTTTACAGTCGCAATTTAAAAAAAAAAAGTAATGTCAGTTTTTTCCATGATCCATCCATCCATTTTATACCGCTTTTTCCCTTAACAGGGTCTTGAGGGGCTGGAGCCAATCCCAGCTCACAACGGGCGAGAGGCGGGGTAAACCCTGGACAGGTCACCAGTCCATCACATGGCCAACACACACAGACACACAACCATGCACACACACACTCCTATGGGCAATTTAGAGTCTCCAATCAGCCTATCCCCAAGGTGCATGTCTGTGTTTTTCAATGACTATTTCAATGAATTTGGACTGTAAAATGAACATTAGCAGCAGAAATTCTGAATTTCTTGTGCTATTGTGCTCGATTCCGCAGTGACCTACCTTACACTTGCAGGTGGTGCAGGGTGATTTGGGCATATGCCACGCGTCGCCGCTGAGGCGGGTGACGCCTGCAGGGTCCTTGCACGTCTGCCGGATGTCATACGACAGGTTGTCAGCCAGGCAGGGGTCTGTGACGCAACGCGGGCAACACTCGCCCTCTGCCACAGCTGTGTACTCGCACGTTAGGACGGGACAAACCAGAGGCCAGCAGTCCACCTCCCCCTCCTGCAGAAGCACGAGAAGCACAGAAATGAAAGAATTGTTTGATATAGTTGTGCAGATAGTTTCAGCTCACACACTGTTGTGTTTCCACCTCTTGAATTAAAAGCTGGTAATTATCTCAGCCTTCGCACACATCTGAACAGCAGATAGGAGACAGATAATAAAGAAGAACCAGCTCTGAGCTTCATGTGGATGAGATACAGTGTTTTTATTATGGCATCTTATTCTTTAAGCAAAGCTGTTTTCACTCTCAGCGATGCGACAATCAAAGGCGGGTTTAATAACTGTGAATGTGCTTGTGTACAAACCATGCAGCGGCACTGCTGACATCCATACAGCCAAGATGCTCCGCTGCGGTACAGCGTGCGTCCGCTCTGATCCAGACACTGACTGTTGGGCCTGTTGTCACAGCCAGGGCAGCAGAACAGATCCTCATCTGGGTCTCCGCAGTCACAGGGTCTCCTTCTGCAATACGTCTGTCCATCCTGTGCAACACAGATCACACACTGCGGTGACAGGGAATGCCAGGCCAAAGTTTTCTCTATGTTCCCTGAGATTTCAAAAGCTTTCCTAACTTTTTATTCTTTTTTCTTGCTTCCAGAGGGGCAAAATGGTCTGAGTGGTTTTATTTAACCTTGGTTAAAGTATGCAGTCCATCATCTCCCATTAACTCTCTCCCAGTCATTCTCTAAGACTGCTCATCTTACATTAGGAATTGGTAATGCGTAGCAGGAAATTTCAGTTCTGAATGTGGGGAAATGTGTTTTAACATCCTGTGGCTGCAGATTGGTAAGCTGAATTATCGCGCTATCTGTACCTGGACAAAAGTTAATGATCCATTTTACTGAACATGGCCAGCGCTGTCTGGCTCCGGGACGGTTTTGTTATGGAGATGTAAAATCGTTACATAAAATGGGTGTTAGAAAATGTATGATGGGCTTTAAAACAACTCTGCGTGTCATTAAAAGGGCAATACAAAGCCAGTGTTTTATTGATTCATATTGTCCTGCGACTGTAATGGCTCAGTTTGTGTCCCGGTACAAACGGCTTTGGTCTTTATAGTTGTGACCCTTGATTTGCAGGGAAAATTCCCCCGCCGTTCTTACCTGCTGGCTGGATACGTTTATGACAGACTTTATTTGAATGTCAGCAGTAAGATCACACCGTTATGTTCACAACAGCACTGCTGCTGCTTTATAATAAATCTGATGCCTGTGAATAACTTTTTCTAATCAACAGGTTTTCCAGCATGAACATAAAGGAGTTATTTACCTCCTGGGTAGTTTTTTTAAGTCTTTGTTCTAAAAGGAGCTTTAGTTCTACTGTATGTGTAAGAATTTTCTACAATCTGGTAATCTGTTCATCTCGGAATAAGAAAATTAGTGGTCAAACTAATTTACCTTAAGCATCTAAATGATATATTTTAGACATTTTTATCTTTAATAAAAAAAATGACAATGCAGCAGTTTTATTGACCAGGAGTTTCGGACACTGAGGTCGAATGAAAACCAGCACAGCTGTGGATGCAGAAGTTCTGCTTTTTGTGTCAGCCCATTTTCACCAAAAGACCCCTCATGTCTGCATTTACTGCTGAAATATGGTGAATATTTAATGCTGTATTCCAGCCTTTAAACTACCAGCTAAGCTTATTTTTCATGTATCACATCACATGGTTCAGACAGTACGGATTTTTTGTGACTAATTTAACAACGTGCTGATGAAAATTTACCAAAATGCTTATAAATGACCAAAGAAATATGTGTAAATCTCACCGTTAGCTTGCACACGTACAGTATGGACAGATTTGAATGTCTCTAGTGAGATAAGTTGAAGTGATCCTTTACAAGTGGTGCTTTAAGCGCAGTATTTAGCAGGGCGCAATCAAAGTGTTCTGGTTGTAAATTCACAATTTTATGGATGGATGAGACTCACTGGAATCTCAGCTGTCATTTCAGCCCAAATAACCCTCTCTGCGCTTGATAATCTCACTCACTCACTCAGCCTTCCCTTCCCAAAGACAAATGCGATCAATATCCCACTTTCCTGCAGCCACAGTACTCCACAGTCATTGTGACTCCACTGCTCAGAAAAGAGTCATTAAGTTGTCACAAATATTTGTCACGTTGCAGTGAGATGGTAACATGGAGGCTGTGTGGGGTTACTTGTCTTTCTCGAGTCAGAATGATGGGGAATATTTCATATTTTTGGGTTTGTCTCACAACCATCCACACAGATATTAGTTAAATCAATATGTGGCTGTCAGTTGTGCTGCAGATGGGTGTGCAACACATTTTGGTTGGAGCTGAAGATGAGGAGAATGGATTTATTTCTACTTTGTGGGGCCACTGATGCTTTCAGCTGAGAAAAATCTCTACAACTAAATTATTTTCTTGCAATTAAAAGCTTATTTTCTCACGACTTCATGAACAAACCGGTTTTTATGTTTACCTTCCTGTGATGATTATGGTGTTAGATCGATTAACATTGAAACCTAATATGACAAGTGAGACGGCCCTGGAAAAAAATAATGGTGACTGTGTTCAGTGAGGTTGAGGTTTACAAGCGTTTTTACATTAAAAAATACAAATAGAAAAGTTTTATTGCTTAGTGACGGTTTCAGGGTAATAACGTGTAAAGGTGCTTTTACGCAAGCTGCACTGAAATCTGAACACTGAGCTTTCTTTAAATACCATTTCTTTCCTTTCTACTTCTTCTGTTTTCCAGGACTTTTATTGTAGCTGAAGGCAGAATCTCTACAATCCACTGGATCAGTTCCCACTCTGACGTAAATCCCAGCTTCATGCTCGTACTCAAGAGAACAGGATAACTAATTCATGACAACTTCTTCTGCTCTCCTCACAAGATGAACACATCAGTGCTCTAGTTAATAATAATTAACATTATTTGCCAGAAGTGTTTGTAGTGAAAACAACAGAAGCAGAAACAACCCCTGCAGGTCAGAACTCAGAGTGAAGCTCTGGGGAGGGATATTCCTCCAGGAAGAGGGTTTTCTTACTTTTTTTTTTTAAAAAGAAGTAATGAGAAAATAAATAAAAGGATTTGTGGTTCATATTTGCCGTCAGTACATCTTCTCTTTACTCCATTCCCATTTTCAGATTCCCATTGTTTATTTATCCAACCCATCCCATCTCTCCACCAGCTCAGTCTGTGTTCTCGTGATTATTGTTCAGGATGTTTTGATGTATTTTCATAATGACTATTAAAGCAGCCTGTAACGAGCTGGATGTCCTAGTTTCCTGGAATATTGGAAACCTAACTGAAATAAATTTCCCCTCAATCTGGACTTTTTCTATCTGCAAATGAATGATCTCACTCAGATTATACCCATGATTTGTGTTCATCTTCTGTACCTTGCAGGAACAAAGGGCACAGCGGTCAAAGCCAGGTTTCCAGTCTTCTCCGTTGCGTCTGATTCCATCTTCCTGTGGGCAGTCGCCGCTGCAGCCTGGTCCAGATGTGCACACGCAGTCGAAGCCTCCAGGTAGGTTCACACACACACTGTCATTCCAGCAGGTGTGCGTCTGCAAGATGCACTCATCAATGTCTGCAAGATAAGCAGTAAAGCTTGGTAAGGTTCAACAGATTTAGCAATGAATGAATCTCTGTGAAACAATATTCTTCCAAAGGGAAGCTATAAATAAAGCTGCTTCGTTCAATCATTAGCCTGGTGTACCTGCTCCAATTCACTTAGAGGTAGTAATCTGCCTCTAAGCTGGTTGTTAACCACTAAGAGGAATAAAACACCATAATGATGCATCAGTAAGCCAGATATTATGACCCGAAGGATGGTAAAATGTTGCATTATTTTTAATAACTTGGGATCTTACCAACTTCCTGGTTCACAGTCCAGACCAGTTGGTGGTGGAAATGCACTAATTGATTTTTATCAGCTACCAAAACATGTTCAAGAGTAAATAAGTCACTGCACAGACACTTTGGGCCTGTGCAGTGACCATGCTTTCATGGTAACAAGGCTGAAGACGGACAGAGAGAGACGGGGATGAAAAACGGGGGTTTTCTTGGTTTTACAGTAAATGTGTTTAGACATTTTCACATCTGAAAACTCGATCAGCAGACAATATGAAGCCCTACAAATCAATTTAGAAACATTTATTTCGACTAAGGCCGGTAAACCATTCAAGTTTTTATAAGATGAGAGACCACAAGCAGAAAATACATATAAATAAGGACATATCATCCCTGAACTAGAAGACACAATGACTCCATAATAATATATTTCCAGTTGAGTCTGCTCTGAACATAGTTCCTATAAATGACTTCATATTGCACAGAATCGTATGATCGCTCTGAAATGTTGCTGCTCACAGCAACGTTATTTTGAACCAGACTGCTTTGCAAAAGCAAAACATCCACAGTCTTTATTTTGAGCCATGCTCTACAATCCTGAATCACAAATCAGCCCCAAAATGAACCTTACATGACTCATCAGTCGCTCTTCACTTTGCAGGACTCTGGCTTAGGACTGGAAACAACATCTTGAGTCATTTGTCAACCTAATTTATCCATTGTCTCCAGATTTGTGTTGTCAATAAATGAACAAAATAACATCAACTTAGGTTGCATATTGCTGTTTTTTAAAACGGTTTTATCTATCCATGCATCCAGTCTAGTGAGACTAAATCATCCTTAGGTTTTCTTCCCAAACTTACAAAGTAATATTAAAAAAAGCCACCATCTCAGTAATATGGAATTGGTTTAGATTCAGTAAAAAATAATGATCCCTTTAATGTGATGTGTAAACATAGTTGCTGGTTGATGAACACTAAATTGGGAAATACACGTTATTTCTTAGGTCATGGAATAATAACAGCAACTCAGCAGAAAGCAGGAGAATGTGAGGAAATGACTGAAACTGTTTAAGCTTAAACAGAAAAGCATCATATCATCATTTGTGGCTGCAATCCCACATGGGAACAAAAGAAAATAAGATTACAATACAAAGCAGCTCCTCTGGATTTAGGCAGATTTTCTCACTGTCACTCCCCCCTAATAGAGGCTGACTGTGCATCTGTCATACACCAGCCACAATATACCACCATATACATCAGCCAATAAAAGTCAGTCTGATGTTATCATCGCTTGCTTTTCTTTTTCTTTTTTATTTGCCTTCTCCGGTATTGTTCTCTTGCCTTTCTTTATTGAATCAGCCCAAGTACACGTTCAAAATGGCCAGTGTGTTTATATCCAGATATCCAGTGACACAGTGTCGTTAAGCAAAAAGCAGTTTTTCAGCCTTGGTAACCCGAAAAATGATGTGAAATGTGGAATGAATGTCAGAGGGCCATCAAAATGAGTAAGAAGCAGAGTTTTAACATAAAGTTCTGTAAAGTAAAAGCTCTTTAATTCACATAAGATAATTGTTTATTGCATCTAATCTTAAACTTATCTTTAGTAAAGTTTTCGGCACTACAGTCCCCCTAACAACCAGACAAGTTCCACGTATTAATACATTTAGGACTTTTTTTTGCATTATGTGTATTTCAGTACATTCATTGGTACATTCCTACATCAGCCTGGTAATATCCTTACAGTAGATAGACATGAACTTTTAGTAGTTTATGGCTTCACATGTGTGGAGCCTGAAAAACACTGCATGTGTGTGATAATTGTAATTCTAACTGCCTAATAATTAATACTTCAGCATCCATACCATTGAATAAAAATGTCCTGCCCATGTTCTCAGTCTGCATGGAGCTCTGTTCTTGTGCAGCCTTCAACTCTGTGAACTGTCTCACACAAATTGATATTTCAGTGTTCCTTCTCTGCATGGCGTAACACACATGCTGCTTCACTCCCAGCAACGTGCTGGTTGTTCACGCTGCTTCTTCCTGACAGAAGCCACACCAGCACACTACAGAGGAGCTTCTCTCCTCAGGCTCACACTTTTACATGTATCCTTCAGCTGCAGCATCTTCAAGAGTTTATTTTTTAAACTTTTTCTTTCATAATTAAAATTTTACCTTGAATATGTGAGTGTACTGTATATATCAGGATTCAGCTACTAATCTTAACATTGTGCTCATACATTTGTTCAACAAACACCAGATTTTTGCTTTATAATGAATAAATTTAAGAAAGTTTTACTTTGCACCTCCTTCCTGTATATATAGATTATACATACATTCTATATTTTTAGCCTCAGTTACATCAGTTGTGGCCTGTTTATATTCTCAAGATGGATTCAGCTGAATCATCAAAGGTTCTGCTCAGTCAGCTTCATACTAACCTACAGAGAGCATTGATGGTATTTTCATCTGCTTTTCATAGACACCTGTGTACCAAAAGTCTTTCCTTACTTTTTACCAAATCATGGTATTTAACTCTCTTTATCCTCACTAGATGTGAGCTATTTTCAGAGGAAAACAGACCAAAGTCCTTGCCACAGCAGCTTTGCTTTCCTCTACCAGCAGCTGCTGCCTGCAGACATCAATAACACCCATGTGACAATGACGGCATGCTGCTAGTGTCGCATTAACAGAGGCCTAAACGGAAAAACTGAAGTGACGCTATAAAAAGCAAGGTTTGAAGTTTGGTTTTTCCTGAACATCACGTTAGCAAATCTGTTTTCTTTATGCAGTGGCTGGATTTTCACACCTTTCGGATACCATATGTCTCAGTCTTTAACATTTTAATCAGGTAATCCAGAATTTAATCCTCATATAGTTACCGTTTTAGCCCACTTCAGACTGCTGGCTACATGATTGGACTTGCCTCAGCTTTCAGCTGTCTAAGCTGTATTTTATTACTGTCAGGAAGGCTTATGCTTAATGCTACTATAGAGTGAAAATGCTTAAAAGAGACATGAGAGAAAAAGTCACTGTGCTTGAGTGTATTCATTTAAACTAAAACCCACTAAGAAAAATGACTCATGGTTTGGTGGTTCAAGTGTCCTTATGGGTAGTTTAGATTTGTAGAGTTCTGTCGTGTCAAGAACTCAAGTGTTACGTTATCCAACATCTTTTATTATCCAGCATTATCTTTATCTCAACCCCAAATAACACTTCATGTAGCATTTGCTGCATCTTGCATGAAATTGGAAGCTAAAACTCTTATCAGCAGTTTAATATGAAGGAAATATACTAATGACGTGCTTCAGTGCTTTGTCTAATGTTTACATCATCACTGAAAAATCAAACTTCTTAATGGTATTTTCTCACATTTTCCCTCTAGTCAGACATTGAAAACTTCCAAGTTTTCATTTTGTTATTGATTCCAGCTCTACTCTAGGCTTGCACATTGACTCAAACAAAAAGTTCAAGCACATGCAATCTTATTTCTGGTTAATTGTTTCACATGCTCACCTAACAACAATCCTTTAAACAGTCCAACTCTGATATGATCCTTTCTCTCAGTTGCAATGCAAAGATGCAGCTGTACTGGTACCAATAAAAGGAGCACAGTCACTGCTGGTGAACTTTTAAGCTTACAAACCTCATGACATATGCACAAAGCATCATTATATGAAGGAGTACTTTCATCATCATGGTTTCTTAAGGTAAAACCACCAGTCTTTGCAACATCACCATACTTAACATACATCACTTAAAACAAAAATACTGAGCAAAGCTGGTTGAAAAATGCTTGAAAGTATAAATTCCTGTACACGGTGTGAGAAAATCCCAGTTTTTGTTTGTTTTTTATAAATAAAGAACTGGAACATTGAGTATTAGCCAAACCAATCTCACGGTTAAGTCACAAGTCAGTCCCTGAAGATGAAACTAAAAGCCAAAACAAACAACTAAAAACCATTACAAGAAAGGCCCAGAAATGCATTGTGAGGGAAGGAATCCATTTTTGGCTATGTTCACTGGTTCAAGAATATTATTGATTTAACTTTTATTTGAATCCTCAGATTTTGCACTTTTAGCGTTAGAGTTGTAATCCATTAACGTAAAGCACTTTGAGCTGTCCTGTACATGAAAGGTGCTATATAAATAAACTTGCCTTGCCATTAAAAATCCCTACGGTTTTTTAATAGCACTGTACAAAACACCAGGAGCAGGCATATTTAAGCATAAGTGCAGATAACAAGAGCAAATCCATATTTAGTAACCAATATTAAGAAGCTGCAGGCAAAATATAAATACCAAATCAACAGAAATATGTTTGCACCTTTGAAGACACCTCTGCCCCACATTGCTCACTGTGTAAACACCATATGTCATTTTAATGTTCTCCAGTGAGAAATGATGAGCAGCCTCCTGTGGACAGACCCACTGTAGAGGGATAGGAAGCTTGGAAAAGACTGACTACCAGCAGCAACAATACACAGTGACACAGCTGAACATGCACTTTAATTGGCTGCACTAATAATTCTTATGGACACAGAGAGAAGGCAAAACCGCTCAGACAAAAATTATTGTGCCTGTAACAGACTATTTGCATACACTAAATGAAATTCCCTATCAACCAGTAAGACATACTGTACCTCTGCTGGTGATGGATTAATGCTCTTCATGCAACATTCACCACATTCAGCCACAAGCTGCTGCCTGCAGATGAAGCACACTCTTACATGCAGGCTATGAATGGCTGCGTCAAAACCAAATACAAAAGCCCTTCGGAGAAACCAGCTGAGCTGAGGCAACCATATGTGAAACTTTCCCTCACACTCAAATGTGCTGATACACATGAAAGCACTAATCCTTTGTTAGTACATGACAACACACAGGCATAGACACTTGCACACAGACACAAAACAACTAAATCCTTCTGACAGATGTTGGTAATTAGAAGGCATCAAAAAGCTTAGTATTTCAGTATTTAAATTATATTTCTCTGGTGTGTCTCCAAGCAGCCCATATGGAAAGGTCATGCACACTGAGGAGAAAGAGAAAATGATGCACAAACCCTGTCTTGCAGGAAGACACTGGAAATTTATGGTGTATTATCCTCATATTTATTCACAGTCTGTTTATTAAAGCTACCTGTCTTCTCTCCGAAGCATTAAGCATAATAAACATGGTTTGAGATGCAGTACATGCAGCTTTGAGTCAGAGTTATAAAGCAGAAGGGCTGCCATTTGCAGCCATTTTGGCTTAATATAACAAGCCATTTTGCACAATGCAACATAATGGCATGGGTTGCATCATTTGCATCTTAGACCAGCCAACTCAAAACCCTGCCCTAGAGCAAAAAAGAACTTATTGAAATCCTAACAGGATTGATATGAACCAGTTTTAATGCTGCAGCCTTTCTTTTTGGTGTGGAAAACCAAAAAAAAAAAGTTTCGTTTTATAAGTAAATGTATCCTGGACGAGCCCCCAATTAAATTAAAGCCCAGGTTCTTTGCTGGAATCTAACAAAAAGTATCGTATAATTACTGAACATCTCACTGTACCCATCTCATTTTTCATTACTGTATTTATCAAATTCATGACTATTAGCTACATGGGTATCTGTAATTACCATTGTTATAATTTATCATTCAATAATGCCTTATTTAATGATTCAAAATTATATTGAGCAAATACCCAGAATTCCCACATTTGTTACAAGTAGACAGAAAATATTCACTTTTTATGATTGTGTGGTGAGAAACTGTTCTGTTTGATTTCCCAGAAATTTGGCTTATTATAGTGAGCAAACAAACCACTGACTTTATAGGCCTGGTCTAACTGCTTAAAACCTTCTACACAATATCAAATTATTTAATCTCTAAAACATGCCCATCCATAGCATTTATACCACACACAACAAAAGTTTTAAGAAATTCCTGTCTTTTTTAACATTTTGTCATGAATTTCTGCTCTGCCCTCACATGCTGCACTTTCTCTGCCTGATTGCAGATTGTCCTCACCTGTCCTCACCTGGGAAAGTGTCACTATAGATAACAGGTTTACCAGGTTAATAACTAAGAACAACACAGCTTTTACAATTGAATAAGAAGTCCTTTGACTACTATGTAATACACTGAACACACCACCTGTCTATATAAGCCTTGGAGAAAAAAAATAAACAGCCCTCTCATGACCAAGCGAGAGAGACTGCACTTAGTCACTGCAAAGATAAAAGAGTCATATAGATTAATGTGTGACGCAGCAGGATGCCCTGAGAGCAGAACAGCTGGTTGCTCTGTGTGCCACAAATTAGCACCAACATTAAAACCAACCACTCATTTGAAAAATATCATCCTTTCCTACAAGCTCCTCTTACACTAAATATTTCCCCAATGTGAAGTTTTGCCAAAACACTAAATACAAACAACTTCTGTAGAAAGAGCAGGGCTTTTCATGAATGCATTTCCAAAACTGTATCTAAAATGCATTTATTTATCCACTTCCCCATCTTTATTCAGTGTTTTCTTGCTATGTATACTTAACTGACTGATGGAGTCACTCTGCTTTGATTCAGCTTTTTCAAATACAAAATGCTGCTTTATGTTGGTTTGCCTCATGAGAGGCTGTTGGCAGGGAGAATATTTTTACTAATTTACACTGCTGGTAAATACTTCATACTGCAAAATGGGTGGAGAAATGGTGGCAGGCAGTCACAGCAGCATGCTCGTGCCTGGTTTAGCAGAAACATGTAAACAGCAAATATTGTGTTTATATTTTAAGGTTGATCTGGTCTGTGGAACTACTTTTAACTAAGCACAAGTTTAAAGTTAGAGTCCCGGTGTTTTTCCAACAGAGGTTGCTGCATGAATGTGACTTACCCCTGTGATACTCTATTTATCACTGTTGGGATTTGATGTTAACTGTTGCATACACTTGAGATATTACCATTATCATTGCTGGTATTTAAAAATGGTTGTTACCTGTGTTAAAATTGGTGTATTAATACGATACGGTATTTATATGCATTTTTACACATGTAACTAACTCGTTGATGAGGTTGCCCTGAAAGGTTCAATAAGTCGTACTTGTCCCCTTGTCTCCGAGCATTTTGCTTTTGTTTTGCGTGGCCTGATTCAGGTCAGTTTTTGCTTTTGGATTTAGCATCTTCTGTTTGTTCTATAAAGTTGTTATAGTTCATTTCTGTATGTTTTTATGTTACTTTTTTGTATTTAAAAAAATTACCACATTCAAAACTAAAAATGTTGGTTTAAATGGTGTTTTTATCATCAGTACAAAACAATCAGTACACATATCTTAGATTTAATTGCATATTTAGTACTTTCCAAGAATTTAATTTTGTTGTGGTCTCTGTCACCAGTGGGCGTGGCTGACGTGAAGGCTTAAGGAGACGCACCTGATCAGCATCGGACAATCAACCCTCCGCTATTTAAGACCTGGCCAGCCTGCTGATCATCGCAGGATTGTTAATTGCCCTGTGGTAACAGCTCTTGGCTCCAGAACATTCTCAGTTGTGATTTGTCTCCGTAGTAATCTTTTTTCTGTATCTCCATGTCAGAGATCCTGCCTGCCTGATCATCTGCCTGCCGACCTGCCTGCCTGTCCGTCTACCTGCCTGCCTGCCTGATCATCTACCTGCCTGCCTGCCTGTCCGTTCACCAGCCTGTCCGCCTGCCTGCCTGCCAGTCCGTCAGCTGTTTGCCAGCGTACATTTGAAAATAAAGATCATTTCTGGAATTAACTAAACGGTGTCTGCTCGCGGAGTCCTCCCGGCTTTTCAGCATAACGAATTTAAAAAAATTCTGGTATAACAAGTTGTATTATTAGACAAAGTAAATGTGTTTAGCAATGTGCCGAAGATTCAGATTATAGCAGAGAAACTTGCTTTCAGTAGGTTTTCATGCTTTCCTCATCATGGTTAAAAAGCTGTGAAATACATTGCATTTGCTTTGTGATGATCCACGCAGGACCAAATGCAACTCCCGCACACTGGTTTCCGTTTCATACCCAGCAAACGGCTGCATGAGCAGAACTCGTTTCACGCCCTTCCAGTCCAGCCCCTCCGTGTCTGAAACACTGATGTTTCTTCAGCTTTGTTTGAATGCAAAGTAAAGTAAAAAAAAGTCTTAATTAAATTATTAATATCAATAACTGAACACAGAATTATAAAATTCCTTTAGTAGAGAATAGAAAATGATAATGGTTTTCCTGTACCAGTGGGACACAAAGCGGTTGTATAATCCACTGTGCACTTTCGTACCACTTTTCTCAGAGTTTGAGATCAAGTGAAACTACTTTCTGGAAGAATCTGCTGAGAATCCGCCTACTTTCATCCAGGCAGATAAATCAGAACAGTCTGCTGATGTGGCATTTTGATGTAAAGGTTAAGCGTTGACAGAAGTGTTTCAGTCAGCCAAGTGGACCTGTTTGCTGCATTCATTACAATTACAAAGCATGTGTAGATGAGACATTCCACCCTATGCCATTTCCATCCCTAGGAAATTTTATGTATAAATGCACATGAAAATTAGTTATAAAATTCATTTTCTAATAGCTAACTGTCCTGCACAATGATCTAATTCCAAATTTAAGCTATGTGCTTGGAAGATTAATAAAACCTACCATGAACACCTTAAACACTGCATATTTCACCTGTCCCTCACTCTATGACACTTTGGAATAAAATGGGATTAATAGAATCCTAAATCTATTTGAGTTGATCTGAGTGGGCTCTAATTAGTATGCTGCAGCAAAGTGTGACGTCTCCGCAGCTTCACAGATTCAGCTGGGAAACCATTGAAAAGGCAAGATGTGTTGCAATGTTGTCTCTCTTTTTATTAGATTAACTGCAAGAAAAATGGCTTGAATGAGCTCAAACTGCTTAAGAACGTAAGTATGTTACTATTGTTCTAATTTAATTTTTGGTCGGTAACAGCAGTTGCTAATTTAATGAAATGTTTCTGGAATTTTCCTTCGTTCTCTTCTGACCTGCTACAGGAGGTGGGGAGAGACTGCTGTCTGCGACTTTATGTTGAAGGAAATTCTCAGTTTATTCTGAAATACTTGTGTATTTGTGTGTGAAAACATAAGTTGGACACACGTTTTATTCTCTTGTATATTATTTTACTTGATTTTTATGTGGCTTTTGTTGATCAAATATGCTGTTATTTTAAGTACCTCAATGGCTTGTAAGTCCCTTTTATTTTGTAGGGGTTTTTTTTATAGAAAAAAGGAAAAAAGCTGGAAGACCCTTGTGTGAGGTGGGAAAGACTGTGCTGCTGTCTGCATCTCAGCTGTGTTTGTCATGCTATCTGCAGAATTTGTGCAGATCCTCATCCCAGGTGTGACGTTATTGTCTGTCAGCAACTATTCCAGAGCTGCTTTGAGTGTTTTCAGAGTCAGGCGCAGTTGCTTTTAACCTCTTTTACATCAAATATATCCCTTTATTTATCTATAGCCCTGAGGGGTCTTTGACTATTTTGGTTGTTTAGTTTCTTTTGATTTTTTCTTTGTACAGTACATAAAAAATATTTACTAGAATATAGTTTGACAACTTTTTTCAGGACATCCTCATTGTTTTTTTTTTTTTAATTTAGCTTCATTTGTCACCATTTTGGACCCATAATTATGAAATGGAAAAACTTAATGAAAAACTTTCTGGTTCATTAAAATAAAATTCAAGCTGAAGGTGGCCAGCGAGTTTGTAAACGTTATTAACATCATACTTTTCAAAAGCAAAGTCAGATGCAGGCCACTGGGTCGAATCAGGACTTAGTGAAACTCAATCATGTTTGTGTATCATGGAGAGGAGATTACACAAATGTCCCAAACTCCTTAATGGAAAGATCAATAAGGTGATCAAACATCTGCAGCTTATTGAAAATATAGATATATTTTGTTTCCTTGTAGGTTTTTTTTATCTTTAATTCACCTTTTTAAATCAGACATGCCTGTATATGCTGGTTAAAAATCTTATAATTGATATAATAATTGTAATGCTTTTATTTTTACAAGCTGATGTAAAGCACATCTGTGCAGCCTCACAGACTAGCCTGTATGAAAACACTCTTAAACTCTGCTTTAGATGTATAGAATAGAAATGACTCTAACGCCACATATGGTTGAATATTAATTTTTTGCATGAAGAGCTAAAAGCTGACAATTAGATCCACTTTCTGCAAGGAATCTACATCCTTTCTGTAACCATAGCGACAGTTATAAGATAAATTGTTATAATTAAATTGTTTTTGGTTTGTTTGTGTTCCTTAAAAGCTTGTACAATAACAAACAATCAAGTCACAGACGAGCAAAACACCGACATGAAAGTTTCAGTGTGTCTTTATTATTTGCAGCTTTTCAGTGGAAAAAAAAGTCACCTTTTGTTGTGACAGACATGAGAGCGCAACACATTTGATTGGTGACTCCCTGGAATCAGCAGTAAGTTCTAACAGTGAGGAAAAGAGGTGCTTCAACATACACAAATCTTACAGTTTAGTTTCTTTTCTTTGGCTGCCTTAAAAAGCTGGAATAGAATATACAGATTATCCATCTTCTCACACAGAAAGCTTTTAATTACCTCGCTATCAAATCTTAATGCTTAATAGTTTCAAATTTCCCAAACAGAGACCTTTATGCTCCCCAGTTTCTCCCCAGACTGCAGACTCGTGTTTCCCAGTTCATAAAAAGTATGGAACAAGAAGTTGATTACAGAGTTATTACATTTCTTTCATGCATCCAGCTGCCAGTTTGGGTTTGGGAAGCCAAAGCTGTCTTCAGTTCGTTATGCTACTACAAACTCAGAGTAGAAACCTTTCATGATGCACTGAGCACCTTCCTCTCGATTCCCCTCCCTCATTGCTGCTAATTTTGTGTTTGTGGCTCCGCAGCTCAACCTTTCTGATCTACAAACAGGCCCTGATCAAACCTTCAGGCTACGCGTTGTCCCTGCTTTTATTCTTTACACTGGCGAATATTTAAAATGCATTTAAGTTGATTATTTTCTGTTTGCTACAGGAAAACAAGTCCAGCCACAGTCAAATGGCCTGTGAGGACATTTACATCCAGTCTAACATTTCAATAACAATGTATTCATTTTAGGAGGAAAACTCACATGAAATAATAATGAATGGTCTGAAGACTGAGGTAGTGAAATCATTTTAATATCTGGGACTATAAAGACCATGTTTTATTGTTTTTTTTTAAATCTGTTTTTTTACATCATGGTTTGGTCATGTAACCTTATGGCCAGTCTATGCTCTATGCTGAAGAGGCCTTTGTCTGATTCATTAATAATTTGGTCCAAAACAGGGGATAAAATTAAATTAAATGAAAAATACTTTATTTACCCCAAAGGGACATTTTAAATTGTATTATTTTTTTTGCATGTTGTTTACCGTGCTTTCTACAGTAAACAGTGTAGTATACCTCAGACACCGTGAGGGCAGTGCTGAGCAGGATAACTAATGCATGAATAGCTACTGCACACTCAGAAAAAGAGCCAACCTAAAAAGACCACCATCAACTAAAGCGCTGCTTCTTTCTACAAAATGACATTATCATGGTTTCCTCCACTGCTGCCATGTTTGTCTGAAGCTGATGCTGGAACTCTGTGGTGAACTCTGCAATGCTTCCATACCAACAGAAAGAGCAGATAAGTACAAAAGCAGCGTTGTTTGAAATGGACGTACCTGCATACGTAAAGGGAGCATACCTGATATGAAAAACCTGAAACTAATGGAAACTGCTGGCTTTTACCAGCATCGGTGTAACCTCCAGCAGAAAAAGCTTCTTCCATTCTGTGCTGTATTTGTTGTACGAATGAATGAAAAATACTTTATTATTCCCAGAGGAAAACTCAAATTTACAGCAGCTTTTTCAGGTCACTGGTGATCCAGGGTTTGTTATTGGGGAAGCACCTCACTGTTCTTGTTGGGATGATGCTGTCCACACAGAAGTTTATATAATCCATCACACACTCAAGCTGCTGATGTCATCTCCATGAGGTTCACAGAAGACATTCCAGTCTGTAGTCTAGAAGCATCCTCTCAGAGCATCTTCAGCCTCATCAGACCAGGTTTTAAGAGTCTTTCTAATGACAGGTTGTTGCTGAACGATGGGCTTGTAGGAGTTACAAGTCATGATTACAGGTCATGTCACTGCAAATTGACCTAAAGGTTTAATTAAGATGAAGGCTGTGTCTCAATTCAATAGTGTGCTGGAATCAGTGCGCACTGCGCCCTTTTTTCCCTTGTTGTATGCACCATTATGGGTAAGTGCCGTCTCAAATGGAATACTGGACGTTTGCCACTTACCGGTAGTGAAAATATTTCACATATTAATTTTTCGAAATTATTATTTTGTGTCCCCTACATGACTAAAAACGGCTAACATTTACGTGTGTTACGTGCAGGTGACTTATGTGTTTCTTTTTGCCTCCCCTGAGTCTCAACAAGCAATCAAACACAGGAGGAAATC
>JBAMHV010000001.1:3469520-3484153 GCA_037177535.1 Pseudomugil gertrudae | reverse complement strand
CAGGACCACCAGAGACCAGGGCCAATGGCTGCCAGCCCCAGACTAGGACCCCAGCCACCTCCCCCACCGCAAGCCCAGCATCCACCCAGGAAACGGCAAAGGGAGGTCCCAGCCAGAGCCCTCCACAGGCAGAGTGCAGGCCCAGGGCCACGAGTATCCGAAGGAGACCCCACCCACCCACCCCATAGACAGAGAAGCCAACCAGCGCCCACGAGGGGCTACGTCCCCCAGACTGCCACCCCTCGGAGGTCATTCCACACCCCAGTGTACCAGATGCACGCCCCGGGAGTCATCCCCATCCACACATTCATCCACACACCCAATCATCCAATCAATCCATACCACCCCTCCCCCTGCACATACATACACAAATACACATGCTCAACCATCCATATGCTCCTCACCACCTATCTCCACATACATATACACACACCCCACCACCCTTCTCCCCCCACCTCAAAACCCAAACCTCTCCAATCATCCATACAAGCCGCACCACACCACCCATCTCCCTACACACCCACACCCATACACTCATCTCCTCACCCCCTGCTTCACATCCACGTACAACCTTCTCCTTCCCCTCCTCTCCCCAGTGGGCAAGGGGACAGAAAGACCAGCAGCACCCCCCACCACCACCGCCCACATGCAGTGAGCCCAGCACCCCCCAGGGCCCACATCATACCCCCATCGACGGGACCAGCCCTAAACACAGGTTCCTAGGACCATGCAACCCCCCCGGCCCAAGACCCACCCCTGGCAGTACCCAGGAAATGGGGGTGTAAATATCTAAACTAGCGACATGCTAAACTGGCGAAGGCAGCTCATTCCAAATCAGATATACAGGTGTTCGGTGACGGTGCGTCTCATCTCGAGGCTGAGTAAAAACAAGTCACAGTTACAGATATTTTTAATTGATACCTTTTATAAACAAACTATGCATCAATATTATTTACTAGGATTAAAGCTGCATTGTTAATAGTCATTTGTTAACATGGGACCACAAACGGTCCCTCTTGGTGTATGAATGAATAAAAATAAATGAATGACAAATACTTTATTCATCCCAGAGGGAAATTTAAATTGTAGTAGTTTTTTTTGGTATAATATAATGTCAGTGGGGGCTGCAGTTTGTCTATGTGTGTTGGTCCTGTGATGGACTGGCGACCTGTCCAGGGTGTACCCCGCCTCTCGCCCGTTGACAGCTGGGATTAGCTCCAGCCCCCCCGCGACACTGTTCAGGGAATAAGCGGTAGATAATGGATGGATGGATGGATAATGTCAGTGTAAAGTCAGCCTGATATCTGATCCCTGAATCAAGTCAATTTGGTTGCCCGGTACCGATATCGGCTTACATCTGTCCCAGACGTTATTTACACCCACATTTCTTTGATCCCGTTCCCCAACTGTCCACATTCATTACTTGGAAACTTAAAAGCTCTATTTTTTTGCAGTGAAACAGTCAGAATCAGGTCTGGAATGGGGCTCAAGCTAAAAATAAAGATTATGTTGAAAAATGGGAACAACAGGTTAAATTTAAAGGAAATGATGGAGCAGTTTGGAAAGAAAAAAACTATCCTAGGAGGAAAACGTGATTTCTGGTGTCTGCCCTGTTCTCCATATCTCCTGACACAATGTCACCTAAATAGAAAGAGGATGGGGATAGATGGTTTGCTCCTTTGACACAAGAGTTAATCACATTTATCCTAAACCAAAAAAGAACATATTTTTGAAAACTGGCTCAATGAATCTGTTAGAATGATTACAAGGTATTGGTGGATAGAATTAGTTTAGGATTATGCCACTGATGAAACACAGTCAGGTCTTTTTTCCCCTCAATCAAAGTTTGTTGACAAAGCATTTGATTGAATGAAACACAATTTTAGGGTTAAATTGCTTGACACATTGGTCCTCACATGAAAGGGATGTCCCCAGAATTGGAGCTAAAATGCTGTACATGACAGAGGTACCCCATTTCTCCTCATTTATTCCAGTCAGCTACAACGTAAATCAATTCCTTGCAGAGAAATCATCAGTCAAATGGCTTTTTAAAAAAAAAAAAAAGATTATCTCAAATCCATGTGGCATTTAAACTCATTTGAATATTTTTCAGAGCTTCTGGTCTTTTAATTAAAAAAAAGTTTATTGTCTCTTTGTGGACTTCCTTTTATTTGCAACATTCCTGTTAAAGACGCTGTTACTTTAGGAACAGTGTTTAAAAATAGATGTATTAAAATGTCCATAAACAAGCCTTTTTGTCCTGGTTTATTATTTTTCACCATATTTCCTCTCTGAATTTTTATCAGGCACAATGAGGATAAGAGATTCCTGTGAGGCCCAAACACTTTGCTGTTGTCTTTGATTCCGTTCCTGCAGGTACAATAACGCTGTGAAACGGTCAGACTGCTAATGCTGTAATACCGTCACTCCATCCAACTGTTACTCCTCTGGGCTTTCAACTTGTTTCTTGTAAACATAACAGTCGTATTTCTAGCTTATTTCAGGTTATTTGCATAGCTGTTCCATATGTAGTCTCAGCCTGGATCAGATTGGTTACGGGAGCATGTCGGAACGAAACATTCACTCCTCCCAACAAATATTTATCAGCTAGTTGAATTTGTGATAGAACTGGGTCCCGGGTTCCACTCTGTGCCTGTTTCCACAGACACAGTGCAGTGGGCCGAGTCTAATCAGCTGACTAATGATCGTGGTTGACGGCCGGAGCTTTAATAATGATAGAGTATGACCTCGATAAATGCAAAGAGACAGGAAATGAAGAACCAAGACGTACTCTGAGTTTTACACTTGCCAGCATGCGGGTGAATCCACTTGGCGGTTCAAGAGTGTCGCGTAATCTGATCGTTCCCGACCGCAAGCAGATCCACACTGAATAAGCGTGGACAAGAGTTTTTATTAAGTATGAATAAAAACAATCTCTGATTGGATAAAAGCAATCACATGAATCTCCTTTAATTGGATAAAACAGTCTTGTGTGCCTTCCTGATTGGCCTGAAGGTCACATGAAATATACGTCACACAGATAAAGGATTCTGGGAATTGTAGGCAGAGGGAGAAATAGTCTCTGAGAGAGGGAGGAAGAAAAGGCTTTAGCTGATGTAATCACTCTTACAACCTATCAATTATGGTAATGTTGCTTCTTCAACACAGTGAGGTGGAACCAGCACTGGTTACATTGAATACAACTATATACATTATTTACATAGACGCTAGAGCCCGTCTACACCCATCATCTCGTAACCGGAAGCACAGCCTGCGATCCTCGGTGAGTCAGCCCTTATTTTCCCCTCCACGTTTTGTTTCTTCTCCTTTCCCCAAACATTTTGTCTCCCTCTTTAAGGTGCACTTCAGTGTACAAAAAAGGGGTGTGTCTGGCATGACATCCATTCCCATGACATCACTAATTATTTCATCATTACATTTAGCTGCCAGCAAAAATTCATCAATCAGGTAAGTAATCAGGTCAATACAAAAAATGTAAACATTCACAATTCCTCTCTAAACAGGTAGGTCATGTGCAGCATCATAGGTGTGTGTGTGTGTGAGAGAAAGCACTGTACAGCTGGACACAGCTACTTAAAGAAGTGTAGTTTAGAAACAATTCTCTTTGACCAATGTGCAGCTTGTATTGTTGCATCATTTAGAACTTCACCCATGTGCTTAAAAGCATGCTGTTTCTTTAAGTCACGCCCCCTTCATCTGCAAGAAGAAAGCAAAAATCCCACAATCTGTTCTATGAAACCTTTTACATCTACATTTGTGTTTTTCAACAGATAGCAGCATTTAGGAGATGCAGAAGATAAAATCACACAGCCTGCTTGAAAACACCATTTGTTAGTTCTGACAGGGAAGCAGAAGGACATCTGTTTAACGGATGCTCAACAGCTTCTGAACTTTCATCTCCAGCTGTAGCTTCAGAAGATGGAAGGATCCACCTGCTTCTTTGTCATGCTGCACTGTATGCATTTAATTTCTGCTGAGCTTCCCTGAAAATGGATGTGCAACAGCATTAATGAAGGCAAAGAAGTCCACCGTCAGCTGCAAGTAGGACAAAAAACACCACAACCCATACAAATGCCTCACTTTGTTAGGCTTCAGGGTAAAGGTAATTCACCCCTGGCTATGCTCTCGGTTGGGCATTTAACGAACATCTGAGCTAATGACTGCACTTATAAGACAATAAGAGTCTTGACCAAGCACTCGGCATGGATTAAAGATGCATTAAGGATGATTCTCAGAGCCATAATGTATCTGCTGAGGGTTGAAAGGGGGGTTGATCAATACTGCTGACATGACAATTAATTCTGCCAGGTGCTTGTGGAGATTTCTTGCAGTAGAATAAGCTTGCATATAGTTCAGAGCACTTGAAGACAAAGAATGCCGATGTTGCAAGCAGGGGGCCTGAATTACAACCCATATATTCCCCATCTTATCTGTTAAAGTTATTTTATTGTTATTTAACTAGCTAATCTAGAAACTGTAAACAGCAACTGTGAGATTATCTCAAGTCAAGTTACTGCTAGTGCCTCTTACCGGACTTGTCCCTATTAATGAACGGGAAATAAAGACAATTCATATGTTTGATGGCATTTTTTTTGGCCTAATTAAGTTTTTTCTCAGCTATGTGATAAAAGTCGGTCTTTGGCTATAAGATTTGTAATTAAACAAAGCCCATCAATGAAAACATACTGTGGATTTAGTGTTTGTACAGTCAGTTTGAAAGGTTGCCTGGAAAACCAGATGGCGGCAGTGGGCTGAGCCAACACCAAGGTGCCATTAGTCTGTTAGAGATGGAGATGGAAAGGCATGAACAGACTGACAGATATTTTTTTTCAAATAGAACATTTTCTAAATGTAAAACAGCTGTCAAATCTTAAATACCCCCTGGGAGTCCAACTTTGCCTTTAAAAACACTTTCAGCAGAAACATACAGCTACTCTTACGTACTCTGTGAACTGTTACCAGATCTGCAAGTCACGGCTGCCCAGAGAAAAAGTGTAATCCAAAGTCACGGTGTAGGTAAATACTGTATAAGTGTGCCATGAGATAGGTGTTAAAAGATGGAGGTGTCGGATTGTTCAGTTAGTTACCTTAAACAGGGTAAAGACAATGACAGACATCTTGTACAGTGCAAGGCTACTCTTTGTTAATGTGTCGCCATTTGGGTAAATTTAGTTCCTGTATAATTCTTTTGAGATTTCTTTTTTTAAAGGCGCCTATAAATAAAATGCATGATTTATTCTTATTATGAGGGATACAATCCTGCGGGTTTCTAATGTGTCTCTGCTTCAACACCCCTGACTCAATGGGTCACTGTGCAGAACTTTATAGGCTGATAAATCCGTTTTATTTGTTTCAGGTGTATTAAATGAGGTATGCACTGAAAACCTGCAGGACTGCTGCCCTCTAAGAACCACATAAAGTAGCCCCGCTATAGTGAATATGTAACAGCTCAATACCAAGCCCGCTGTGCATTGGCATCCTGTTAGCAAGTTTTGGAAGAGAGATGGAAGTAGAATTGATGGGGGATACAACTGGCAACACAGGTGAAACGCAAGGGTGAGCTGGCTCTGTGAAACACACTTTTCAAACTAACAACCCTGTTGTCATTAAGATCATTTTAAGTTGATGACTTGTTGTTTAAATACACCGATGCGGCACAGAGTTGCCTTTGTTAGATGAGTGTAAATGACCAAAGGGAATAGCGGTGACATAATGAGGACGTCCATTTTTGTGCCATTAAGGTGTGCACATGGTGGGTTTGGCATCATATTCTGTGATGCACCGGATGCAGCATTATTTAATGAGAGCAGAGCCAGTATAGACAAGCAGAACCATAGAAAGTATGATGGTGGAGTAGTACGTTGTAGTAGACATGTAGAAACTATCAATCAACTGAAATATCACAATATTTTAAGTAACAATACTATATCAATATTAAAAATCAATTCACTGCATATGCAAACATATGGTAATTCATACATTTTAACAGTTTTTTTCCAGTGTTTTACTTACAGAATCTTAAGCACTTTAATCTGAGGTAGATGTAAATATTAAACTGATTATATTAAAACTAAATATTAAAAGCATACCTTATTATAATAAATGCTTTGAAATCAAAAATTGATTATGAAACTACTCTGTAAAGTTTCTTGACATTATATTCTGGTAAAGACAATCACACTCTAACATCTTGATTATAGAATCATAATATCCATCCATTATCTACCGCTTATCTCCTGAACGGTGTCGCGGCGGAGCTGGAGACAATCCCAGCTGACATCGGGCGAGAGGCGGGGTACACCCTGGACAGGTCACCAGTCCATCACAGGGCCAACACACACAGTCAAACAACCATGCACACTCACTATGGGCAATTTAGAGTCTCCAATCAGCGTATCCCCAAGGTGCATGTCTTTGGAAGGTGGAAGGTGGGATGAAGACAGAGAGAACCCGAAGAGAACCCACGCTAACACAGGGAGAACATGCAAACTCCACACAGAAAAGCCATCGTATGGACCTACCTCAGGCTCGAAACACCACCCTTATTGCTGTGAGGCCACAGTGCTAACCAACATGCACCCAGAATCATAATATATTACAGTATATTATATTGTTGCTTCTGTATCATGAAACATATATGATCTGATTTTCAAAAATACACACCCCACTGATATTATACTTTTGTTTGGCAGACTAAGGCACAGCTGCCATATGAGAGCAGGAGGGATCATATTTCTACAGTTTTAGCTTCACTTCATTGGCTTCCTGATAAATATATGATAAGAGTTTAAATTCTTGTATAAAGCTCTTCATAACCAAACTCCAGTGTATGTCACCAATCATAGTTCCATATGTTCCAAATGAAGCACTTTGCTCTCAGACTGCAGGTTAACTTGTGATTCTCAGTCTCTAAGATAACAATGGGAGGAAGAGCCTTCAGCTATCAGGTCATTTTTCTGCAGGTCTTCCTGGATAACAGTTGCAGTGCATGTTGATCTGTCTTTCCTGTCCTCTCCACTCCAACCAGTCGAGGCAGATGGGTGCCCTCCCTGAGTCGGATTCTCCTGGAGGTTTTTCCTTCCTGATAAAAGGGAGTTTTCCTTTTTTACTGTTGTCTCATGCAGCTCAGGATGAAGATTGGATCAAAGTCAAGAGTCATTGCAATCTATTTCTTTAATGAGGCTTTTATTTTGAATTGGTTCAAATTAATGTGTCTGTAATATGTCCTGAGATGGCATTGTTGTAAAGTGGTGCAACACCTATAAAGCTGAATTTTATTATGAAATAAGTCATCTTTAGCTGCATTTTGTTGTTTAAGATGCTTTCAGAGGATTTTTCCCTAACCACCAACATTTCCACCAAACAAAAAGCTGAACCAAATACCAGGCAGATATTTTACTCTTCAAATGACTTGTTAGAAAAGACAACAGTACTTTTAAAAGTAGAAACCAGGATGGTAACACTGCTGAACACACGTTGTGTACTTTTTGCATGTTATTTACACCTTTCTGTCTAACTTTGCTGAACAGCAGAAATATGCTCTGCAAGCAAAATTCAAGAATTGCTATTTATGCAGTGAAATAAGGAATGGAGGCGGTATCTTTACACGAATGGCTCCGTGAATGGTGGAGCAAAAGAAAGAATGAGAAAGAAGCAGTAATCATGATGATAAACAGAGTACAATATGTATAACAGTTGTATTCTGCAGCTGTTACATTCTGAATGATCAATTATAATATCCAAACACCACCACGAAGCGTGATGTTAAGTTCACAATTTGCCTCACGACTACTTAAGCATGCTTTTTACTTTTTGTGCTTCAAACAGTCCAACAGCAAACTAGCAGACATGTTTTTGAACGTCAGTGCAGCTTTAGGAGAAGTAAATTTACTGTAGCTTATGTGTCAGTTCTTACTGTTTTCTCTGACATGCCATCAGTCCTTCGTTTGATGGCACTTTTAAATAAAGGTGCTTTTCAAAGTGTATCTGCAGGGTCTGAACAGAGCATTTGATGTATTCTTGAATAAGCATGGAGGACGGCTCTACTTTTATGTTTCTGTGGCTTTGTATCAATGGCATAAATGTCCCATTAGCAGAACATCTATAAAGTTCTTTAGTTAAGGAAGGGCTTTTTTTTCTCAATGTGAAGGACTATTTAAGTCATGAGAGCCTCATCAATCTTCTCTGGACCATGTTAGCATTATCCTGCAACCACAAGTTTTGTCCTCCTGGATTTAAATGCTGAACTTCTTTATGTTTCTTCTAAAAATTCACACCAGTTAAAATCCTGTGTAAAAAGAGAAGAGTTGATGTGTTTACATGGTAAATAAAAACTGTCACAAGAGTGTGCATAGCACAAGTTAGCACAGGAGACTCAATTCTGGTTGTAATTCATTAGATTTTCCATGAATCCCTGCTCGAGCACAGCTGACTCCGCTGATTCATTAGTCATTGTCCAGATCCTGATAGGCTGTTAGATTAATTTGATTTGATTTGCGAAGCAGGAATACATGGAAAACCTGCTGGATTGTAGCCCTCTGGGGACTGACTTTAGTACCCCTGTGTTAGCATTAGTCATCTTCTAACAGGCAAACTCACTTGGGGTTAAAGTTCATGACACACTAAAGCCTAATTTATACACAGAAAAATGCGTACAGACTGAGCTTCCTGTAAATGTTCTACATCTTTTCAGAGAGTTTGCAGATACAGATACAAACTTAGCAAAGACAGCAGTACCACCAAAAACTATGGGGGGAGTGTTGCACAGTAAAGTTCATCAGTGAAGATTCAGTGGACTTAATGGCCACACAAACAACCAGCCTTCTCTGCTTTACTTGTCTCGCTGTTGTCTGAAACACTGAGGTGAACTCTGCACTACCCTCAAGTGGATACCCAACCACCATTCCAACATAAAGGACATATGCGGGTATAAGGGCGTGGCGTTTGACAATGTTTGACAGGGACAAACTGATGCAAAAAATAAATAAATAAATAAATAAATCACCTTAGAGTTTCACTCTATACACCTAAAACCCACCAATCAGGCCTCCATCTGTAGAGATGTAATGGACCTAAATATTTTTAAAAATTAAGTAAGTCAGCTTGATTACAGCTGTTGTTTCTTTACAAGTCAACCTAGAAATCCATAAGACAACTGCAGCTTAAGACCAAGTGGACCACATTATTCCAGCTCTGAGCTATGACGTAAAAGAAAAACATGAAACTGAAAGAGCTGTTTGTTTCAGAGCTGCTACTAATTTCTCCACTTCAAGCCAAACCACACAAACAAGGTGTCATATGAAAGCATCGAGTCAGTGTGGAGAAAAACTCTTAAGTGAGCAGCCAAAAAAACAAATTTTTGAATTATAAAATAACCCCATAAAATAAGTTTTTCTTGAATTTAACTCATGTCAGTCAATGTAGTTGTATGTTATTTGAGGTTTTTACATTTAACACAGATTAGAACATGACTGTCATCATCTGTGCAGTTTGATGGAGATCAATGGTTTCATGGCTTAGTTAAAGGTGCTTCCTGTTTCATGGCATCTGGCCATCATTCGCCATGGATCTGGTGGACGAACTTAACTTTTTTACTGCTCCATCATGAATATGTTTGATATATTCTGGAGTAATTTCAAGTTGCTGAGCCCAATTCCTGAGGAAAAGGAGTGCTCATGGTGAAATGTGGGCAGGGCTATAGTCAAGACCAAAAAGGCTCATAACAGTCCTAATTCACAAACCAACAAATGACATTACCGTGTGTTGAGGATGGGTCTGGCATCAGCAAATTTGGTGCAGATATCTAGTTTTATGTAGGAGTTATAGCAATTTAGTTTTTCATGATGAGATGTCAAAGACATCCACCCTTTTATATGAAATCTCTTAGCAAGAGATAGATTTCAACAGTGTTTAATCACACATGCCTCTTGAGCATCCTGTCTAATTTTGGTGTCCATGGCATAAAAGACCTAGAACAAGTTTGTTCAAATGCAACACCAAAATGGCAAATTTGACCCATAATGGCAGACTTCCTGATTGGTTTAGACCATGGGGCCTTATTGTTCAACACAGAATGTAGAACAAGCGTACCAAATTTCATATAGATTGGTGACATGCAGCTCTAGGGACTTTAAAATAGGTTGCACTATCATGCAATTTTACCTGAATTGCATTTTTACCCCTTTTACTAATTTGTTTAAGGGGCCTTAAACTTTTCTCAAAAACATCTAAAAAATTTTATGGGTGTTTAGGTGATGATATTTGCCTCTTTTGTGCTCAGAATAATAATAAAAAAGCTATCAACAATAGGGTCCTCCCATACTACGTCTGTCTCTGACCCTAATTACATTTAACACAATGAGTTGTATTAATTTTTTAGCTCTACACAAGTTCAGATAGAGAAGATTTGGAAAAATTCAGGACTTTTTCCTTTATGATTTGCCTGTTTCCCGTTTCTGTGACGAACAACAGCTGAATAGTTTAAAAAGTGAAAATATATTTATCTCGCTGCTCCCCTTTCAGATGAACCAGTGTGCAACAGACAATAACTGGCTGTTCACACCAAGTCTGGAGGCTTTTATCTGTCTTCATTGGTGGAAGAGTCATGGGGGCATGAACCTATCAGAGCAGCAACAGAGGGAGGTGCAGGAACACCTTTGGCAGCTCAGTGTGAGGAGCTTTCATAGCAGAGGGTGGTGCAGGATGAGCGGCTCCCTCTATCTGAATCCATTACCGACATACGCAGGTAGGCAAATGACACCACTGTTTTCTACAAGCTCTGCTGCTGCTCCGCTTCCTGATAAGACGACGTTCTCTGCTGAGAGGCGAGATATAGAGGCAGAAATGCCCGTGACCCATGCTGCTGATGTGAGAGGGAGTGTATGCAACATACAGAATCAAATTTGGTTGCATGAACACAGGACTTGTTAACAGTTAGGCACATTTTACTGTCACCCTCAAAGTTTTAGCCACAAGACTCATTATATTTTACAACATGAGTTTGCAACAGTTCTTCATCCCAATTACAATGGAAATCAGTGGGATGTAGCCTGTATGACCCACAGCACTGAGAGATTAAAATGAAATTACCAAACACAATTGCTTTTCTTTCTAATTTCTCATTAACTTATGCTTACACCTCTTACAGCCTTGATGTGCTGAACTAGGGCTGTATATCATACAAAAACACAACTACTGCACTTTTTAAACTGAGGAGGCTGCCTAACGTTTCTGCATTATATATGCAATGGATGTTCTTTTTTTAAAGCTGCATTTCATTTGCAATACAGTTGATAAATTTGCAGAATAGGTTTTAGAGCAATCTTAAAAGGAACCCTGACTAATAAGACTTACAGGTCATAATATCATCTTATTATCATCCTTTAATAAAATACTTGTAAATGCATATTGTTAAATTAATTCAAAATCCTCAAATCTTACATATTTAAACTGCAGCGTTTGCTACTTTATGTGCACAATGCCTTCTGTTCAGAGACGTAAACGTTTCAGCTTGAAAGTGTTTTAATAATGTTAACTTTAACAAGCCAGCAGAAAAGTCTATTGAGTGTTGTGGTGCTCCTTTCACTCTTGGTTTAGGTTTGAATGGAAAGAAAGGGAAGCAAAAAAGCACAAAGCTTGCTTAGAAAATAGAGCTTTATAAAAGACCCACAGATATACTCTCACCACATCTTTCCTGATCCATTTCATGTCTTTATTAGCAGCGCTAACAGAACAGTGAGTAGGTGTTTCCTGTAGTGTATGTAATCGGCATATTATTATAGCTCACCGGGCTTGATACAGCTGAACAGGAGAAGTGAGCTTTCAGTATGGATATGGATGTTCTGAACAATGGGTCATGATGCATATGTTAAGGCTGTCAGAGTAACCGAAAATCTGACTTTCTCACCCAGGTGACCATAACTTGTTTCTTTATGATTGTCTTAAACATCACAAATCCAATGTGGGTCACTTTCCTGTGTACCATATAGATATGCAATGTGTTTTAAAGTGACCACAATCTGAATCAAACAGAAGTCATGTTCATGACAATGTGCAGAGACTGGAGCCAATCAGATGAGAGAAATGCATTATAAAGTGCTGTGTAAAACCCAGGAAAAAGATAACGGTAAAAAACGTCTGTATTAAGGTGAACTTATTAAATCACAAAGACTAAGATATATATAGATATTTTTTTATTTAAAGTCTGTTAACTCTAAACCATATAGCAGGATAATATAGCATTAGCAGTTTATAATCCAATTTTCTGTTTGTTTGGTGATTTACAGTTAGATTACCTGAGCGTGCACGGCTTCATAACAACAAAAAAGGGTTTAAATGTAGTCTTCCTCCATATGGAGCGAATACAGAGAAAAATCAGAGGAAGAAAGCAGCAAGCAAATTGTCCTTAAAAAACAGCAGAGTAGCCCTATCACCCTGGCAGACAACACATGGAACAGATGGATGGATGAGCATATTGACAAACAATGAAGAAAAAAAAGAAGATAATTGAAGTGACAGCTAAGAAAATTCCATTAAACCTGGCAGCAGGCGAGATGCCGATTTTGTTTTGCCTGTGTGTGTAAGTGTGGATGTATGCGTGTGTGTGTGTAGGTCCCATTAGATGGAGTAACAGCTGGTATTAAAGGCAAGGGAAGAAAACAGAAACTGTCATATCATCACTTCAGGAGACAGCTGCTGCTTCATTTCCCTCAGTTTTCCATAAACATGTGCTGAACTTGCTCACCCGGGTTTCTATCTGTGCGGCTGCCGGTTTAACCTTTTCAAGCATGAGATTGCATCAACAGTTCGTCCATCACTGTGATCTACACCGAAAGATCTCCTGTTTGTGACCCTACTACGCATTTTTATGACCCTTTGATGAGTAGCACAGTATAACAAACATTTCTTTCATTTAAATATTATAAGTCAACAGAAAATCTGGATGGATTTCTGGATTAGCTCATCATTTGGGTGTCTCTTAATTTCCTGCTTGACACAAACATCGCACTAATTAGTAGCAGAAAACTGGGGTATCACATTATAATAGACACACAAAGACCTTACCGTGACACAATAACAGTTTATGGGTCTCTGCACAGCAGATCATATAGTCTCCTGACTATCAGCAAGTTCCCTTTTAATCTGAAGAATGAAGTCATAGATCAATAACTTTTAGTGGAAAATGTGCTGTATGTCTGTGTCCAGTGCTCCATTAGCAGGAGGTTGTAGTGATTGATTTTTTAATATAATTCACTATGAATTTATTTAGTGATTAATATGACGGTTTATACTACAGTTATTCTACAGATGCTTCATAGAGAGCTGTTTCTTTTTACTATCAGAAAGCACTACCAATAAGAATATGAACAATTTGCTGTTCAGTGTTTGTTCTTATGCCTGCAGAGACAATTACCACGCAAAGAAGCCTGATTCTCAGTAGAGGAAAGACAACATTTCCTTTATTCTGTTTCTAATGTGAACTTATAGTTACAACTTCAGATTTAAGGCTAACTTATTTTAGATTCTCTGGAATCTTGGGAGTTATAACGAATGTATTACCTTTTTATAAGAAATTCCCAACAGTTGCTGTAAGTAAACAAACTTCAGCTTAGCCTTCATACCATTTTGCAAGTAAGGTATTTTGTTTACTTGTCTGTTTGTGTGTGTGTGTGTTTGTGCACCCTGCTTCCAGTAATAAACCAGTCAGGGCCCAAACATCTGAACTAAAGTGCTTTGGAGCCTGGAGCCTCCAATCTTTTTCTTTTTTTCAGTCCCTGATGAAACCCTGGCTGCATTTGGAATCTGGCTTCTTTACACCGCAGCTCTGTACCAAGCAAATTTCTTTTTTCCATTAGTGCAAATGAAATCCACTGCTACACATTTAGGTCAGAGTTAAATTTGACTTGCATGAATCCTGTCGTTGATTGGACAGGGGACAAGTCATCTGGAGAAATAAAGCTAACATGAAATGATAAGAACAACTTAATCAGCATAAGCAAATACGCAAATGTGTTGGTTTTCTTTGAAGTTTGCGGGATCGGCTAACAAACACGTTCTACTTGGATTGTCAAATCACAAATGATATCGGCTGTGATCAATATCAAATTTGAAAAAAGATGCTGATACAGCCTGTGGTAATGCCACAACTACAGATGTTCAGTATCGGCTTTTTTAAACTGATATCCCATTTACACATTTTGTCCAACTCTTAATTTCTAATACCAATATTGATGTATTTTGACTTCCCAACGAGGAAAAAAAAAATAAGATAATCTTCTAGTTCACAGCAAATTTTATTTTTGTCATTGACAGACTGTCAATACTTTGAAATTATTCCAAAAAGTTGTTTTCCAAAAAGTAAACGTTTTTGTTTAAAGAAAAAAAGACACATTTTAATGCCAAAGGATACAAATATTGTATTATATATCATATAATTATACAATATTTGTATCCTTTGCACATCATTTAATATTCTGTATCATCTTTGCACATCCTTTACTTACATAGTCATATTTACATATTAATAACTGATAGTTACATTATTACTTCATCTTGCCACTGCACTTTATCTGCAAATCCACTCTGTATTCATATTTTATCTATTTCTAATTTTA
>JBAMHV010000001.1:3427767-3441497 GCA_037177535.1 Pseudomugil gertrudae | reverse complement strand
GTCCTGTTAAAAGACCATTACAGTAATCCAGCCTACTGGAGATAAATGCATGGATGAGTTTCTCCTGGTCTTTCTGGAAGACTAAACCTTTAATCCTGTTGATGTTCCTGAGGTGGTAAAAAGCTGTCTTAGTCACATCTTTGATGTGGATGCTGAAAGTCAGATCTGAGTCCATCAGCACTCCAAGGTTACAGATTTGATTGGTAGTTTTAAGAGCCAAAGTCACTAATTGTTTACCAATGATGACCTTCTTCTCTTTGCTACCAAAACAGAATTATTTCGTGTTTTCTTCATTTAATTGTAGAAAAAATTATCTCATACAGCAGTTTATTTGCTCCAAACACTGACACAGTAAGTCCAGTGGACTTCAGTCATCTGGTGACAAAGACACATAAAGTTGTGTATCATCTGCATAACTGTGATAATTATGGTTATGGTAGTATCTGACCCAAAGGAAGCATATACAAGTTGAACAGAAGAGATCGCAGCACTGACCCTGAGGTACTCCACAAGTCATGGCCACTTGGTCAGATTCATAGCTGCTGATCGTAACAAAACAACTCCGAGCTTCTAAAAAGGATCTGAACCAGTTAAGAACCACTCCAGAAAGTCCTACCCAGTCCAAACCCTGCGCAGCATGATTTTGTGATCAACAAAAAAAGTTTAGGTACAAAATGAAAATCCACAGTCATACAGTTTGAACACACAAAGAGTGGTCTAGAATGAGACCAAGACTTTGGGTGTATCAGGGAAAATAAGCTCTTTTATAAAGCTGTTTTAAGCTTTAAGTTTTATAGTAAATGCTTGTGTCTTCTCCCTAAAGGCAGTAGGAAGAAGATGCAATGGGAAAGATTGGGTGATCTCTAATGACAGGGATAGTTGCTCTGCCTTGAGCCTTGAAAATGAGCTGTTTTAACAGTTACCAAGCACTTTTGAGCTTGTTCCTTTCTGGGTGCTGAGCAGCAGAACCAGGACATGAAGCTGAGTATGGATACTTTCAACAATGACCCCTGTAGAGAGTCACAAGGTATGAGATATAATACCAGTTCTTCCATGAAGTCACTGCTGTGGTCTTGACAAGTGCTGTGAGGGGTTGGGACGCAATCAGCAATGTGCATCTTATACATGATCAACTTAAAAATTGTAGAAATCTAACTATTGCTAGCTTCCCTGAGACATTTTGCCGACCTCAATTCTGAAACTGTGTTAAAAGTTCTGGGCAGCTGAACTTTGTATAAAGGCTGGGAATGAATTCAGTCCTATCCTGGGGATATTTGCTTTACTATCCATCTATGGATGCATTTTATACGAGAATCCATACGAGAGTTTAACTATAAACTGACTGATGAGAACAGTATTTAAGCAAGTTCTCATCCCTGTGTATTTAAAATATGTTAAAATGGCTCATGTAGTGATCAATTTGTCCATTCCTGCCCAAACTCAAACCACCTAGAAAAATAAGCTGCTACCGTAAAGCTTTTTGCTTCCAGCCTTTGCTCTAACCGTGTTGTCACTTGCACTGTCCAGAATGGGACCAGTAATGACACAAATCATGTTTGAACTTTTAACCCAGTTGTCAGAATGAAACATGTCATGCTATGAAAAACTAAAATCCCCTTCTGAAAGCCCAACACAAAGGAATTGTAGATTTATTCAAGTCTAGTGTGAGAACATTATTTTTTCAGCATGTTCTGCTTGTTTTACCTTGGAAGCCACAGCTCTAGTTTCTAGAAATCCCCTGTGAGAATTGTTTTATTTATTGTTTTTGACCTTCATTGTGTGTTTTCATCACAAGCCAGACAACCTTTTTAAATGGAAGTAACCTCAGTTAACAAGAAAATACTTGCATAAAGTCATAAAATTACAGTTTAGTCTTTAACTAATTGGCTGCCATAAACATCTTCGATGTTTTCTTGAACCTGAACATACACTGCATTCACTGCCAAAGACGTTTGAAACGGTTTACCATATGTCAGATGGTATACAATTTTGAGATTTTGTCTGTTTGTGGACAAAATAACTTAAAATGTTTTGGACCAATTTTCATGAAATTTCTAGGAAAGTTTCCTAATAGCACAAGGAACAAATTTTTAAATTTGGAGGTGATCCTGATCACCATCTATATCCAGGAATGTTTCAAATGATTCTTTATCATTGGGCCATTTTCAGCAAATCTAACGTGAGAAAAATAATAAGCTTGGCAGCGCTCGCCGAGTACTTTTCTAGTTTAATCTTGAAATTTGGAAAAATTATGGGTATGTCTTTGACTGACAGGCATTCAATATCTGCAGTAAGAAGGCAGAGCGTAGCATAAACATTTAAGCTGGCTGTCATAACAAAGTGCATCCTAGCTTTAACCCACCTACTTCCATTAGCCAGCTAGCTTCTTTTAAAAGCGAGTTAGCTTAATTAGCTCTTAGCTATAGGCAGCTCAGAGTTCAATAGACATCGATCGATCAGCCTCATGCTATAGGAGCCACCCAACAAGTGTCACTTTTATAAGTAGTCTGGCTCCTGTTTTATAATCTTCAAATGGTGTTACTTTTTACACAGTGTAACATGGTATCATATTTTTCTAGTTTGTGCATATGAAATTGTAAAAAATAAGTACATAAACAAACATTTTTCACTGTTAAAAAATGATTGGTCATTGTGGAATTAAAACCAGGTTATAATCGTGCCCCTGTTTATGTTAACTTAAAAAAATTCAAAAACTGTTTCAGATGGTTGAGAAATTAATCAGGACCATTAAATAACTGACAGCTTTTCCTTTCTTTTATATTAACCGAACAGGAAGTGACATTAACTAGTGCACTGATAACTGTTTTGGCAAACATGGAGTGCCTGATGGGAAAGTCCAAGGCTCGATTAAAAAAAAGAAGCTGTGGTCAAATTGCTTCTGTAAATTGAAAATCTGTTTATTACATTTCAATTGAATTAATAGAACTCTGTCCTACTGTACTGTTATACTGTTTAATAAAAAACACCTAGCAAATCAGGAGTCAGTTTGTATCCAAGCATGTGTTTCATGTTAGGACGCCAATAAATAGTTTTAATATTGGGAAGCACAAGTGTTTAATCATGTCAGGATAAAAATCTTGACTACATGGATTTATTTACAATAGAGACTATAAAAATAGAGGTTAGTTTTGTGGGCAAAAAGTAATGATAAAAAATATAATTTACTGCCGTGGGCTGACGACCTGTCTAGGTGTACCACCTCTTGCCTGCTCCTTGCTGGGATAGGCTCCAGCCTGAATTGGATTAAGTATAAAACATGGATGGATGGATAATGTAATTTAAATGGGGACACCAAATATTTGAGCATTCAGGTGATAGGAAACTCATCGTGGAGAAATCTAAACCTCGTATAGATTGTGAGAGGCTGAGATGTGGAATCTCATGCTTTCTGCCACTTCTCCTCCTCCTTCTCTTCATAGTTCATTTTCCTGGAGTGGCATGCCAGTTTCCATAGAAGAGAAATCAAGTGGAACCACAATTACAGCAACTTCCCATTGTTTACAGCGTGCCATCGGGGCGGAAGGAGGAATAGGCCAGGTAGTAAATGTCCAAATACTAAGGATATTTTTGTAGACGTGCAAAAGCTATTAAGAAGCTATTCAGATCGTAATATTGATTTTGATACAAGAATGTAAGCCATGTGAGCATGTGAGAGGAGGAATGGAGTTAACATGATCACCATGCTAACCTCCCTTTGTCATTTTCAAGACCTATCAATGCAGTGCTAAATGACTGGACTTTATAGGGAAATTTAGTTGTTTTGTACATTTAGCAGAAGCTTGCATGGTTGCACAGTTCATTTGCAAAGAAGGATTGTACACAAAACATTGAATAAGTCTAAATTTAATTTCTGTAGCTCTCTGAAACCAATAGCAACAACATTGTTTTCATGGTCAGAGAAGGTCCAAAAACCTGAATCAGATGATTTGGTAAAACAGTCACTTATTTAAAAGGATGCTGGACTTTCATAAATCTTTCATACAAACATCTGTATGTGTTCTCTTTAATTCAGCAGCAACAGTGTCAATACTAAAACCTTTCCAGGTCTGGATATAGTAAGGGGTAACAATACAGATTACAGCACAAGCAACCAATTACAGAAGCTAATGTGTAATCGTGTTAGTGTTGTGGAATATGAGCAACCAAATATGATGATCTGACACCCTCAGAGGAGATGCACGAGGAGAAGCAAGAAGGGACAACGAGAGGATTTATCTCTCCCAGCAGATGTGGAGAGTCCTCCACGGGCTCCCAGTCAGCCGTTAGGACACTTTACAAGCCACAAAATGGATTGATTGTCCACGGATTCTCGTGGCCGTTTGGCTGCCAACAGTGAGCTAATTAAAGAACACTTCTCTGAAGAAACAGGGTGCTTCCTATTTACTCTGGAGGAAATGGGCTGCTCGACACCACTTCAGGAAAAACCTAAACATTTGAGACCAGCTAACAGTCGGTATTGCATAAATCTTGGCAGAAAACTTCCATTGTAATGTTAAAAGTATGGTATTTCTGGGAACTCTAGAAATACCATTAAATACACTCTTTTATTTAATGCTAGGAAACTCTAGGAAATTATATGCCAGAATATTTATGGTAGACAAGCCTCTAAAAGATGAATGTCTGCACTTTTTTTTGTTTGATCACACGCTAATTCTCTGAGGCTTTAAAATGACGGATGCTGCAGCATTTGTCAGATTGCATTAATTTTTCTGCGTGCCCACATTTCAGATAATAATATAAATGTTTCGGCTTCACGGTAGCAGAGATATGTGGCCAGCACATTTAGGAGTCGTGCCACACCAACGTGAGTTAGATTGAAAACTAAAGCAAACATTAAACTGTCAAGATAATTTAAAGGGAACTTTTGAGGTATCACAGGACTGAAAATTCAAATAAGGGCTTGTTAATGATTTGAAGCAGGACACACAGGCTGCTGTGTGTCACCAGGAAGTGGCCTTAGAGAAGAAACAAACCAGCTGCTTTGAAGAGGGATAAAATCCATCCATCCATCCATCCATTTTCAACCGCTTGTTCCCAGAGCGGGGTCGCGGGGGGGGCTGGAGCCTATCCCAGCTGCCTACGGGCGAAAGGCGGGGTACACTCTGGACAGGTCGCCAGTCCATCCAGGGAGGGATAAAATGCCATCAGGAATATCTTGTATGGAGTAGATTGTAGTTGTTCTTTCAGCCCCTCGGGCTCTGTGTTTACTCTTTACACCTGAGACTGCAAGCCCAGACATAAAGACGTTTTTGCTGTAGCGCGCCTCCAATCTGATAATAAATATTGTTAGTCACAACAGGAGGACGTCAACAATATGTCACAAAGTAATGCACAGAGAGCCTGCTGCTCAGTTTCAACTTAACAAATGAGCTGGTGGTTGTTACTCTTTTTCTCCATCCCGGTCTGCAGCAGAAAAGACTGAAGCAGGTGTAAAACTAATTCAATAAATCCAACAATTCAACTCAATTTAACTTTATTTATATAGGGCCACTTCATGACAGTGTCATCTCAGGGCGCTTCACATCATAACAGCAAAGGAAGCACAGAAACTAGTGTACTTCCTGAGGAAGAAGAAGGGGAAACTACCAAACAAGTTTATGCAAATGTCATGAAGAGCATCATATTGGCCCTGAAACAATGATCTGGACAGAGAGAAATCTTTATGTCAATGTGACACTGAAGGAAAGTCTGGGGTTTGTTGATGTTTACAAATGAAAGTGTGCTGCCTAGAAGATAATCACAGATTTGGATTTAACAGAAATCCATCAATGAGTTGTTGAGACATTTCACTTTGAGGGAAAATGGCAACCTGCTGGTGCCGCTAAATGAAAAAGTCAGAGGATTACAGGACTTTCTGAGAGTCATAGTGCGGCTCCCTTTGATTCCAGGGCAGCATTTCGAGCTGAACCAAAATATTTCACAGAAGAAGCACCACAGGTACAGAGCAAATTGTAAAGAGGATTTCAGAAGCGCTATGAACAGAAAGAGAAGCCTTCAGAACCAGCTATAGAAATCACTCAGCATGGTTAAAACCTCAAGCTGTCATTTCACATGTTTAGCAGATTTACAGCTTTGAACAAATTCTGCAGAGAAGAAGCTTGAAAACCTCAAATATGAACCACACGGGTCAATTTATTTCTCTCATTTAATTTATATCTAATCAGTATTCCACAGGCCAGTTTTATGGGGACTCTGCTTTCACTGTGTCAGACGTACCAGTGCAGGAGTATTCGTCCACTCTGATGAATCCTGGTAAACAGTCACAACGATGGCTGCCGGGCAGGTTGATACACACTGTGTTGGACTGGCAGTAATGCATCTGCGTTGCACACTCATCAATATCTGTAGACAAACAGAGCAGATAGATGGGATTAATAACTCCCCAACACTTCTTTAAAGACACAACTCACTCCTCGGGCGACCGATTAAAGCGCGCGGATAATCAACTGCTTTATTAGCACTTAGGCAATTAAGTTTCAGATAAAGGATCTCAGGGCATCACATTGTTGTTTGGATTCGTCAGACTGTTGCAAAACCAAAAATTATCCAAAAGATCCCCTGAAGTGAGCAATCTCACACACAAGAAACAAGTTTTACATTCATTAATCAGCTCTTTCTTTTACAAAATTACAGAACGTTTGACAAAATGGCTCTACAATCCCTCGTACATTAAGTAGAGCTTTAGCTAACCGGTGCTTGAATATCCCATAGCCACTCCTACAATCAGCTACCTTTCATTAGCTACGCCTGATCATTTAAATGAGAATGAATGAGGAGTGAAAGAATCATGAATTCACCATAAAGTTGTTTGAGTCAACAGAGGTGGCTCATCGGCCAATCACATGGCAGCAATAAAATGCATTTGCACAGGTAGACATGGTGAAGGTGACGGTCAAACTGAGCTTTAAAATAAGGAAGAAATGAGATTGGAAAATGCTTTTTTCCTTCCTCAGTCTAAGTTAGTATATTCTATTTTGATTTGTGTAATGTCACATAAAATGAATAAACTTTAGCAGCATCCAATACAGGATCTACACACTTTGAAGTGTGGTTGTCAGATATACATGTCATAGTGGCGCACCAAGTACTGTCTCGATTCAAAGGATCCGTCAAATCCACCCAACAAATCCGCACTTTGTTTGGTCATGTTTGCTTGTAACGAAGGCTACACGTGATGTATTTTATTATTATTTATTATTAGAATTTATTACATGCAAGCTAGAACAGAACGAGCAGTCGTCGAGTGCCGGCGAGGATGTTCTTCAAAAGTATACATACAAACATGTTTGTCCTACCAGACAAGCTGGGACGGCTCTAGCATTGTGACCCCTGATCACAAATAAATTTAAATGCTTCTCACCAGGGATATGTTTCACCCAGTTTCATGTGAGCTTGACCAGATGTGCTCAGCCATACGGGAGCTCGTCTGGGCCACCTCGTCCACACGTTTGTAATTTAGACACACAAGTAAATGAAAAGAAAAAAATCTAATTACTGGAACCATTTTCTGTCATTTTTTTTTTAATTATCATGTTTTTTTGTGGAAGAATGGGATTACTAATTAGATAAACATGGCGTATGTAATTGGCAATGGAAGACTGGAGCACTATGGGTATTTCTCATGCACTAGGTAGGCTGTTGCATTTCACTAATGGCAGTGCACTTTGGAGTGTGCAGACTATGTAGGACACTGAAGTGTGCAGACCCTGAATTAGGACACAGCTTTGTATTCTTTTTTTTGTAACTTTGACTGTCAATAAGCTGGTCTGAGCATCGCATTGGGATTTTCACACTCAGCCATCTCCAGGATTTACAGAGAATAGTCTGAAAAAGAGAAACTGCCCAGCGAGCAGCAGTTGTCCGGACATAAATGCCTTGGTGAGGAGAATGGGCAGACTGGTCTATAGAAAGACAATGGGAGATAAAATGACCACTGGTTCTAACCAAAGTGTACAAAATAACATCTCTAAACACAGAAGTCAAACAAAGTAGACAGGTTACAGCAGTAGATGACCACATCGGATGCAGCTCTTGTCAGCTAACAACATGAAACTGAGGCAACAATTCACACAGACCAACCAAGACGGAAAAATGTTGCCGGGTGTGCACAGATCCATGCTGCCTCATGGTGTAATGATGTAGGGCATATTTTCTTAGTAGGCCTATACATTTGGCCCCCTAGTAGCCCCACCATGTCCATTCCTTAATGACCACAGTGTAGCATCTTATGATCACCAGGGCCTCACTTAGAAAACTGTACACAGTAAAGATGTTTACAGGTGGCGTATGTAGAGAAAACAGGAAATGCAAAGCATGAAAGCATTTCCGATCAATAAAACAACGTGCACGCACGTCCTGTGCGTGTCTTTGTTTATAAAGAAGTGTCAGCAGGTGTCAGATTCTGTTATCAGTCTCATCAGATGACTGGACAGTTTCAGACATTAAAAAAAAAAGTTGCCATAAGGATGCTGCTCACTTTGAGAGGCCACAGATACGCTAGAAACAAATACAGCAGGGGCACCAGATGATGTTGCAGGTGATTTATTTCTTTATTTCAGATGATAAAATGAACACGTACAGACACAAATGGGCTCCAGTTTATTTACCAGTAAAAAAGAAAATCAACATTCCTGTGTGTCCCTGCTGAGTTTGCAGTGTTGCTCTGGAAAGAGTGAGTCTATGACTCCACTGCACCTCGTCCACCACCAGCAGCCATGCCCTTGCAAAGGGACATAACCAGCAACATCAAGGAGGTGGTGCAGGAGTTGTGGAGAAATAAAGACCTGGCAGAAATGACACTAAAACAAAAAGAATTCTACTTCCTGTGTTTTTCATCACTTCTATACGCTGCGTAAACCTGCAGCACTTTGGTTCTAATATGAGGGGACGGCTTTAAGGTCAGGGACATCACTTATCTGTGGTGGCCGTGGCACATTTTCATTTTGTGCTATGCAACGTAGCACCTGCTTCATTATCTTGCACAACTTTTAAACGCCGATCATGTGATTTAATTGTATTCATTATTTATTTAGAACTTAATTTGTGTGGCTGCATACTGTACACCTTATTGATTAGCTGTGTGATTAGCTGTGTAAAAGGCCTTACATGGCATGTAGATTTACTTATTAATAACATTTCTGTTATAAATCCAGATCTTTTCTTGTTGTAGAGTATCAATATAAAATATGCATTTTTCTTAAGTTTTGCATGCAACTTTATTGCACAACATTTAAAGTGAAAGTTTATGTCTGATTTTGCTCAAATGTCTCAAACCTCACAAAAAGTTTTTACATAATATTTAATCTTCTGCTGTGGGTGTCGTTGAGATTCTTTATGCATGGCATGGTCAGAGCTGTTGTGGAGGTAGGGACATATACCTAGTACCTAGCGTATGCTAGTTTTTGTGCATATGCCAGCTTTATAAACGAGGCCCCCGATCACCAACTGAGCATCATTGGGATGTGGTGTGGGAGATTCTGCAGCAACTGTGTGACGCTATCATGTGATTATGGATCAAAAGCTCTCAGGGATGTTTTTAAAGCCTTTCTGATGGCTAAAGGGATTCAAACAATAAGGGACCTCAGTGAGTGTTGTGTTATTAATAAAAGCTAATAACACCATCATTACTTTCTCTGTCTGTAAGTAAAGCTTCAATTCTGAATAATGAATTTAAGCTGACACTTTATTGTGTGCTCATTTCAAACTTCATTTCAGTCTGTAGTATACACGTATTTATTTGGCATTTATTTGGTTTTATTTTCTATTGTCATTCTATTTTATTGACAGATGCACCTTTACAGATCATCGTGTGGGATTACTTTATCTGTGAACAGTTTGTGAGTCTGTGAAGTGACGACTCATGGGACTGTTAATGTTTGTTATTGACTTCTGCATGCATTCACTGGTAAGGCTAATGTTCTACATGGAGGATTTATTATGTGGTCTGAAGTCAGTACGACTGACGACAGTGCTTTAATTGCATTAATATGCATGCCAACATGACAACTATTCCCTTGGCATTTAATAACCTATTTCAAACATTGAAAGGTTTTGTGAATCTTAATAAAAGTGCTTTCCTCTGGTCTGGATGTTCCCAGCCTGTGATGCCAGGCATGTCGGTAAGTACAAAAAATCTGAACTTTATGCATTTTAGCCACTTAATGCAACCCAAGTTAGAGGAAAAGGTAGTGGATTAACATTTAGGCAGCTCTACAGTCACACTGACTAGCAAGGAAACTTTTCTTTCTTAAAATGTGGTTAAATATTTACATAAAGTCAGTTAAAGTTAGTTGTTTAATTGAAGCAGCAGAAAAGAGTACTATGAAAGATAAAGGCGATGCATTCAGAGGAGTAGACTTGAACAATAAAAGAGTTTGAGCAGAAAGGATGGGACATACACAGCTCATTAGGTAAGGACATATCAACTGAGGACGAGTGAGAAAAGCACAGAGAACATCCTCTCCCTTGACATCCATAATGTATAGCTAATATGACGAATTACATCCACTTTCCATACAGAGAATCTCTCTCTCCCTAATGTAGCCTGAAAGACATTGTATAAGCATTAAAACATGCTGCTCAGGAACGTATTAGCAGAGCTATATGACCGCTGATGAAATGGGATCTGAAACACAAGGGAGGTGTTATACAAAGGGGCCTAAATCTTTATACGCACACTAGCATATTTGTTCAATGCAGCATATTTATGTATTCATGTGCAGCAGAGAACCAGATTCCTGAGGCTAACAAGCCTTCCCACCACTTAAGGGACTCCGTATGCTACGCTTAAGGGAAAAAGAGAGTGTGGGGAGAATTTTCATACCCTCTCCCTGGATAAATACGTTCCAGCTTTAAGGTGTTCAGCTCATGCTTGCCCCTTACAACAGAATGAATGCGGATAAAGTATGTAATTGATTTATATGCATCACCCAGAGGTTTTTTTCCTGGGTAATTTTCATCTTTAGAGAGCATGCAGTATAAATGTTGAATTGTATAGTCAACTAGAGACAGACTGCATTATTCAGGCGCTCAAAGCTTCCACAGCCTTCAGCAAAAGAGGCGTTGATCTTCTACATCGAAAAATAGGCAACTCATTTGGGTACTTTGAGGCTGTAGAACAGTACCTGAGTCCATTTCCATCTTTTTCTGAAGTACTACTTCAGCCTGAAAGCTCCTCATTTGATTATCCTTTATTGGCAAAAGACAACAAAGCATCATTCAAGGGTGGCGACAGACGCCCCGTGATGTCACAGACATCGCCTCAATAATTCAGTCAAGAACTCGCTGCTTTTGTCAGCTTTCATTATGGGTGAGAAAAGAATGTGGTGTCAAATTGGAGGCATGATGAGGCTTTTTGATCTCCCTTGTTCCAAGGTCCTGTATGCCGTGTGTTTGCAATTGTGTGTGTGTGTGTGTGCATGTATGTGTGTGGGTGCATTCGACCTCTGCTTCCTCTGCTGGGAGCATTGTTGCAGGTGAGGTCTGCTGACAGAACTGGAACTGTCATTTCACACAGGGGGAAATCATTTTTCTGGATTTGCTGTTGTGTGTGTGGGTGTATGTGTGTGTGTGTCTGTCTCCCTCCCTTCCTGCCTTTACCCACCTCCACCCAAGACCTCCTCTTCCCCCTCTGAGCTCCCTTTCTGCATCTCTGCTGCTTTATTCATGCTCTGATGTAGGTCAGGGCTGGGTAGGGGGAACAGCTAAATATAAGGCACGATAGGACTCTGCATGTGTGTATCTGCATCTAGCTCAACCCTCTCTGTGTATATGTGTGTATGGGAGAAAGGGAAACACTGGAAAGGGAAAAAGAAATACTGAGTGTAAGTATCAAGTGTTTGGATGCAGTAGGGCAACAAAGAAAACAGGCTTAACCTCTTCTTGTAGAAGCTAATGGAAACAACTTTCAATCCAGCAACAACACTGTCACCTTCTGTTGGAAACTCCTTTACTTTCTTTACTCAGACAACCAGAAACCATGCAAACACACACTGGAAATGTGTGCCGGGATTCGGCCACTGCTGCATGTCAGTCAAAAGTCTGCTGCCTCTCAAAGGGGAATTTTGAATTATTTAGTCTTTGAAATGCATTGAAAAGCATCTTATATCTGAAAACTTTCCACATTAATGATACTATATGATACTAATGATATATTGAATTATAAATGTCACGTTCACACTGGATATTTTAGTATTTCTGTCTTTATTTATTGGGAAGTCTAATGTGGACATGATTCAGTGTTTTTTTAACATCATTGTCTGAAGATCATGAATTAAATTTGAATTCACAGAAATAAAAAAGAGAAAATAAATACTGTAAGCCATTGTTGCTTTGTTCTATAATTTTAAGATCCAAACAACACAAAACTACTAAAGATCAGCATATTGTTGCAAAATACTCATATTGACAGCAAAAATGTATCTTCGTAGGTCTTCGTACAGACAGTTTACACATCTGAAAACCTTTCCACATCAGAAGAAAGTATATTTATAATTATTATATTAATATTCATAACAGCAAAAAAAAAAAGCTCAAATCCTTTAAGATCGTTTTCAACTGAAGGTAACACTAAATAATTCCAACTAACACTACCCCTGACAAATAACCAAGTTATGCACTTGAAACTTTACAAATATCGCTTTTATTTTGTGAAAACAGTAATGGAAACGCAGCTAGTGGTGATGTCTCTAAACGATCCTAAGCTCCAAGGAGCTGCAGCTTTTAGCCACTGCTCCTGCAGACACTCATCAGCTCCACATGTCGAACACTACGAGTATTATGTCTGTGCAGGAGACAATGACCGAGGCACGTCTCTCCATTCAACACCTTTATTTCACTTCTGAAACCCCCGAGTTTTACGACCTTGCCGTAAAAGCCCTCTGCTCTCCTTAAAGACATAGTAACCTCACTATCACCATGTACGTAACAGAAATAATAACAGGTTACATGAAGTATGCAAACGACCTGTTTAGAATATACGTAACAACGAGGACTTGCTTTGTTGATTTTGATGTTAGCACCATGTCTGGGTGGAGTGAAATAGCAGATATATTCTACCAAACGTGAAGCCGCATGTCCGGGGCAGTGTTGAAAAGCCCTGCGGAGGACTTTGGCTGAAGTTGTGCTTTCTCTCTAGCTTTGATAAAAGTGATGAACTGCTTGGGGGCCTGCTGGTGTTTGCTGTTGTTGAATGCAAGGCGGACAGCTTCTGCCAAGACCCTGATGACCCAGCGATAGCACCAGCGATACCTCAAAACCTGCAGGGCCTCAGCAACTAAGGATGTGCTCCATGGTACCCTTATCCTCGCACAGCAGCCATGCTGGTGGTCTGATAAGCACCAGCAGTGCAGGTTTGGTGTTGGAAGACAGATTTGATGACAAACTTGATGTTTTGGGGTTCAACTCCACAGCTACATCCAGGTGATTGTACATTGTTCAGCAGGCTCTCATATTGCCCAGGCTTCTTCTTGGTACCATCTTGTTGGGCTTCCTCAAACTCTGCAGGCACTCTCCTGAACCACTTGATGCTTAACAGAAAAACATTTATTTAATGAACACCTCACTTGAATGTCAGAACCCCTTATGAATAAAATCTCTGTGACTTCCTCTTCAGACATTGTGCATATTTTTGTTTTTTGGGGGGGGGGGGGGGGGGGGGGGGGGGGGGGGGGGGGGGGGGGGGGGGGGGGGGGGGGGGGGGGGGGGGGGGG
>JBAMHV010000001.1:3401219-3427667 GCA_037177535.1 Pseudomugil gertrudae | reverse complement strand
AGGAAAACTCCCTTTGGGGTTCAGAACCCTTGGGGAGGAAAGTTTTTGTGGTTTCCTTTTTAGACAGTGGTTGTCTTTCTCTTTTCAAAACACCCCCCCCCCCCCCCCCCACCCTCTATTTTCACATGCAAAGTTAATCTCACTCGGCAATTATGAAGCATGATAATTGAGGCTTGCAGAATATTGCATTCAGTGTACAGACATGTGCACAAACAGAAGATAAGGTGTCTCATTTGGCTTTTTCCCCTCACATGGTGTAAAGAGCTAATCAGCGCTCCTTGTTCAATTTTCAGAAAGAGGAAAACATGTTTTGTATTAATAGGTATTTTTCCAATAACATCTAAGCAGGTCTTGAAAACTGCACAGCTAATTGTTGCAAAAAGTGGAAAATATAAAAGCAGAATATTTGTTTGAAACTAAAGAAAGTGTTGGACTGAATAATATGAAATAGTTAATGAAATAAAGTATTACTTATTTAAATTGCATGTAAAATTATATTAGTATTAATACAAATAATCTGATGAAAAGGTATGAAAAGGGTTGATGGAGGATTTAAACAAGCAACCTTCAACCAGCAGATTTTTTGACAAGTATTTTAAACCATTTTGGTTAAAAAAAATGATTTTGTCTCACGTCTTGGTTTCAGTGAATGTTTTGTCAGGACTAGATGTCAGAACGATGTGTCTGAAGCGGTTTGAAAAACCAAACAGCAGCCATGTTGCTCTGTATGACTGCATGTGTCACAGCGAGCGCACTTGTCCTGCTGTCCGTCAGGAGCTGTCAGACCTGTAGGATATCTTACTGACGGGCATTACTTCTGGAAAGATGTAAAAGATGCCATGTGTTTGTGCTTTTACAGTTTGACACATTTTCACTGAGGTTATCCTGAGAGTAGCCTGGCACTCAGTCTTTTCACTGGCCCAGCCATCATGAATGCAAGAACAAGGAGCAAAGTGGATGTTCCACAGTCTGAGGAAAAAAGCTGTGACAGAGTAACTGACTGTTGGAAATGCCCATCCATATACCAAAAACAGCTAACATAACAAGTTTTGAATATCTGGATGGGTCCACTGGTTTTACTTGCATTTTGTTGTGTTTCAAGTGGAGATGTCAGCAAATCCATTTAAATACCACAACTCAACACACTGCTGTCTGTTCTCGCTAAGAGAGACTGATGCTGATGAGGCCACGAGTGTGCTGACTCTGGACTTGCAACAAACACCTTCATATAAAATCCAAACAAACCCACCTCACTGAGTTTTGCTGTGTTGCCAGTTTATTTTAGATTCTTTCCAGTATCTCCCACTGTGCAGGGTAACAAAAACCACCAAGGCTAGCCAAGTTGCTGCAGCCATATCTGTACATGAACTATCTTATTTTCAACAATCAAATTCCCATGCAGACAGCATATTAGTCTTCTTCTAGGCGCTTCAGATGTCACTGTACAGGTGGAATGTACAGGAAAGAATTTATTCCTGCACAGATACTATTTTTACAGCTATATAAAAGCCGGAATAAAAAAAAATGGCTATAGAAAAACATATTAATGTCATTCTGCACATACTGTATGAGATGCTGTATTGCTCTCAGATGAGAAGAAAAGCAAATGTAGATATCTCCCTAAAGGGTATATTCTTCCTGTTGCAGCAGTAACTCAGACTACCAACAGAAAATAGAAGAAAAAGCTGTTATTATCCTTTAATAGCCTCTAGACTTAAAAAGATTTCCATGATGGGGGTTTGGTCTCCACTATGAGGGTGTGCAGAAGCCTCAGGAGGGTGAAATCAGCGAGTACTCTTATCTTTCTGTAAACAAATCAAACACAAAAAGCAGCTTTCAACATGCAGCGCTGGACCACACCTCACTGATGCTGTGGGTTCCCCCCGGTACCACAGGAGAAAAAGGACTGCTGATGCATTTAATTAGAATGCATTAAGAGAACAGCATCCTTTATCGCTATCCGTGGCCCTCTTGAGGATGCACAGAGCAGGAGGTGCTTCGGCTGAGCAGATTAGAGCTGCTGCAGTACGAAGCATGCTGTTTGCATTGTCTGGCAGAAAGCAGCCTGTGGGCTGGAGAACTGAACGGTATGGTTCTCCATCAGAAGAATGAAACTTTGTGAGAGGGAAAGTTTAATCTATCTGTCATTGTGCAACTCCAACAAGAAGCTGCCATTCACTGAGCTGCACATTGACAGTTGCAGACAGACTCAGAAGACTGAAACTGTGACAGTCTCTCGGTCACACAGAGCAGCAGTTTACCTAGATGACAGGTGCTCTGAGTGTTTTGGGGAATATTCTCACAGGTGTATTTACTGCAAAGCTTAAAACACAACATTCAGGTGTCTGTGTACTGAAACAAATCCATATATCAGGCAATAGGAGACAGAGCAGCGTGTGTCTTTCCTCAGTTTTACTGTTGAATGAACATCTCAATATGATGCTCAAACAAAAACTATTTGTGTCACTGAAGCAGAGATATGGTGTATATCAAAAACACCCAAAACAGAAGCAGCCTATGATCTTTTATAATGAGCAACCGAGTTTGCTCACCAGTTAAACAGACCCAGCTTTACAAAGCCAGCTTGATCCCAGAGTGTCCGGACTCTGTGTTCAGCATCAAACTGATCACAGAGTCTGGACCCATGCAACAAAAAGAAAAATGCTTTATTTATCCCAAACACTGCAATAACGTTGCAGTGAATAATACACACAAACACACTAAATAAATGAGAAGATTCAATGCTAAAATCATTGTATAAAACTAGTTAGCTCTCAAACTTAAGAGTTTGTTTGATGGCTTAGTTGATATGTTAAAATGGAAATTAGTTCACAGTGGGTTCCTACTGAACCCAAACCCACATGCACATTGGACAATAAACTCACCTACATCTTTACTATAGTCCAGATAACAGCATTATTACAAATAAGGTAACATTATTACCTCGGCGCTAAAGACCTGCATGTACTGACTGACTTTTGGTTGTTTGATAAGATGCTCTGGATCAGATGAGATGATGAGGAGAGACAGAAGCAGCAGCAGGAACACATGGCATGTCAGATACAGGAAAACAAGCAATTCAAAGGATGAAGAAACAAAATGATGATGATGGGTCACCGTAATGAAAGAAACATCATTACATTTATGACAAGCAGTGATCATTTTTCAGGTTAGCGGATACTGAGGTATGAATAATTGAGAGCAGTGTGGGGGTGTTTAATTAGCTTCATTGTTTTTCTGACTCAGAGGCAGCAGCTACATGAAAACAATGCTAATATGATAATAATGAAGGTGATTGCATGATTAAATGTGGATGCTACATGAGATGCATTTTGATATGCCGAACTCTGAGGTCAGTTTAAATATGTAAAGTGATAATGGTGTGTGTACTCAGAAGCTCAGATTATGTTTTTCCCAAGTCACTTTGAGCTAATGTGGGAGGTATAAACAGAATGAAAAACATTAGGACTAGTCTACATGTTCTATTTATGACAGTTCTGCTCAGTTTGTGTTTGGGTGGTCTGTGATCTGTCCTCTGTGTGAGACTGTTACTGACCGCGGTTGCTGCAATTCTTTTAACTGAAAAAAAAATTGAGAAATAATGAAAGAAAAAATAAATAATTTCCTCCTCTAAGGCTCCAAGTCATGAGTTGGATGACTGAAAATCTACTCATAATAACATCGCTTCTGCTCTCTGGTTCTATGTGTCTATCTTCAGCTGCTCCAATACAAAACAGCATTTTGTTATGAGGAAACAGAAGCTCTTCCAGAACCTAATTACAGTAGAAAAAAAACATTTTAGATGGAGTAAAGCATCATGCATTCCTCTAACTGATAACAAAAAATCATCATGTTTACAAGTTTACACATGTAAAAGTCTGATTCTAGCTGCATACCTCCACCAACAATATGTTTTACATAACCACCTGTCAGAATGATCCTTAATGTGTTCCCTCTTTTCCACAGTTGCTTTGGAGTGGCAAATACCCAGCATGCACTGCAAATTTCTATGAGAATGAATGTGAGGAGTATTATCCAGTGTCTGAATGACTGGAAGCCGTTACTTTGACAGCTTGATAAAGCCAATACTGGGATGTTTTTCGAGTTTAAATGTAAAAAAATCACAAGAGTTAGCCACTGTTGTTATAAAACAACTAAATTCTTGCAGAAAATTTTTAAAAAAGAAAGAAAACAATGACAATTGTGTAGGAAAAATTAGCACTGTGACCTCACAGCAAGAAGGTTGCTGGTTCGAGCCTTGACTCAGGAAGGACCGACCAATTCAATTTTCAATTCAATTTTATTTATATAGCCCAGTATCACAACAAAGTCGTCTCAAAGTCGTCGACCAGTGGCCTTTCTGTGTGGAGTTTGCATGTTCTCCCCGTGTTAGCGTGGGTTCTCTCCGGGTACTCTGACTTCCACGGTCCAAAGACATGCACCTTGGGGATAGGCTGATTGGAGACTCTAAATTGCCCATAGGAGTGTGTGTGTGTGTGCATGGATGTCTGTCTGTGTGTGTTGGCCCTGTGATGGACTGGAAACCTGTCCGGGGTCTCACGCTAAATGCACAGGCTGAATATGAATATGATACATTAAACTGACTTAAAGATTTGATGCTTTATCAAAGAGAAGAATATTTTTCCATGCAGAGTTCAGCTGGATCTGTTTCATATGAGTTCAGAGTTACTATATATGATTCCAAACTGCTGCAGATTTGATGCATGAAATCAGCCACGAAGAGCATCACACTAACACCAACCCACCTTGCACAATGCCAGTTATTCAAGGTAAAATGATGCTTCTTCTCTGAATATTTGGCTTAAAAGTGTTGCACATCTATTTAATCAAACAGGTGTGTTACAAGAAATAGAGCAGACTTTGTAAAGTGCTTCATCACTAGAATATCAACAACTCATTTGTATAAATGCAGCCTTTTGTTTAACAGGAAGTGGGATAAATGTGCAAGGAATGTCACAGCCAGAAAACAGATCCCAAAACACTTACAGGGAACATCTAACCCATAGTGTACCTCACCATAGTGTTTGCAGGTTTTTCAGGATTTTGCTGTCCTTTAAAATTATATCACACCTGTGCCATGTTATCACAGCCTCTGAAATAGAAAAGTGCAACCTCATGAAAACAATAATATACCATTTGAAAGTACAAACCAAGTTAGTAAAAAAAGTTGTTAAAGAAAATTAAATTAAATTAATTAGAACTTCAAAAATGGTGGAAAATGTGCATTTAAAATGTTTGTCTCAGCCAAAGTCTTAAATTGAAATCATATTCCCACCATCTTTTAATTACATCCTGCGTCACCATAGGTCAGCCATCAGCATCATCATCATCAGCCATTTTAATCATTGATGATGCTATAAAAGCATCACGAATCCAACCAACACACATTCTTTGTTTTGGTAGAATTGCTGAGTAAATTATGTAATAATTTCCTACATTGTAACTGTTTGTAAATATTTCTAAGTGCTCCTTTGCTGCTGTTGTGCCCTATTTTCCTCAGAGATAGATGGTGTCAGCATGGAGCCTAGTGGGGAATCAGCAAAATGAAGTTAGAGCAGCTCACACACACACCCACACAGTTACTTTGTCCCTGTGCCCGGGACTGTTGGGAGGGCATCGGCAGCAGATGGTGTGCTAAAGTTCTGCTTGTGTCAGGCTGAGGCAACAGGGAGTGAGGCATGCCCTGTTCGGCCCCGGCCTTGGAGACCATCGCCACGTCCTGCATCAGTGTCACAGTCAACCTCTTCCCCATAATTAAGGCCAGCCCCTCTGGTTCCATCTGACAGCAGAGAGCAGCTGTAGGACGGAGGAAGAGGAAGAGAGGTCGAAGTCCCCAGCTGAGCGGCAGCATAGTGGGTCTCATCAGGCCACATGAACACGTGTTAAAAAAGAAAAAAACGTAAAACACAATCTGGATACAGCCCATAGCCTCAAAATCTTACTTCTAACCAGAAACTAACATGAAACTTTAAATGGAACTCCCCATCTGCCCAGTTAAAGCTTCAACCTCCAATGCTTTTTAAGCTGCTGCTGGAAGTTTCATTTAACTAATAAGAAGTTGGGTGTAAAAAGTTTTTAGAAACACGTAAAAAAAATGTAAAATGGGAGGAATTCACATGGTAGATTCAATGTGATGTTGACTAGAATTATTGCCATGATTGTGTCTGCTTAATATTAACTTTGCACAGCTTGTACTATTTGCAATTTAAACCATTTCACTGAAACAATAGATTGAACAGAGAAAATTGGATTTAGTTCATTTTATCTGCATGTTTGAATAAAGCTCTATCTGTGGTGCAGACTGTTCTAAAATGTGGAACCAAGATTGCAGCAAACTGTTTACATTGCATCCACAATCTTCTCACCAGCAAATTATTAAGTTGCTGAATACCAGGCAGCACATTTACAGCAGGGACTAATGTGGTGAAGGAATTATCTTGATTTCCCACCGTCAGAATGCTGGATAATGGGAAAAAAAATCCAGCCGCTATCTTTCAGCCTTCACCCCAACCTAATCCAAGATCTAATCATAATCCTAATCCCTAAAAAAAGCCGTATTCCTTTAAAAGGTGACGATAAACTAAAGCAAGCCGCTTTGGGAGGATTTTCTTCATTCAGTGCTGAAATGCATCTCACAAACAAACTTTCCCAAATTTAAAGTCGTCTTCGAGCTTCCTTTTCCTGGATTTGCTTTCATTCTGTCTTAACCAAAATACTAAGACATTTAATTGGCAACAAACAACCATGCAGCGTATATCAGAAGCTCCTGTTTTCATGGTTGCAAAACAAAACACAGCACATTTGCTTCTGCATGCAAAAACAATATTTTGACATTTGACTGTAGTAATACATCAGGCATGCAGGAGGCGGCACATCTGTTTCTGTTAACATTCCAGCCTCTCATCTGCTCTGCCAGCTGCAAGACAACCCACTTCCACAAAGCGCACAGCCAAACATGCATCATAATGAGCTCTGTAAGGCTGGTGAATCTAAATCAACTAGTGACCCGTGTGTATCAACACAATTCTAACCCCAGCACAGCACTGCACAACCTGAAACAAAGTAAACACCTGGATTCACTAGTAAAACAGGAAAGAGCCTATCATTGGATATTTACTCCATGAGGGATTATCTTTCAGCTGGCAACAGGTTTTTTAACCACAACTAAACTAATTAGTAGCTTCTTAATTATTAAACCATGTTAGAAACAGGTTGTCATTTTGCCTGACGGGATCATAAAAGTCCTGCCATAATCTATTTTTACTCATTGCTTAAAATTTTAAAATGATAAGAATGACATATGCAGCAACCGAAACCACTGACTGGCCCCAGTATGAACAATGAAATCAAAGGACTGCACTTAACAGTTCATCTGCTCTGACCTGAACGTCTCTCTGGTCTCCCATCTTTCTCCTGGTCCACGTGGACTTGAAATGTGTGTCCGTTTGTGCATAATCAAATGCCTGAAGTGGGGTTGCCACAGAAGCTGTTGAGGTTTTGGTTTTTTGCCTCGCTTCCCAGTCCAACAACATGAACCAAAGCTCAACCGCACATCTTTTATTGTTGCTGTGAAGCATTTAACAGCGCCAGGCATAATTGCCAATAAACACAGTTTCAGGCTCCCCTCTCTGTTGAAGAGTCAGGTACAGTATGTAATACGCATTTTTCCACTGTGATATTAGTGGTTTCATCAACTATTATTCCAACATATCTGATTTTTGAGATGTGATCATTGATATTGCTGGGTATGGTATTAACTAAGGTCTCCTCCATTTGACTGACTGTCTCATTGTGGTGTAGGTGTGTGTTGGACAACTGGCAGACTGTAAGAGGCTGATCAGGTCAGGATGTAGGTGGCTCGGAGTGTTTGTTTTAGCCATATGCAGCCCAACTTTAAGCTGTGTTTTTAATGCCTCGTTGCAGGCAGCCTGTGATTTCTCCACATGTTCAACCATAGCCACACTCTGCTTGAGCACCCCTTGAGGCTTCGATGTGGCTGTGACGACTTTGGTGGTCAGTTAATGCTGATTTCTGCACATTCAGGCATCCTCGGACAAATCCGTTACTCATGTTGTTTTTTTTACATCGCAGAACATTTTTCCATCCTCCCTCCTCAGCCAGGTGAACTCCTGCTCCCACTGAACTCCGTACTCCCTCCTGACCTCTTTGCTTCCGCTTGCTCGCTCAGCAGTTGTTGAATGCTGATTACTTGTTTGTCCTTCATCTTCCACTGCACCAGCTCCTCTTTTTTCCCCTCTTTTATTAACACCATCATTATTGTGCTGTTTGAAGAACCTTCAGCTGCCGTGACATTTTTCCGAGCCAACGTGGTCATGCATCAAGAGAGACAATATATTAATCTGCACACCTGCTACCTGGTGGTCAGGGGTGTGGATTGCTATCAGTCAAAATGACAGACAACTCTCAGATTTTTATGTCACCACTTTAAAAAAAAGGTCAACAACAAAAAATATTCGGTTAACGCGACCACTGAAGAAACTTCATGATGTCAATCAGTTATTTATTTTATTATAATTTTTTTATTCTTTTATTATTAACTATTAAAACTGGGTTAAGAATGTTCAACATGTAAATAACTTATAGCATTTTGTAAAATCAACTCGTCCAAAAAAAAAAAACCTTAAAATTTGCAGAAACATGACAAGCAGTCAGGGCACCATCATGCCAAGTACCTGCTGTACAAGTATGTGGGGGCAGTTTGTTATCTGCTGGTCAGCAAAATGATGTGGCCAGAAATAAGGTCAGCTGACTATCCATCCATCCATCATCTGCTTTTTCCCTGAAAGGTCGAGGGTGGCTGGAGCCAATCCCAGCTCACAATGGGCTAGAGGCGGGGTACACCCTGGACAGGTCGCCAGTCCATCACAGGGACTAGACACACATAGACAGACAACCATGCACACTCACACACAATCCTATGGACAATTTAGAGTCTCCAATCAGCCTATCCCCAAGGTGCATGTCTTTGGACTATGAGAGGAAGCCGGAGTACCCGAAGAGAACCCACGCTAACACGGAGAGAACATGCAAACTCCACACAGAAAGATTCCCAGTTTGACCCCCGCCCCAACCGAGGCTTGAATCAGCAACCTTCATGCTGTGAGGCCACAGTGCTAACCAACTGCGCCACCGTGCAGCTCCTCAGCTGACTATATAAAACAATTTTATTTCTAATGCACTTCAAAATGAACAGCTGACCAAGGCGCTGTAAAACAAATGTAGAAAACAAACAAATAAAAACAATCAAATAAGGTTTAAAGAAGAAAAAACAGCTTAGTCAGCACTGAGGAACCAGAAGAAATTTCAAATAACACAAGTACATTCAATGATGAAGATTAAGACACTGATGTTACCTCGCGCTTGCTCAAGAACCAAGTAACAAAAAGGTTTTTAGCAAGTTTTCAGTAGGCAGAAAACTTTGGAAGAGCTTGGCGATCAAACACCCATAATGGGTTGATATCATGAGAAACGCACAAGCAAAACAGTAAAAACAAAAGAACAGTAGAGCGGTAGGCAAAGTTTCATACACACCGGTACCTGAACATACTGAATCACCAGGTTATTACCTTAATGGATGTTTTTCTTCTTTGTAATTATCAAGCAAATTGTTTAATAGGGAGTAGAAGTCATTTTCACCCCTGGATTGACAGCCATAGAGTCCTGAGCCCCATTGAGAATCGTTTGGATGTGCTTGGTAGGTTTGTGCAGTGGTTGGACTCCCCCATCACCAATACAAGAGTTTGGAGAAAAAAAATCTTTCAACTCTGGCTAGAAATAAATGTTGAGACATTGTGAATCCATCCATCCATCCATTATCAACCGCTATATCCCAGAGCGGGGTACATTGTGAATGCTCATCAAAACAATGTTACAGCAAATCTGAAATTTGGGCCAATCAAAAGTTAGTGTGTTATTTTGTTGTGCGGCAGCAAATGTGAGATCCAGTTAATAAGGTAGAATTAGATAAAAGTCTTTACATGAGGTATCACATTAGAATGAAGTATCTGAAGTGCAACAAGTTGACAAATTTGACCCACACTGCCCATTCAAAGTTAGTGTTAAGGCCTAATGTATCCTGGTGTTTCATTTGTAAGACAACTAGAACACAGAAGACACACAGTTTTTTTTTTTTTATAAAATACATGCTTTATTTCCAACAGGAGCATGTGAAATATTTATGCTATGCAGAAATGTATCTGATGTGTTTTAATAAATCACAACTGCCTCCTCATTGTCACTCTGACAACACAAAACATGCAGATGTAGAATTACACAAAACCTAAATATCACAATAGAAATCCAGTAATGGAAAAACACTAACAACATCACTAAAATGTTTTTATGCTTTCATATTGTGGGGTTTGAGACCTTTTGATATAGAATTTTATCGCAAAAGTGTAAAGGAAAAACTTTCCACATTTATGCATCTCCGGGCGTGACTTAGTATGTCATGTGAACGGCTAAAATAGCGCTACATGGAGCATACAGCAGCACAATGAATTAAATGGAAATGATGAAGAAAGGCTCTGAAAAGGTGTGTCAATTTTCATCAGTAAGTAGAAAACTCCAAAACAACATTGTGTTATTTTGTCATCCAACTGATTTTACAAGAAATGCAGTTTAGGTGCTAAACACCTGAAAACCCTGCAAACGCAGCTATAGTCTAATTAAGTAGCCATCAGACACTGGAGATGCCGGGACATGGGCTTTTAACTGCACTAAACATAATGTCAAAGTGTCTGCTTGATGGGAAGGAATGCATCTAGAAACTTATCACAGTCTTACAGAGTGGTCAGAGGCGATGTCTGGGTTGGTAGATGTGTAGCTGATGGGTGAAATAAAAAATCTTATCAGACAGGTGGAAATCAATATAAACCCTGCAACTTATTTCAGGCTGAGAGTAACAACCCTGTCAAGTTTCTGTATTAAAAGAGTCATTAATGTCTCCTCCTAAATCTCCTGTAACCTTTTTTAGCGCATCCCGAGGTGGCTAGTCTGCCTTTACTCATCTAACCGTGTCCTTTAACCAGCCATAACTCTATGTACCGGCACTGTTTTCTCACTTGTCCAGTTTGCACTGATGCTATCAGCTGCTGATTCACTGTAGCTGCCTCAAAACTTATAATTGATACAAGATCCTGATGCCTCAAGCAGCTGACATTCAGCACAATCTGAAGGACAGCGAGGGAAATGAGGAGCGTATAATGGAATATGCCAGCAGCACAAATAGAAGGAAGAGCCACTTTTAATGTGATCTGCTCCAGCGCTTAAATATCAAGTGCAATTAAATGCCAGAGATGGTGGCAGAGAGACAAGCTGCCTGTGTGTATGGAAATTAATTCACTCTCAATCGGCAGGGTCATCCTTGACAGAGTCAGATATTATTTACTGAGTGGTGGTCTGACAGAAACCCCGATGTTCCTGCCGGTGCAGTCGTACAACCGTACGGTGAGATTCTGTGAAATGAGGACAAACACAGAAAAAGATGCGGAAACAAACACACCGTTTGTGAGGTGACATTGACAAGTGTGTCGTTCAGACTGCTCAATGGTTCACCTGAAACTTTTTAAATGAACATATTTAGCTAATAATGATCCCTTTAATGGTATTTTGAAAGCATTTATTTGTAGAATCCTGATCAGCTGCTTGAATGCATAAAAATGTTTTAAAAGAAACACTAGTTGTAAAAATTCATTTATAGTGTGAAAACAAAGAAGGAAAATTTTTCACATAGGGATTAAAACAACTATCTGCTCCTAATCAGATCATAAATTGGAGTAAATAGCAGCTCAGATAAACAACACAAGACAGATTATATCATCATTTAACAAAAACTAAGCCTGAGTGAGTCAGTCCATGACTCGGTAGCTTACAGAGCCGCCTTAAGCAGCAATAACAACAGCGCTAAGGTTTGTAGTCATTTGTTTATTCAAAGATGCCTTACCGTTCCACTTCAGTACTTCACCCAGGATAATGTCTGGACTTTTATTAGATGCTTTAGTCCAACTGATGCTTTCATTTTCAGCCATTTTGTTTTAGATTTGCAGCAGTCTTTATGATTATCGTCATGTTGTGTGAGAGTTCCAACCAAGCTAGCACCTGCAGGACTGACAAGTATACATTTGATTCCAGTATACTTTGGCATTCGGCAGATTTTATGGTCCACTCAATAAAAGCAAAGTGTCCTCTGGCAGCAAAACAAGCCTAAATGATCAATCCTCCACTACCGTACCTGGCAGCTGGTATGAGGTGGTTGTGCTGGCTTTGGTTTAGTTTGTGTGTGTGTGTGTTTTTCTAATTGCTCTTTCATGAATTTCAACATTTGCCATAACTGAAGGTTGCAGAGTCTGAGATAAAGCTGCTTTATCTCTGTTAAATGTCATTTCTCAGAGCATACAATCGGATTTTTGGGCTGAACTCAGGAATTTGCTTCTTGAAGGACTTGATTGTCTTGAATCTTTTCATCTTGTGAATATTCAAACTGTAAACAGATGTACTCTAAATAGCTTGAAAATGGCCTTATAACACGTCTTAGATTGATGGTTAGCATCTGATGCTTCCCTAAGATGCTTGTTTATCTCTCTCCTCCTTGGCATTGTGTTAAATACACATCTGGATGCTCCAAACCAACAAACTCTTATAGAGGTGCCCTCTTTCTTGCCCACTCTTTTAATCAAGTATATTTCATTAAGAGCACCAGATTGTTATTTACCTTTTAGGTGTACATAATTTGGTTTATTCCACAGGGTTAGCTTTGTTAATGACATTATAATAAATGTACTTAATAATCCGAGGTTGTATGTACCTCATAAGATGTGATGAAGAGTCTGATTCTTTTACCTTGGAGTACAAGGTTAAAAAAAAAGAAACTTTGCAGTTGAAAGATTTGTGATAATTCTATTTTCCTTTTCACATGACTTTGCATTATCCTTTACAATAACTCTTTACAATATTGAAAACTGTTAAACCGAGCATTGCCCCATGCAGCAGCGGCGTGCAGCTCATTTTGCAGACTAACTGGATGTAAAGTGTTCTTTCAGCTGCTTTAGACCTCCGCTGTCCTTCATCCTCAGCCCCCTCAGTGAACTCTTGTCACCCACAATGGGAGAGGTAGTTTCTGGGCAACGCAAGGGGACATAGATAAGGTGCATTCAGCTGAACACCAGGGCTGCCATTTTAAAGCTCATCTTTTTTTCATGTTCCAACGGATGCATGCTGTAGGACTTTACCTAGAAGATGGAAAATGTTGGAAAGTGTATGAAGCAGAGCACACTTGTACATGGGGGCATTCACATGTATAAAACCTTTCTAGCCTGAGGGCCAGACAATGAATAATGATAAGAGGTGACAACTCTCTTTCAATATTAAGGGAATAAGTTTGTCATTATGTGAAAAGAGGAGGTAAAGGAAAGTGTCAGTCTTTGGGGTCTTGCAGAGGTAAAATTTGACAGTTTTATTCCTTGAAAAAATGATTAACCACAGAGCTTTTTGCTCTGAATGTCTCAGTGAGCAACAGAGAATCTGGATGTCAACTCTGAGCTACCCATGCTGAACTTTATGCAAGGACAATGACAGAAATCTTAACTCCCGGAAAAGATGACAAACTCAATTAATCTTACCTTGAATTGGATGACTCAGTTTTCTGTTACTCATTGCCAACTAAGCTCAAACACTTATAAAAAGTCAGCGTAACTGGGCTATCAAACATGCCGGTACACACTCAGAGAGCACATTTAGAGATGTTTCAATGCACACACCCAACCGGATTGACTTTTCATGTATACAAACTGTGAAAGAGCAAAGGATGTCGGTGAATGTTCAGATTCAGAAAGTTGTTAACAGGGTCGTTGGTAGCGATTGAGGTAGCCAAAGTCACAACTTCTCAGATATGTGTTTAGGTTGAAGCTAAGCTGCTGGTTAACCAGTGCGAGGCAGAAGACATTAGTCTGAGCCGAAATGTGAGACATATGTCTCACTGTGTTATGACTGTGAAGCCTGTATACTTTATTATGGGGAAATGGGGAGCTCTGGGTTGTGGAGAGTTCAGAGGCTTATGTGCACGTTCCACCGGTAGAGATTTTTAGGGAATCCCTCAGACGCGCAGAAGGATGATGTAGCTTACTGGACAGTGGAAAGGGAAAAAAACCAGTGATGCAAGATGTCCCCCAGATCTTTGCTGCTAATGGGATAAAGCTGCATCACAAAGTTTTGGTCACCAATGGACACAGAATATCTTCTGAAAAGGCTTTAAATGAACCAGCTGCTTGTCTCCTTTACTGGATTTTGTCATTCAGGGAATAACATTCAGTTGCTACTGACACAGGAGGGTTTATTAGCCTTAGGTGTATCAAAAAGTATGATTGTTTTTGGTAACAATAGCAAAGAAATAGGACATGAATTCCCCAGTTGTAAATTATAAGAGTAAAGTTGGTGCCCCCCGCCTCCCCTCTTCCCCTTTTTCCTTCCAGATTCAATGTTCACCATAATAGAATCTGCAGCTTTTATAAAAATTAACATTTTAGCATTAAATGTAGAGAAACTCATTAAGTGAAACTTCTGACAGAGCAGATGTTAAAGAAGAGAGTTAAACATCTCACTTGTGTTTTTATTTGCATGCTATGTTGTTGTAACCTCCAAAGAAACACTTTGTGTGAATGGAAATCGTAGTCTGAAAGAAAACTTAAGGCGCTTTTCCATTAGCACCTGCGCCACATGACTCTATTGTCCCGGGCAGTACGATATTGTACTGGATTGCCCCTCTAATGTGGGAGGGGTCCCCCGCACAACGCAAGTTTCTAGACGCTTTGCGCGGAGTCTGCAGAAAACCACAGAAAAAGACAAATACCACAGAAGAAGACCGACACGAAGATAGAACACTTAAAGGTAACTTTTTACCTGGGGCTCGGATTATGGTTATTAGTGGGAAATAGACTCATGGAACAGATCAAGAGAAGTTGTCAGAGGGCAAGACGAAACACCCTGGATCATATCAGACCAATCAATGGACGCCAGCCTGTAGACGTCACGCTACCCGCACGGCCCGACATGCTTAGAACCACAACGAAGTAGGTACGAAAAATGTAACTGCACGGCACGACACATCCTGATGGAAACGCTCTGTTTCTGGGTATAATCGTGTGATGCTGGGTGGAGTAGGCACTAATGGAAAAGCGCCTATAGTGATGATCAGACAGGCCAACATCATAGACATAGACTTTATCAACATCCAGAACCTCTGAAACAAGTGAGATATTGTGTCACTTATTGTGTGTAGGCTGTTACATGCTGAATCAGTCCAGAGTATTGCTACCGTCTTCAGGCTCTTTATTCTGAGGGTTTTCAACATGGATGCTCAAGTCACCAACAGTAATTACAAGGTTCAAATCAGTATGGAAAATCACTAAAATCATAAAATACAATGCAGTATTTGGTGGGCCTCTACTAATAATATAAATGGTGTACAGGTGGAAGCTGTCTCCACCTTTAAGTTTCTGGGCATGTACATCTCTGCCAACATCTCCTGGACATCCAGCATTAAAGCCCTGGTGAAGAGAGCTCAGCAGCCCCTCCACTTCCTGCGCATCCTCAAAAAAAATCATTTGGACCAGAGGCTGCTGTTGGCCTATCACTGGTTGGTGGAGCGTGTGCTCACATACTGTCTGTGGGTGTGGTACGTAGGCTCCACAGCAGAGGGCAAGAAGGCGGTACAGAGGGTAATGATAATTGCCCAAAAGTTCATTGGCTGTCCTCTTTCCACCCTGGAACATCTGTCCACATGCTGCTGTTGTAGGAAAATAAAGGGCATCACTGGTAATTCCACACATCCTGCTCACTCGCTGTTCAACCCGTTGCCTTCTGAAAGACGCTACAGGTCGATCAAGTCCCGTACCAGTAGACTCACCAACAGTTGTTTCACCTTGACAATTTGCACAACTAACACCCACAAACTCACACACACACACATGGAAGTATTATTACTGCACACAGCTCTACTTAACAGCTTTCTGACCTAACTGGTATGTTTTTAACATTTTTAAACCTTTTAAAATTTCATTTGTGGTGCAGAGTAGCAATTTGTGCAATCTGTGTAATTTTGTAATTTGTAACTTGTGTGCAATGACAATAAAAGTCTATTCTTATTCTTTCTTTTGTCTTGAACAGCTTGTTTTCAAATTGTGTTTGATCAGAGTTATAAAATGTCTCACCACAAACACTCCAAATGCTCTTAATCACAGCCAGAGTTGATTGTCAGAAAATGCCTTCAATGCAAATGACTCGAGTCTCCAGGATACCCTCAAGCAATTTGTTTCTCTGCACACTTCATACCACCCTTTCATTTCCAACTCTTCCTCTTGGATACATTAACATACTCAACATTCATCAAGTGACTAACAGAAATTGAACAACAAGAGTAACTCAATACAGAAAACTATCTTGAAAGTGCCGGTACACACCAGTAAAATTACACTGAAGATGCTTTCACAAAGGAATTTCCATGTAAATATGGTGTTTAGAAATCAATTCATTCAAACTGCAGAGCGATCAATGAACGCTGTAGTCAAAAACAGAAAGTAGAAAGTTACCTTTGAGCAAAGCAAGAGAGGAAGTAAAAATAAAGATACAAAAATCTTTTCCTGGCACTGTGGTCCAAGTGGCACTGATCAAGCTGCTTGTGGACAATATGGGTGGTTGTGATACTTATTAGGGCTGGGTGATAATTATTGATCCATTGAGTGTGGTGTTATAGAAAAAAAGTATTATGTAAAAAAAATCTAATTTCACATCATTTTTCATTTATAGCCCATCGTGTAGCTTGATACTACAGTCATTAATTCTTTCCAACCTTGCGAGCAAGTCCCACATTCTTAAACCACAACAGAGAGCATGTGTAGTGAAAGATGTTCCACTTAGAAAAGTGTGTTGAACTTAATTGTTTTCACAATGCATCGACGTGCAGATGTTGACCATTCTGCATCAATGAGGCAGAAACCAAACATAAGTGATTTGTATTCTGCTTGGGCTTGTGTGGCGTGATCCAGCCTGCTGTTACAGCTCGACAATAAGTTTCCCAAAAAAGATCCAAGGTTGAATCCGTTTGACACCTTTAATTAGTAAAACTAAGCAGATACATGTAAAATGCATCAGTGTTCGAGTGAATATACATTTATTGTCTCAGTAACTCTCATTATTCTGCACATCTTAATGTATAAAAAGCAATAAGTTAGCTTAAGGCTAACGCCAATGAGAGTTTGTGTGCTAGTGGTAAACAAGCGCCACATGGAGTTTATTATCTGACGGCTTGTATTTGAGAAGAGTAGCAATATGCATTGATAAAAGATTGTGGATGCAGCACATCTTTATCCATCAATGAGTTGAAATATAGACAAGATAATTGTAGTCAAATTGAATTGGAGCTCAATGAAGATGCAAAGCCTTGTGGTTGAATAACAAAGTGTCCAAACCTGCACCTAAATTATCTTTTTAAGTATTATTATAATTATCTATACTGATTTATATAATTTTTTTTAGTTATGCTTTTTTTCTATATTGTCCAACCCTAAACTAATCCTGACTATACATCATTTTCTGTATTTCCTGCACACTATAGCCTGGGTTACACATCCATATCCTGCAAGGCATGTCAGTGCAGGAACGGGGAACACAATAATAAGACACAACATGACAATAATCTGGCAACGGATAGATGCCAGATCTATCTGGTGTATATAAGGGGTTTATATATGCAGGTGAACTAACAGGAAGCAGGTGAAACAAATGAGCAAAGCATGTACTACTTTTACTACGAAGCTGGGTTTTCTCTTATCAGGGTAACTTCAGGGTCAACTCTGGTTTCCATGGACCACAATCACAGCATAAAAAGACACTGAAAAGGCTAACCTGCTCCAGAGCAGGTTATGTTCTGGTTACGCGATCAGTGTAAAAGTTCCACCTCCTGACCAATCAGATCTCATGAAAAATGACCCGCAAGTGCTACTAGGGCCACCTGGGTCTGATGCAACACCCCTTTTGCACCCTCCATTAGGGGGTGAGCCTCATTATTTGACAGTGCCAACTCTTTTGCAGGAGTATAAGCCTGAGAAGGAGTGCCACCCCCTGTCTTTATGGTAGCACTTTCTTGCCCTGTGTGCTGCAAACAGTTTCAGATGAATTGTGCTTCTTTCATCCAAACAACATATACACTAATAAAGCCTTGTCACTGACCTCTCTGAATATGTTTTTATATTTGCTCTTTACTTGCTGCAAGTCCTTTTAGCTCCACTGGGGTTGCTTCTGAAATTGAGGTTAATAATAGTGATAATTCTTTTCCACACATGATATAAGTGGCCTACAGAACCATTGCACAACTATCTGTGCATTCAAGATGGAGGAATTGATATTCCAACTCATAACGCACTCACATGGGAGCAGATCCTTTAAAGAACTGAGAAATATGAATAAAAGCATTCCCAGAAATCTTTGTGCTGTAATGCACAGATTTGAGTGCTGTCAGTTTATATAGTCCTAATTATTTTTGGATAACCTGACGAACTCACGCATTAATAGAGTCTGCAACTTTCTGCCAGCATTCCTTCCAGTCTTCTGCTGCAGCAACAGTGTTGCTTTCAGCCTGAATTATATTTTTGAATACGTCATATTTTTGAAGAATAGTCTGCTTCTGCATGGTAAAATACACTGCTCTGCAGGGTTTTTCCATGTTTGGGATTGGTCAGAACCTCTAAACCCCTTTTATGTGAATGTGCATTGATCTTAATCGGAAAACTCCCAGTTGACAGTCTCCATCTCAGCGTCTTTGACCATTTTTTTTATTTTCTGGCACAAGTGAGACTGCGAACTGTCAAACAAGCTGCACTTTAGCTCTTTCAAACAAGTTGGGAGGCTCGGTCCATCTTTTATATATAGTCTGTGGTCGTGACCTGAGTTTTATTGTAGCCAGCCTGAGGCTGTAGTGTAGCCATGCTGACTTTCCCTATATCCTTTAGTTTGTTTTATCCACCTAATAATCTGGGTTTAAGAAACAATTTTACTCTGATGCTGGCCAAACAGGAGAGGAAAGGTGTCAGTACAATACAAATAGATAAGGATCATACCTATAGATCGATGTTTATCAGCTAAAGATGTCCCCTGGAGTTCAGTGAAACAGTAAACTCTTTGAAATTCAACATCCATTCGTTCTTCCATTTTCTATACCTGCGTTATCCTTTTGTGGGTTGTGGAGGTGGTGGACCCTATCCCGACTATAATTTATCATCCAAGGATTATAAATGCCTACACGAGAATTATCTGCTTAAAGTGATCGAGATACAATGTTGGAGCAGCAGAAAAAGAGCTGGAAACACTGATTAAACCATTCACAGTTAAACCCTACACTCTCACATTGTAAGACAAAAAGTAAAGCTCTCATAGAGCCACCTGAAATATGCGCGAGCATTCCTGGCTTTGCCCTTGGACCTGCCTTTGTTCAATAATAAATCCTTATTTCAGTCATTAGGAGTCGACTCTTATCCATGCACAGCGACACACCGAGCTGCTTACACCGGTGGCATCAAGGTCACCTGCAGGTGGGATACAGTATCAGCCTGATATCAGCACAGAACCTTAAGTTGCTTTTCTCTGGATGATTTCAGTTCAGCAGTCTGCTTCCAGCTCATCTCCTGCATGTGTGCGTTTGTATGCTTGTTCTCAATCACTGTGATGTCAAGATAAATGGGCGGCCAACAAAGCAGAGAAGCAGCAGAAAGAAAGAAGAGGAGAGGGAAAGTGATCTCTCCTCTGCCTTTTTATCGCTCTATTTCATCATGGAAATCACCTCATTTACTCTGAGCACTTCTCCATTCATCTCTTATTGTCACTGGCAAAACCCATTTTCTATCTGCACCAACAGTGTACATGTGTGTGAGACTGAGGAGGAAGGATGAAGCAGCAGGCTGAGTGTATACAGGTACGTTTGTGACATGGAAGTCACAACACCACCATGTGATGGCAGGAAATGACTTTAACGTGCGAGTCTATTGTTGGTTTTTAGGAAGGTGCGGTCAAAATTTCCATCCATCCATCCATTTTCTACTGCTTTTCCCTTAACGGGGTCGATGGTTGACTTTAGTTCTAGTATGAAAGTACTGGTAGAGAAAACCTATCTGAGGTCTCTGGCTGTTCCACTTATACCAACTACTAAAAGCATCATCATAAATGCTGCATGGCTGAGAGAAGTAATCAGAAACCAAACAACACTGACCCCTGACCCTTTCAATGACACATTCTTTTGCCTATTTGTTGCAAATGATGCAGTTATATGCACAATTAAATGGAGGACACTAACTTTTTAAACAGATTAAACTACCACTGCAATATTAAACAGCAATTTCTCAGTTGAAAGAACAAAGTTTTTGGCATTATCACAGCAGAAGATCAAATAATAAGCCAGTCTGTGGTATAGGTTGACCAAACACGGGTGTCGAGCTGTGTTAAGCAGCACTTGTTATTTTCCCAGTGCCCCAGAAGCATGGCTACAGGACAACTAAGGAAGGAACATGCTCAGATAAATTTTTGTTCTTTTTTATGCTTTACTACCAAAACTCTAGCAAGAAAGGGTGTGTTTTCATGGATATTCATTCATGCAGAAATCTTGTAAAACTAAGGTAGATATGTCACGTTCAACAGACTGCTGAGGGAAGAAAGAACACTTCTCACCAGAAACCACCCTGAGTTGAGACAATGACAGAAAAAAAGCTGGAAACAAGCTGAAAATTCTGTCTGATAACAGGAAACAGCAACAATGTAAATTTGGATGCTGGAGATTCACAGGTTGCCATAGATACAGCTGTGCTCAAGTGGTGGCAGCTCTGCTGTATTAGTGCTGCAGCCGAACGCAATGAACATTTATTTAGAAGAGAAAAGTCAAATTACCAGTCATGCCCCCCTGACCCCACCAACCCCCCTATACACACACACACACACATAAAAAAAAAGAAAAAAAAAAAAAGGATGATTTCCAATGCTGGTGTAAAACTGGGTGGGAAAGTGCAACACTAAACTTTTTTTTAATTTTGTCCTATTATAAACAAATTAACCAACTTTCCGTGCAGCACAGCAGAGGCTTTGAGCTTTATATGCTGGGAATCTAATCAGTGTTTCTACTCCATGCAAAGCTAGGGGTCCTGTGCCAGGAAACCTCTACAAGCTGCTTAATGACATGAATGCGGTTAATAATTCAGAACAAACCCATGAGGGTCTAAACAGAAACATGGCGGTAGCCTGGGTCCTTTGGTGAACAGGAGAGCAGCAGCATGGTTTATAGAGTAATGCTACATGACAGCATTCACCTCAGATGATAGAGAATGAAAAAAATATAAATCAAAATGCTCATAAATATCTTACATAGCTAGTGAAAAGTGGAGGAGCTGGGGTGGCTTTCAGACGTGCCCCAGCTTCTGCTGCAGATGCTAATGTCATGCTATTCACATAGAAGACAGATTGTGTACATCATCCTGTGTGTGACGTGTGCAGCTCGGCATGTGGTTTCAGCAGGTGATGAGAATAGTAAATCCAGGCCAGTGTCTACGTGGAGCAGCAGAAGACTCACACACACAGAATAAAGGAATTTAAGGGTTTCTCCTTGTGTTTTCATATGTGCGTGTGAGTGGGAGGGAGAGAAAATGACTGGTAGAACATGAGCTGCAGAGAAAAAGCAAGATAATGAAACTAAAAAGCACACAGTACAGCTCCAGAGCTGAAGCCCTTACCTTCTGGCTGAGGAGAGTAACATGGCTACTAATGCTTCTCTGTGGGCTGCAACATGTTTAAAAAGCCTCAGGTCAGATATGAGAAGAATACAGAGGATCGCTCAGCTATGAACACTTCACTCTTGAGTATTACACAACCAATACCTGGAAGAAAACTGCAGCTTGAGCCTCTGGTGAGGAGGAGAAAGAGAGGAGCGGCAATAAGGATAAATCATCAGAAGATGTATGCGACACATTCTGTTGCATCTCAGTGTGAAAGAAATGATGTTGTTCAGGCCACAGACTGATTATCACAGCAGATTTATCAATATCTTTCCATTTCTGCTTCTTTAATACAGAATGACTACATTGCACCCCATCCGTCAATGGTGATTCTTTATGTTTAGATTCATGTGGTTTATTAGGAGTCCTGTTCACAGGTTTGACTCAAATCTCTCAAACTTCATACAATTTTTTAATACATTTAAACATATCGCCAGATAGTTAATATTTTTACAAGAGAACGGGAGAACCTGGAGGGCTCATAAACTGAAATGAGGAATACAAATAAATAATAAATAAATAAAAATAATGAAATGAAGTACAAGTTCATTAGGTCTTTGCATCTCTGCATCTTTACCTTTACAGAATGTCTTTTTCTGGTATTGATGTTACATCTAAAAGAATTAAACACCTCCCTGGTGGACAAAGCATGCCCCGCTGAGCCTGGACCAACCAGACAAGTATTGATCAGAAGAGCACTCCCCCTACCCCCTCCTAGCTTGTAGCCTCATTTAGGTCAGCTTCATTGTTTCCAGACGAGACACCCAACAACAGCCCCCTGCTGATAGAATCTGATTCATGCTGCTACCTTCAAAAGCAAAGACCCTTGCTTACAAATCCCTCGCACTTGAAATCCTTCTCTCATCTCTCCCCACAGCATCTTGGAAATAACAAAGCATCCACATCCTTCTCCTCCAGCATGAAATTCCAAAGTTACACAGAGTAGGGAGCATCCAATATGTAAAAAGCAAAGATGTAAAAAATAAAGAGCAATAGAAGGACGCTTGTAAATGTCAGCACCTGTCCTGTGAAATTCAGTTAACTAATACTGATCCAGAGAGGTATAACTGGAGACACAAAATCTATTTTATTATTTGATTTTTCTATTTTTTAAAGCCTTTTTATTTTTTTCTGTTTTTAGAAAGACGGAGACATAAACAAGTTTTAGGCGATGTGCTAAGCATTTCAGAGAGAAAGTTTAAACCAAAGCGCGGGAAAGGTCCTCCTTTATGCTGCACAGCTGAATTCAGATTGGGACATATGTGAACTAACTTCTAACATCAAAGGCAAAAAGCTGTAAAGATCAACAGACAGAATTTTTCTCATGTTTCTGGACTTTTTAATAAAACACAAAGCTTAAAAAAAAGAAAGAAATGAGCCAAACTATAAAGACATGACATCCAACATTAAAATACAATCCAGAGAGAACAAGGCTACCGGTGTGCTTGTTTTTCAAATAAAAAGAGCCGTGTGCCTGGGGCAGTGTAAATTATGCACTGCAATTCGCCTTTCACATCGCCCCAAATGTACATTCCCACCCATGCCGGCGCTGTGTGACCACTAGATGCTATAGCAACCGAGAAATCCATTTAACAGCGTTGCATTACTAAGTGGAGCGATTACTTCTGCGGCTTTCCAGACCGCCTGCAGAGGAAGTGTTGTCCTAAAAGATCCCATCAGAAAGGGGACCCATGTGTTTCTGCAAGTGACAACAATTAAAGACCGGGCAAAAGAATCGTTTAGATGAGAAATCTTTTATTTGTGACTCATAATAACCTGCAAATAAATATTTTCATCCTAAATGAGATGTAGATAAGTATACTTCTTTTTACACTACTTTAATTTACCAAACAACTTATATTCCACAAAAACTCATTTGCATGTGTTCAGTAGATCTGAAAACTTTATGATAGATGGTAATACTTGGTAACTATGGTAACACTTTAAAATAAGTACACACTATACAGCATTAAATACAGCTTAAGGGGGGGGGGGGACACACTTTTTGTGCACTTTTAAATGTTTAGAAATGCAGAAAAAGTCCATTTATTCCCTCCTGTACCCTTGATGTATATATATCCCACCCACAAGACATGCATGTTAGGTTGCTTTGGATAAAATGACTGTATAGTATATCTTTCTTGTCATATTTTTCAGTTTGTTTGATTTTCTCTATTTTCTATTACTTTTTTTTTGTTTGTTTGTTTTTTTTATCCATTACATCATAGTATTTGTTGTGGGTCTGCCAAATAAGGTCAGGGAATTTCGGTAACCAATTTGGTAATTAGGATTTTTCTCTGTGACTCATTTACGGGACACATCTCCTAAACATGGACTTGAGTAGGTTAAATGGTTAAAATGCTTAAAGTTTAAAAACATGTGGTAGAAAAGTGTATTCAAAAATAAAACCTGGAAAATGTCCAAATATAAAGACATTTAAAAACATCATTAATTCCAAATAAAAAAAGAGGCACTTCTGCTCAGAATTGATTATATTAATTTAGGTTTCAAATTATTTATGTTATTAAAATTGCATCTTTAGAGCACATTTGAGTGTTAAATAGTTTAGAAAAGAAGTGCTTGATGAAAATAAAGAAATAAAGCTCTTTTATGAATTTTAATAAATGCATCTTTGGACTAAAGGGTTGCATAGTTCCTAATGGCTTCCAGCCGCAGGGTAATTATAAAAACATTCATTCATATTAGATTCAGTATTCTGAAAAGAGTGAATCCATTCAATGCCCTCAGTTCAATACACTTTAAATGCTATTTGTGCAGAAATATTACAAATATAAACATTTCTAAGAAAAATATGCATTCATGCATTCAAACAAAAGCAATGAATAAAATGTATACCAACCTGAGAGATTTTAAAGCTCTTTCACAAGCAGGTATAACCTTGTTTTGTAGAGGTGGTTATTGTTTTGAGACAGATTTTTATTTTTCACAATTATAATCTAAAATATTCTGATCCAAACTAAGCCTTAGCAACAGTTCTGTTAAATTCACTGTAAAAATGTGCTTCTTGTTTATCCTGACAGACCACAGAGATATAGCATGTTGTTGCAATAATTCAATTGTAAACTCATAAAGAAGGAGCCAAATATAACACTGGGGATGCTTCCTTTTGCTGCTTTGGTTTACATGATTTGTTGCAGAGTTCTCAGAGACTCCCATTTTGCTAGTGATGACATCCACTGTAATCAAGCAGGCTGTGTGGAGGAAGCATTAAAAGGGTTTGGGCTGTACCTCCACATAAATGTGATCAGTTTACACAGATTGAACACTAACCCTTTTTTTTTGTTTGTTTGTTTGTTTGTAGTCATGGAGGGTTTCTGAAAACCAAACAAATAAAAGGAACCTGACTGGTCTGAATTGGTTTTACAATAAGCTCAGAGGAAGTACAGTACAGGAGGATGCTGCTACCTTCATCTGCCGGTCATTTCGCACACATTGCATTGTGACATTTTCCAAAAAGCTCCACTCACTGTGAATAAAGAGATGCTTCATTTGCCTAAGATTCAGCCAGAAACGCCAACTTTCATGCTTGCAGAAAACTGATTATTCTCAGACTAGAAGTTGAATGCCGTGATAATGCCATGTTACTTGACTCTGATACTTTCAATAATCGGAGCTGTTAAATGTCACAACTCGGTGTTTAAATGCCACAAGGTCACCTGTAATCAACTGAAAGCATTGTCTAGGTTAATTAAAACAAAATCAGAGTTTGAGAGTTCAAAACAGATTGTATATAAAAGATGGACGGAGCCTCGCAGTAAGTTTCTGAAGAGCAAAAGTGACGCTTGCTGGGCGGTTTCTACCATTGCCATCTTAGCAGCATCGTAGGCTACGTGCTGCTCCCAAAAATGGTCACAGACATGGAGTTTAGAGGGGGGCTGTGAGTGTTTGGGTGGATGATGAATGTCTATCAAACTCTGAGCTGCCTAAGCGCTAACTGAGCTAACATATCAGGAGCTACCAGGCTAACAGAGGTGGATCGGCTAAGCTAAGGCCCGCTCTTAGCAAGCGAAGAATTGTGTTTGTGCTACGCTCTGCCTTCTTGCTGTGGATATTGAATACATCCCTAAATATGCTATATTTCAAGTCTAAAATAATGTCTAAACAGACGAGTGCTTTTAAATAAACATCCCCTCACAGTTGTCATGAAAGTAAACGTGACCTATTAAATCTTAAAGGTTTTGTTTTTTATTGTTATGGCCCAAGCCATTTGTGTCTGAGCTTCCTGGAGAGAGAGACTTCCAGAAAAGCCCCATCAGGATTGGGTGATCCCTACTTCAACCTCTGCCCTCATGAAGCGGCTTCCTGATTGGTATACTCTCCTTCCTGGATCTCTAGGATTGGCCCTCGCAGGACACCACTCACTATAAAAGGGATACGTTACCTTCATTCAGGGCAGCTGGGCCTGACAGTGACCCAGTTTGCCACCTGGCCTTTGCCAACCTGGCGTTAGGGATGGTGAAACCGAGGCCTCATGAATCTTCGAGCTATCTTTGACCACATGTATGAAAATGGCTTGATGTTCTGAATCATTTGACCAAATCAATGAACTCCACCTGCTGGATGTGGACGTCTGCTGCACCAA
>JBAMHV010000001.1:3372153-3389590 GCA_037177535.1 Pseudomugil gertrudae | reverse complement strand
AGTCCATCCAGGGCCAACACAGATAGACAGACAACCATACACACACACACTCACTCCTATGGGCAATTTAGAGTCTCTAATCAGCCTATCCCCAAGGTGCATGTCTTTACATGCAAGATAAAAATCCTCAGATTCAAGAAGAGCTGCAAGGCCAAAATACAAAAGTCTTTTAAAAACGCAATCTTCTTTCCTTCACTACCAGGTCTGAATAAAGGAAAAACAATAAAAGCTCATTTAAAAATGACTTGCACTTGCCACCACTTAGAACGGTTGTTGCAGAGTAAACTGCCTCTCAACAACCCAGCAGTGATACTGATGTTCAGTTTGTTGCAGCAGAAATGAAGTATTGCTTTCCATTTCAGTCATAGTGACACTGGATTGCCTCCGTCTGGATATTCTGTGCCTGTGGAGGAGATCGGAATGAATTTATTCAGTTTATTATTATTTAACTTGCATGTTGTAGAGCATGGTTTGACTTAAATAACCTGATTGTATATAAATTTACCATCTCATTAATCTTTCCCTATTCATGTACAGAGAAGACATCGGCGATGAGGAAGGCTCGGACAAGGAGTGGGACTGCAGGCCTGCAAAGAGAAGAGCTTTCAGGAGGCAATGCCGCTCTATTTATGCCTCTCCAGTTTCATCACCCCTGAAACCTACATCAAAGAAGTGGGACAAGAGTCCCTGCAGAAAGAAGCTCCGCTATGCAACGACTTCCACTAGAAACTCCTCTTCCCCCAGCATCGGGAGGAGACTCTCCACTCCACGTAGGAGAACTCAAAGAGCAAAGCAGCAAGCAGGAAGACGAGTTGTAGGAGCAGAAAAGGGCGAAGATGATGACGAATATTGGCATAATATTGACGAGGAAGATGTTGAGCCTCCTCAACCACGGTTCAGACCTGAGAGGGACGTAGGGCCTCAGCTGAACCGAACAGCACATTACAGTCCACTTGAGCTGTTCCAGCTGTTCTTCTCCACAACGGTTATTGATACATTGGTAAAAAACACCAACGCCCATGGGGAAAAGACATGTCAAGGTCGGAAGGAAAGCTGGATTCCTGTCACAGCAGCGGATATGTACTCCTTCATCTGCCTCGTCCTCTACATGGGTATCGTACCGCTGAAAACTCTGAAGGAGTTCTGGAGAGGATCCAAGCTGTTCAGCTTGCCGTTTCCTTGCTCCGTCATGCCCTGCAGACGCTTTCTAACCATCTCGCGGAGTCTGCATATGAATCATCCTGCTGCTGAAGCAGCTAATGACCAGAAAAAGGGGACATCGGGGTTTGACAAACTTAGCAAGATAAAGCCGCTGTATGACCAGATTTTGGAGGCCTGTCACACCTATTTTCACCCACACCAGCAAATCTCCATTGATGAGCGAATGGTGGCGAGTAAAGCTAGGTTTGGATTCAAGCAGTACTGCAGAAACAAGCCTACCAAATGGGGGTTTAAGCTTTTCGTTTTAGCAGACTCCACATGCGGCTACACGCTGAACTTCTTCGTGTATGGAGGGAAAGATGGGAACCCCACAGGGAAGGGGATCAGCTATGACGCTGTGATGAGACTGCTGAACATCCCTTTCCTCGGCAAAGGATACAAGCTTTATGTTGATAACTTTTACACCAGCCCTACTCTTTTCCTTGATCTCCTCAAGAGAAAAGTCTGGGCTTGCGGCACCATCCGTTCCAACGTGGCTGGTTATCCCAAGACGAAAAGGAATACAATGCCAGAAAAAAGACACAGGGGAACCATCCAGTGGATCAGAAAAGGACAGTTGTTGTTTGTGAAATGGTTTGACACCAGAGAGGTAATGATGTGCTCTACGATGCATAAAGCTTATAGCGATGACGTGGCAAAGCGCAAAGTGAAAAATGCAGATGGAGAGTGGACGGTGAAGCATGTGCCTATCCCAAGTTGCATCAAGGATTACAACCAGCACATGGGGGGCGTTGACTTGTCTGATGCTCTCATTGGCTACTACAATGTGCTTCATAAAACACACAGATGGTACAAAACGTTGTTTTATCACTTTGTGGACATCGCCACGGTGAACGCTTTTATCCTCCACAAAGAAATGTGCAAACTTCAAAATCGGCCATTAGTCACACAAAAACACTTCAGGGAGCAGTTGATCCTGTCCCTGGCCGAGATCGGGTCCACTCCTCGGAGATTGGGCCCACAAAACTTTATTTTGTCTACCTCTCCTTTCAAGATACCACCTGCTTTTCCACCGACGTCCACGTCTACCTCCACACCCACAGTGCCACCTTCCTCACGACCCGACATGCAGCCTTGTCCCGCTCCTCCCAACCCTGAGGCAACCCCTGGCTCTGAACTACGTCCTGCATCCGTTTCTACTGCAGCAGCACCCTCTGTAGCCTCCACTGCTCCAGGTTTGGGTCACCTGCCTGCTTACTTTGTGGAACAAATGAGGAATGTGGCCTCCAGACATCGGGCCACTGCTGGAAGGCGTGCATGTGTGGTTTGCAAAAGAAAATCACCAATCTTTTGCAGCACTTGCTGCAAAACCCTCTGTTTGACAACTTTAAGAAACTGTTACAGCAAATGGCATCGAAGCAACAACATCTGTCACTGACTGGCTGAGTAAACCGGGGTTTATGTGAACTGTTCCTTTCCCAGACTCTTAGGAACGTAGTTGCCACAGAATCCGGTTTTTATGTTTATGAGAACCTGACATGTTCGTTTTTATTGTCTGAGTCCTATGACGTATACTTGCATACCAGAAAGGGAACCGGTACAGACGATAAGGCTGTGATTAATGAAAACACTGTGTGAAAGGAGAGTTCTGGTCATTATGTGGATTATCAGTAATGAACTTTCAAACATGAATTGAATACATAACACTAAAGCATTTAATACCTCTGCCTGTCGTTACCATTTTAAAGTGTCCCTAATTCTTCAAAAATAATGTGTGTTGCACATTCTCTAAAGCTAAACTATGGCTGCTCTGCACAGATTAACCTCAGTTCGGCTCAGATGTCAGACTGCAGGACAGGAACTGCTGTAATACTCTGGATGCCCGCTGTTTCTCAGTCTGTAATGGTCTTTGACTTACTGGTATTATAAAAAACAGACTGATATAAAAAGGCTACATGATTATAAGCAGAAGATCCTGTCAAATCTGAATTTCATAGTACTGTTTGGAGAAGTGGACCCAACTTCTTTAGAAGATGGCCACATTTACACTGTACTGTCTAACACCAACTAAAATATTACAGTTTTATACTATTTTAATTTCACTCATGTATATTAGTGTGTATTATGATGTCCTGTTACTATTTAGACTGATGCTATTATGAAATATTTATCTTTAGTGCATGAACGTATTTTAAAATCGGGAAACCGATGTGTTAAATTTCTATTTGCTTCAGCAGTAAAATGTAAAACCACTTTGCTTTCAGGCTACATTTATCATGCTAACAAAGATTTTTGCATCTGAGCTCCAATAGTCACTGTTTCTACAGCAACAATTATAAACAAATCCATCTCGGGGGTTTTTATGCTACTCTACCTCAGCAATACGACACTTTAGATGGTCATTTATGACTTTGTGCACGATTAAATCGGTGCCGAGTTTAAAGTGGACATATATAAAATTAACTTTTTATACTTTAAATCCATGTTTTTGTGCACTTCTAAGTGTTTAGGAATGCAGAAAATGTAAATGTATTCCCTCCTGATGCTGCACATATATCTTTATATTCTTTTTTGGTCATATTTTTCAGTCTGTTTAATTTTCTCTATTACATCACAGTATTTGCTGTGGGTCTGCCAAATATGGTCGTGGACTTCCTGGTAATCAAATTCGTGAATCTGATGCGTTAACATTTACAGTAAACTTACCAATAAAATGTTTTTCTGCAGGGAGATTAACGTATCGCTGCTATCAAACTACAAACATGGTAAAGTTGAACTTACTGTGACCTGGAGGGGGGCGGGGCATGATGGGCTTCACTCACATTTAAAGAGACGACACCAAAACGAGTCGCTCTGAATACACACCTCAGAACAGAGTTATAAGGTGTGTGTGGAGCGAGAATAAGCAGGAATTCAGACCAAAGCATTGCGTTTCTGCTTTATACAGACAATAAATTCATGATTTACATGTTAAACGGAAGCATTTAAAAGCAGGACATATGCCCTTTAAAGACATTGTGTTTTAGAGGTGACTTTTAAAGCAGGTTTAGGGAATGTGTATAAAGTCAATATCATTCAGATTACACTGATGTTCTGATTTTATGAGGTACACGCAGTTATCAGTGGGGTGGTTTTTCCTTGATGTACACAGGTGAGCTGCTGGTGGTTAGTACTGTGGCCTCGGCTCGGACAGTGGCCTCGCTGCAGTCTGCATGCCCTCCCTGTGTAAGTGTGTTCCCTCCAGGTGCTCCGGCTTCCAAAGACATGCATTTACATGCATGTTAGGTGATTGGTCATATGAAATTGTTCCCAGGGGTGTGTGAATGTCTGTTCGTCCCTGTGATGGACTGATGACCTGTTCAGGGTGTAGATGAGTGATTTTCACTGACTCAAATGGTTTTTGACTTGGTAGTTAACTAGTAAAATAGAAAAACGCATACATTGTAACTAGTCAAATGGAATCAGTATAAGCTTTGGAATTTTTTACATTTGTTATTTTGGAAACTAAAGTTGTTGACTATACAAATCAAAATACCGTAACTCAGTAAAAATCCATCCTGAACAATAAACAACTTTGAAATTAAGGAAAATTTTCTTTTAATTGTACAAACTATCCTGTTTGCGACTTGTAGACCTGAGCACCCTGATTGTAGTCAGCATGATACTTATTTCAACTGTGTCTTTTGGAAACGGTGGTTTTTATACATGTATATTTCTTATATGTCTATTGTTTGTGTACATATCATGTAAAGGAAGAACACAATATCTTAAGTCTTTACACGTGGTTTGTTTTTACCACTAATATTATTTGATATGTTGATTTGCTGCTTTGAACAAACAGCCTTTTAGAAATGAGCCGAGAAGATTTTAGACATTAGAAAAGATGCGTGCAGATGTGATTTACTGATGCTAAATATGTAAAACATTGATGTGGCTCATCTGGAGGGTTATGTAACATTTTTTCATTATCATAAAATCAATCAGTGTTTTGAGATGTTTGGCACATCACGCATCTAAATAATTACAGCTCATAGCAAGCCAATTTTTCAGTCTGATACACACATTTCCAGAGAGATTGTGTTGATTTGCAACCCTGTGATGACTAATTCATGTATTCTCACAAATTAATTAGAAAGATCCACGTTCATCAGTTTTTTATGGTCTTAAAATCTGAACTGTAAAGATAAAAATAAAAAAACCCACATTGTTTGGTATTCTTTCAGGTTCTGTAGTTTCAACAGCTGCCACTGGGATTGCTGCTTGAGCACACGCATTGAGGTGTGAAACTCAGGGCAGCTCGAGTGTCGCTAATTAAGATCTGAAGAGAAACAGTTTGAGGAAATGCATTTCTCAATAAGCTAGAAAGAAATCAACCCTGAATCTTATCTCCTGACAAGAAACTAAGAAAAGAAAAGTTATGTCACCCAACAAGGCATTAAAATGAGGCCAAACACAACATTTAGGAGGGTACTGAACGTATTCTGTTGCTGGACTTGTGTGATTTACAGTATGTCTGGGTAATCTTTCTTTTTTTTTTAAATAAAAAAAATGTTTTCTAGCCTTTTATGGTTGATTTAAAGTTGTGTCCCTCCTTGCTGTTCAGTTTGTGGATGTATTCAGTTTATTTTTAATGCACAATGCTGCTACTTCTTCATTTCCTGTGTTTCATTACTGGATGAACTGATTAATCCAGGTGTGCTGACCTCAGTAATCATGACAGCAATGACCAGACACACCTGGATTAATTAGTTTGTCCAGTAATGAAAGACAGGAAATGAAGGAGCTGTTCTAAATTCAGGAAGCAGTTAAGTTGTGCATAAAGTCCATTATCTTTACAAAGGTCACATGTTGGATATTGTACATTTGTTCTTGTTGATACAATTTAAGGTAGTATATTTGATGCTAGTACATTCCTAAATAGTTCTGCCTGTTTTGGTCTTTAACCTGTCGTCTGTTTCATGTTTGAAGAAAATAATTATGTGTGACTGAAACAAATAAACAATACTTATGTTCTCATGACAGAAGTGTCTTAAACTTTTGCCATTTTTATTTAGCTTTATTGATCTCAAAGCCAGCAAACTGCTTAGGAAGAACAATTAAGAGAAAAATCAAACAACTGAAGGTTACTTTTGGTCAAATATTAATTAAACCTTCTGGTTTAACTGGGGGAAGGTTGGTGGTCTTGCCCTTTTTTTCACAGTAGATTTTATAACTATATCAGACTCGTACTCCCACCCAGCTTCACCTCTGATGTCCTTCTCAAAATGAATATCTGGTATCATTTCAAGCCGTTTGTTTCCCAGCTGCTGAACCTTTTTTATCCACAGCGACAGTCATCTGCCTGCAGGCTTCGCTGATGTACTGATGTGATATGCAATCAGGAGTCAACGAAAGGTGGGTTCCTTTGATATCTTAGAATATCCCTCATGGTGTTCCCAAGTCTGGCTTCCTATCTAATTATCTAGTCTGCGTTGTTGCTGTAGCTTGTGTCAAACACATAACTATTGTTAGCAGAGCAGAACACGGAGCTGCTTCAGTGCTGCTTCTGACATGATGCGAGTTAAGCAGAAGGGTCTGCAGACATGCCTGAACATGGTAAAATAACGGCACTAATAATTGTTGCCTTGTGATCATATATTTACAGACACTTTTGTTTGTGTTTGGTGGATTTTTTTCTTCGTTGTAAGAATTTTTCTTGACAATAAACTTCATCTTGCAGGGAAGCCTGTTTATTTCCTGAAATGATGCTACATTTGTGATCAGAGTGCATTTGTGGCATGAGCAACATGGTTGACGTATGGGGTTGGGACCATGAAAAACATGCAAATCTTTTCTGCCAATGCGCCCAAAAACTTCTGATTTCAGTTTGCCATTTATTTTATTTGATTGGATGGTTGGAGTCCAGATGTGGATATTCCTGGTCCAGATAGTAAAAGTCCTGTCCAGCAGCTGCTCTGACCAGTCACCAAACCAGCTGAATTTACTGAGCACAGTTAATCTGCAGGTAATCGAGCCTTTTGGTGAAAACACCTGTTCTAAATGTACAGGTAGATCCAAAAACATGGCGGGACTTTTACTTTATGGCACCTGCATTTTCCACCTCTGTTGAAGTCTAGAAACAAGACATGTTGACAACTCAACTACTTATTTAAAAATTCAGGGCCTGAGTAAGGCATGGCATGCTTATGTGTGTATGAGCTGCAGAAATCTAATGCTTTATTCTAGGAAGTCCCGTTAAAAGACCGTTACAGTAATCCAGTCTACTGGGAATGAATACATGGAGGGATTTTTCCTGCTCTTTCTGGGGGACTAAACCTTTCACTTGATGTTTTGTCTGCATTTACACTGCAGCCTCTAATGCTTATATCTGACTTTTTGCTTGGCTGTTCACTTTACATGTTTTAAATGTGACTCGTCTGTGGACTGTGATGTGAACGCATCATGCTCCTGAAGTGACTCAGATGAACAATAATGATGCCACAAACAGAACAGTGTTTATAGAAACAAACATGGAGGTAACCGATAGCATCATTTACAGACTTCTGTTAAAAGCAGTTGGTGGTGGCAATCAGCCAATTTGTGAGCTTGTTATGGTAATAAAGAGTGAAGAGAAAGAAATGTAATTTTGCTATGATGTCCTACTGCAGCATCAGTAACACAGGAGGAGTGTGTGGATGTGGTGTCGGAGCCAGGAGTGGTGTGATCAGGATGCTGGAGTTCTTCCAAAACTTTACAATGTCCTTTCACCACAACTGTCAACACATCACCTCAGGAATTTCAAGTCATGACGTTCAGAGGCCCATCCCCTTGAGAAAGTGTCTAGGAGTGGGGCTGTACTGGTTAACAATGGGGCATGTTACTTCACCTTGGCTTACCTGTTTGACATTACCAAATCCTCACTTTACTCTTACAGTACAAGACTTCTGCAGGGTGTTTCTCATGTCCCCATGTCTTAATACATGAAACAGCCTCTGACTATTATAAGCTCTAGAATGACCGTGAATAACTACTGGGATTACGTTTTGTGCAAAGTTCACAAAGGCTATCTCATGTGTTTGTTTAATGTAAATTGTAAATTGGGTTTCCAAAATACACTTTAGAGTGAACTGGTTCCCAGTGCAAAGGCAAAGAATCAGAAATGACATGAATAATTTAAGGAGCTTAAACACAAACTACAATCATGTGGAAGTTTGGACTCAGGTGTCTGTGAATACAGGTTTTTGGGCCTGAGGATCATTCCCAAACAAACATGTTAAACACCCAGATTGGCAGATGCAAAAGCTAAATCATTTGGTTTGAAACTGCATAAAGGTTAAAAACAGGTTAAAAAAATATGGTAAGATTTCACACATCAAAGGGAGGCTTTGCATAATTAGACCCTGAGCTTATTTAAAATGTACTAAATGCTACTGCTGTTGAGCAACAGACTCATGAATGTAAATGTTGCCCCTGACATTTACCCACAAATAGGACAAAGATAGGACAAAGTGTGAATGTTCTTTTCAATAATAGCCGGGTGCAAAGAAAAGAAGGGGTGCTAAAATAGAAGGTGGGAGGTGGGTTAAGTGATGCGAGTGAACCTGGAGCTGATCCACCTCCAGTCTGATAGAGGATGTGTACTAGATGTATTAGCCACCATGCCGCAGCTACAGCACTGTTCTGCCTGTGATTAATAGTCTGATAGCTCTCTTTAAAGAGCTTTGCAGATAGAATAGCCTGAGAGACAGGGTGATGCAGGCATCCCTGTGCGATTATATATCCTGTATCTGAAGATAAGAGACTGTTTAACCATCTGCCAATCACAACCGCAGGCATTATTTGGCATTCTTCTGAACTTTAAATTGGGAGCATTCCTGCAGCTGCTGCACTGCTTCTCATCTTAGTTCATAAAGCCGCAAATAAGGAAAACAAACTTTTGTTTCCATTTCACAGGGGATTAATAATCCTCAGCAAAGCAGAGCAGGTGCTGTGTGTGACTAAATGTAATGTCACATTAATATAAATAACACCTTTTTTCTTTTCTTTACTGAGTTTGGCAATATTAGCTTTCTTTCTTCGTGAATTGACACTGAAGTTCAGCAGTTTTCATGCCTCGTGGATGCTCTGAGGAGCTCGAGACTGAACAAGCTTTCTGCACCTTATGAGGGAAGAAAGAGACCATGGATGGCTGCACATTAACAGAGCAGAACAAACACACTGATGTTCGCTTGTTTGACCCGGCACTGCTAATGTGTCAGTTGTCCTTCACAGTAAAGGAAAAGGTGGGATTGGTGCCTTACAAAAAGAAGCACGGATCACATTAACCAACCACTTTCTAACACATTTGCTTGTAAGTTCTACTTTTTTTATGAAGATTTGCACATTTATGATAACCTTCAGCTCTTCTTTGGTGGAACGAATCAGACCAACCTGCTGGTTCCTGCTGGAGTACTGTCACAAACATCTAGCATGTTTAAACTAAGTCAGTGTTTTCTGTTTGATCATTAAAATGAAAGAAAATTACAGAAATGTTTTTTGTATATTTTATTAAATGGCAGGATTATGCAGATTTTATCAAAACATAATTTAACTCAGGAAAAAGACATTTTCTTCACATTAAAAATGTCTTTTAGGTCTTGCTAACGTTACCGGTGCTTTAGACTATACTCACCTGGCGTTCCCTCAACCACCAGACTATCACTCCATAAATGTGGAGCTCATCCACAACTCCCAGAAGCAGTGGCATTGTTAAGAATCCACTGGATTTTTATCATAATGAATGGTTTTATTGGAAAACTGAGGTTTTGACCTGACCGCTGGTTAAAAAAAAAGGAAAACATGCCTGTTCAACCGTTAAACTCACCAGGAGGTTTTTGTCATCCGATGCATGCACATGCTCCACACGTGCATCACATCCTAGAAGAATATGGATGCGTTTGAATACAGAGGATGGAAATTTGATTCACAGTTTGTAAAAGACAGAGAATTAAAAAAGATAACCACCATTGAATGGACCAGATTGCAGGATTGCTGTCTATTACTCACATATTTGCACATAAAGCTGCTTTTCTACGCTTTGAATCTTCCCCTGCTATTTATAAACACATGTAATACTTTAAATGGATATTTTTAGTCATTGTTATCTCACATCTGTCTTTGTCTGCACATGCCTCATTAGTTCTGACCTTTTATGGCCATTTTCAAGCATTTTCAGCATTTTACCTTTCCCATGCAGGTTCAGCCGGTTTAAACCTACAGAGAAATACGTTTGCTTGAACAACTAGAAGTAAATATTCTAGTCCACAAAAAGAGATGTCGAGATGTGTAATCTAGACAATCAGGCAGCATCGACTTCCCAACATACACCATCAACCTGATCGCAGACTCCGAGCATAACTGGTGAGATGGAAGGACATGCCCTCACAACACTATGTTCCCCATCATTATGTTAAAGGGGCTCAGCGTCAACACCCTGCTGCTGTACTCCGACAGGACAAAGCCTCATCGCATCATTACACACCATTACTGCTCTTAATGAAGTCAACAGCTCCAAACGTAGAATCCTCTGTCTGACTATCTGACTCGTTAAATGATCCAATGTGTGAATAACCAAGGGATCAATTATAAAGTCATTCAGCTGCCCTCATACCAGCCAGCCTCTTGCTCGGACACCCTCACAAATGCTCTCCAGGCACCTGATCATTACTGCGTATGTTAGATATGTTCTGATTAGCATCATCCCAATTTATCTCTGTTGCAATACTGACTTTTTATAAAGGTATGAAGTCATGCTGTCAATGCGTATAAAGTTTCTCGAGTTGAAACAGAATTATTTTGTTTTGCTTTAAATTTTAAAAAAATGTGGCATTTGGAGAAAAACTTGATGTTTCCTTGCTAAAAAAAACTGCAGTAAATTTGTTTCTCACTTTTACGACTACCATTTTCAGTGACTACCTGGTTACGTGTAGGAAAACTGGCACTGGTTAGATAGAAGATGCAAACTTTTCTCCAGCATGTGAGCAGCTCTGGTGTTAGCTCAGATTAGCTGGACGTCCCTCATCATGGCTTTATATCCTTCATTACCACTGGATAATGAAGACGTTTACTACTGGATTGGAGGCAACCTGATGGTAATGAAGAGGCTGATAACTAAATGATGTTTCTAAAGAAACCCTACCAAACAGTTTTCTGTAGGAAAACATCTGGCCTACCATTTTCTTTTCTTTTAGCAGATCTTCTAAACTGTTGCTTAAAATTTTGGGTAGAAACTCTACTTGTGACTTCTCTTTGGTGGTAAATAAGACAGGTATTGTGCACTAAATGCCCTTTTCTATAACTTGAATTTTTACCCACTTTGGGCATTTCTATCAACATAATCCCAGAAAAAACTAAAAACAAACAAAAAAACCTTTCCCTAAGCCCCTAAATCTTCCTGGAAAGAAAGCCAAATAATGAGTAGGATGTTTCAGATTTCCCCGGAGGCGAGGATGCATGCTGAGAAACCCAATGGTGGGGCAAACTTTCCGAGCTATACGCACAGTGTATGGAAGAATAGCAGACATGCTGACGGGACCGAACGCAGCGCACACACACACAAAAACAAATTTTGGAAAGGTCTAAAATGTCTAAAAGGAGATTAGAAAAAGCTCACAGAATGTGAACGTTTTCACAAATTTTCAAAAGATTTTGTACAACTTTGTAGTTAAACCAATAAACATTGGTAAATAAGTTGTATTTGTGTAAAACTTTTCTCACTTTATTTTATTTCTTTATCATCAACTACATATGAATCACAAAAACATGCCAAAACATGAAAAGAAATTATTCATATTAAACCGTAGCAAGAGTCCTTTCAGAAAAGTGCCCAATGTATGAATCACTTTTGGTTGTTTGGACATTAAAAGCAATTATAAGTTTATATATTGATGGATAAGTGAATATTTTGGTATAAATTCACCAACCTGCACGTTTGCATTCCTCTCCTATGCAATCATAGCACAAATGATAAATTCTCATGCTTCGTTCTAAACCTACCGTCCACTTACTGCAGGAATGATTGTGTTATTTGTTCTGAAGTTACAAACTGCCTGTATGAGACAAAGTTTTCACACAACAGGAGTTTTTAAATGTTATTTTCTGATTTGATTCCAACATAATCACATGTTGTCAGTCCATTCAAAGAACTTTCACACTACATGCTACATTCATGTTACTCATGCAGCACTTTTGGTACATACTAAGTGTTTTCTTAAATTATACCCTGAATCATGGGGGTTCGGTGGTTTGGCCAATCACAGTTTTCCAAGAAATGTGTGTAATAAATTCTCTGATGTTCCATTTGGGAGTAGACTGCTCTTCCTCCTGACACTGTAGCCACTTATCCACAATGAGTAAGAAATGATGATTGAAAATAATTTTATGTACTCGCAAGGTAATTCCAATTTTCTTTTGCAATAAGCCAACAGAACATTTAGAGATCTTAGTTTTGAATCTTCATGGGCAAATCGCTGTTAAAGCTGGAAAGATTTCAAGACACCTTTCCTTGTAAACTAGTAAACAGAAAAAAAAACTATCCCCACCTCCCTAAGCTAAATTATGAATAACACCGGAGAGCAAAACTTGTGCTATGCAATTAGGGAAACTAAGATTTCCCTGAATTCTAAATGACAATGTGTTAGTTTGGGTTGAACTTCTCCCCTCGCTGCACTGGCAGCCCTGAAAGCTGCATTCTGGCTAAACAACACTGCTCAAAGACAACCTGAGTTGGCATGCTTTAGGTTGCAGGTGCATAGAAGCAGGGTCCTTTGAACTCAGAGTATCTGCATAATAAGTAGCTGGCAGCATTTGGCAAATATTTTTGGGGAGGCAGTAGATGAGGCTGTTGCCACAAGACTTAAAAAACCCATTTGATGCTCGACTAAGTTGAGCGACAGTCACTTTTTTGCAAACAGGGCTGTTGACACCAAAACACGAGAGCTTTTAGAATTTCAGGCATATGGATGCAGGCTATACAGTATGTCATGAGTGAAAACGGGATTATAATTCTGCAAAGGAAGTGAAAATAGGAAAAGGTTACTTTCTACACACACGCATATATACAGGGTGTTTCTATCCATTATCTGTACTGCTTATTCCACTGAAGGGTCACGGGTAGCTGGAACCTGTATATCCCAGCAATCACTGGGCAAGAGGCAGGGTAAACCCTGGACAGATTGCCAGGCCATCACAGGGCCAACAACCAGACAAACAACCTTACTCTTCACTCTTAAGGACAATTGTAAATGACCAATCAACCTAATGCTGTCTTTGGACAGGAGGAAGCCAAAGTAACTAGAGGGAACCTAAGCTAACACAGGGCAAACATGTAAACCTCTACACAGAAAGGTCAGGTAACAAACCAGTGACCTTTTCACCACCACACTACCATGCAGCCCAGTCAGGTTTTCCAATCATGCATGACACAACACCAATCAGCATTTAGAGGGGTGAAATTAATACGATTTTCCTCTGCTCATAAACATTTTTTCTTATAATGAAATAAATGGAAAAGTTCACTTACAGTGACACATATGTAGAATTGACCCTTTATACCTTACCCCGACAGATACAACTCACAAATCTAAACAAAAAGAAAATTCTAAGAAAGTTCTAAGACGCTCAACGTTTATGCAATGCATGCCACAAGCGATATGAACCTGCAGAGTCTATTCAAATCCAAACACGGCAAACAGTACAAGACGTTTAAGCTAAAGTACATGAACACACACAAACACGCTCCAACGGACCATGAGCCTGTGAGATCAGGAAAGTTTAGTTTAGTTTTGAATGCAAACAGTTTAGAAATGACGCATATAAATGATGGCTGTGTGGAATCATCGCTGTAATGTCACAACTCATTCTGGCTGTGTTGGCGCTTTAAATTAGTGCCAGTGGCAGTTACGACAAAAGGTTGTTGGAGGGTTTAATTGTCAGCAGTTAAATCTGGTGTGAATGTAAGACAGCCTTGCAGAACATTCGGGTCATAAACCTCACTGAGTTGTCGTCCTTTGTTGAACCGAGCAGAAAATCACTACGCTGAGGCAAAATCCTTGATGTGGACTCAGCTAAAAATCAATTCTTCAAGACACTGAAACTCTGGGATTAATGAGAGTGTTGTCATATAAGCCAGGGATTTCTTTTCCCGTATTTCAACTAATGATTACTGTCTGACAGTCTGGCACATAGACCCCCGTTCTGCAAGCCGTGACACTGGACAAGATTAAGAAAAAAAAACTCCAACAAAACTAATAATTACTCACAAAATGTTTGATCATACATGTTTATGATTTGCTTTGAGATGACGCCTGTCTGTCCCCTCGGTGCAGCACTGTATGCCAGTAATGTCCTCAAAATACCTCCACAGTTCTTTGTGTGGTGGACTACGGTAATTTCATTCAATGACACTGAGTCATCTAAGTTTTTTCTCTTATTCACTAGTGTGTGAGTGTTGAAAAGTCCAAGGACACTGAAAGAGATAATTGGAGATGACTGATGTCCTCACAGTTATAATTGTGTCATTACCACCCTGTGGAACATGATCATTAGTCCCTGTGGTCTGTACGGTAATTAACAGATTGGCAATAACTTAAGGGGAGACTGAGGAGGAGTGTGTAAGTCCAGACTTTTCGGAAGCCATCTTTTCATCTTCTGACCAAAACACAAAAAAATGACCCTTAAGCAGCACTTTAAGGAAAAATCAAACAAACAAGCAAAAAAATTACCATATGTCTCAAATTCAATTCAATTTCAATTCAACTTTATTTGTACAGAACTACTTCATGAAAATGTCACGCAGAGCACTCAGAGCTCAGAGCCAATTCTTAATAGCCTAGCTAAGGGAAACCAAAAATTTGCATTGAATCTTTACTTTAATCCAACCTCCCAGCCTGAGCTGCACAAGGCAACAGTGGGAAGGAAAACTCTCTTTTAACAGGAAGCAAAACCCTCAGGCAGAACCCGGATCAGGGAGGGCAGCCATCCAGGAAGATGTGCAGAAATAGGAGAAATAGGTTAATGATGTCAATACTGTCATATTAATACGTGGAAGATAAGGAGCAGAGAAATTAAAAGAAATTACTCAGTGCATGATGGGCCTGTATAACCAATGGATGGCTAGACTAGAGATTCTGGGAACCACAAGTAGACCTGCAGTCTGAACGTGAAGTGCTCTGTGTGGAACAGGAACATATATCCTCTCTATCCTCCAGGCTAAGAACACAGAACCTGTTGTGAAAGTGGCTGTTGTTTGATAGAGGTGCAGAGAAATGACACCCTCCTCTTGTCGGTCATGGATTAACAAGGGACCAGGACTCCTGTTGGGATGGTATTGGGGTTCACTGAGACCTTATGTTTGGCTCTGAGATACTTCCATGGCTCATGCCTCGGTTGTGGATCACAGATGATTACAGTGTCCATCATGATCTCAGCCTCTTGGATACGGTGCAAATTCGACATCTATGCCTCCAGTTCAGCGGACAGTGGAGCCATTTGAGGGTCCTTTTTACGCTAGCAGCTAACTAACAACCTGGCTTCTGCACATTATTTACTGTAACAACTTATCTGCTGTTTTCATTTGCCCTGATGTGCATCAAGCTTTCATGGAGTATATTTAAGTTGGCAACAGAAAACTATCTTTAAATTACAGTGCTTACTTATTTTCTACTGTTATATTAATATTAATATTATTATGTTTGTATTATTATGATACATATTACTAGAAATATTGCTCTATGATATATTATGATGTTATGAAACGCATAGTATATGATGTATGGAAGACGGTGTAATTGAATAAGCGTTAGTCTCGTCCTACTTTCTTTGGACATATGACTCTGTTTCTGGTTTATATCTTTGGTTTAGCTTTTTCACGCTTTTCTTTTTTTGTGTTCTAATAAAACTAAAATTTAATAACAGTTTTAGAGGTCAGAAGCTTCTGCTTCTTACTGACAAGTAGAGAAAATCTTCCTCTCACCATTTTATATATTGTATCAAATAAGAAAAACAACATAGGAGAGTATCTAGCTTTACTTTGTGGAAGAGAAAATTGTTTTGATGATCATTATCAGTTTGCAAATCGCCATAAGTCAACTTATAAACAAAATAGAAAGCAAAATCTGAATTTAGAATTATCAGAGAAAACAAGACGTTGTTAAAATACATAACCGGAAGAAACAATACCCCCCAAACACACACACACACACACACAAAACAATGAACCATGCTAATTAAATAAAACAGACCTTTAGGTAATCTGCATTCACTCCCATTAGGCTACTTAAAGCAAATTAGGTTTTCAGGCTTGCATGAAAGGTTTCAGGCTCAATTCCAAAGAAAATGTGAACACTTTAGCCTACAGACCATACAGAGAAGCAAGCAAGCCAGCAAACCCTCTGGCTCGAGGATTACCAGCCCGATCCCCTGCAGCTCAGAAATGGTCAGGAAATTGAACGGAAATAAGCAGGGATAAATAACCATATGAGGAATGAGGCGAGGGGAGGAAGTGATGCCAAGGACAGTGCTGGCTGAGCTGGAACACATGCAGTCAGTGAAGTGCAGATGGCAGAGATGGATGCCACCCAGAAGAGTGTTTGAGAAGTGGGACAGGGGAGGGAGAGGGAGGGGATTGGGGAGCAGCAGCATAAAGCCCTTCCGCACAGTCGTTCACTGAAATGACTGTAATTCATTACAGGTCCTTCACTGACCTTTAAACAGAGTGCTCACCCACTGTGACTCCGACAGACCTCAGACTGCTAGAGTCCCACAGCAGGCAGAATCAATCCACCGGCTGCACACCGAGACTTTTCTCACACGTTTGGACTTTTAAGTATTTTAGGCCGAGCTTGGTTGGCAGCGATGCTCTACAAAGCTATCTTACCTTCCTTTATCTCCATCCGAGCAGTCATAAAAGAGTTCTTATTTTCCCATCTGCTGGCCTGTTTGTGAACAGTGCATATGCAGTTACTTATTTCAAAGGATGTTTTTATACTCACTTTATTTTTTTATATTTAAAAATAATACATATATTATCATTTGAATTTTATATTATGTTATAAAATAGAATATATTTTATATATTTAAAATATCTGGGAATTTCTTAAACAATATTCTTTTTTGTTGCATTTCATGACAGCTATACTATGTATTTTTTGCAGAGTTAGAGCAGCATGTTTGCACCTTAAACACAGAGCCGGCCCGCTCATTAGGCAGTATAGGCAAATGCTAAGGGCGCAAACCCGCCAGGGGGCGCCAAACCGGCGCT
>JBAMHV010000001.1:3330116-3345095 GCA_037177535.1 Pseudomugil gertrudae | reverse complement strand
TATAGCTGTATATATCTGTAATTTTCTCAATTTTTTCAATTTAAAAAAAATTGTGTATTTTAAATCATGGTCAACTTATAATCTTTTTGTTTGTTTGGACCTGGCTTGCATTGTATATTATATTACAGCTCCTATGTTACAGCAGGTATTTTGTAGAACTGAAACTGTTACAACCAACCTTTATCTAAAACCATTGATGCTTGAACAAGGGGCTGCTCCTGATTCTAAAAATCATCTGTGATGTCCCTACAGACCTTCTGGCCTGTATGTTATTGGGAATGTTCCAGTGGCTGCACACGATTGGCTGCCGTCCCTCTGCTCTGCCCATGCCGTCGAGCCTCTGGATCGGTGGGCTGCTTCTGGGACTCCTCCATGGTTGGCCATCCCTGATGACGCTTTGCTATTTAAAAGCTTCGTCACCTTCATTTGATGCATCTGTACCTGACAGTGACACATTTTGCAACTTTCTGCTTTGATTGTGATGGCTAGCTGTAGAAATACACAATGTTTGGTTTTGGTTTGCGTGGTTTTTGGTTTTTCTATTGGGCTGCTGCCTTGGTCGGTCTTTGTCCATAGATGTAGCAGTTCTGGTTTGTCTTTTGATTTTTCTTTTACTGTTATTAGATTTTGCTCCTGTTTCAGGATGTTTTAAGTTGTGCCTTTTGTTTCCATTTGTTTAAAAAGAACAGAGATGGATTTATGGGTTATTCATCACACACTTTGTAAATAAAACACATCTGATTTGTAATTATCAGTCTGTGACAATTTGTTTTAATATACATAGATGTAGTATTGTCACTTTTCTTACACAAAGAATTGACTTGTTATTGCACTTCTCTTTGGGACCTGTAAAATCTATTTCAGGAATATATATGCACATAAACTCTAAAAGTGTTACAAAAATGTAAGAACTACACATAAATAAGGTTTCAAATGTGGTGCAGTTTGTAAATGTATCACTCATTTGGTCTGTGTGGTTCAATCGGAAGCTAGAAAGACTAAACATCATCAAAGCTGTTCTGTAGCTTTGTCTTCATCTCCCTCCTGTTCCACTGAGAGCTGCCCAAGCTTCAGTGTCAGACAGAAGAGCTGCTGAATGATAGATGCTTCTCAGGAAAAATTGAAGAAATAAGAAGGAAAAAAAAGCAGGATGTCACTGGGGCTTTTTAGTTTGTTTAAAGAAGTCCCCGGCTGGAGAGCTACGCGAGTTATGAATGTTGGAGATGTGTCCTGTCAAAGCCCTAAACAAAATGTTTGAAATGCAATTTCAAAGGCTTGCAGGCTGCCTCGAGGCACCACAGAGTAATACCTTTCCTTTCCAGAACAACGTGAGCATCAAATGGTACCGTGCTGCAGCACAAAGCAGTCAGAGGCTAATAGGCATGTAAGTCCTGTTGTTGATGCACAAGGCAGAGAGACGTGAAATCATAAAATAACAGCTGGAAATAAAGTCTAAACAAAGGAAGGCAGAAAAAGTAAATATTTATTGATGTTATTATGCCTTTTTTTATATTGCTGTATCTTAGAGGCAACTGCAAACATAAGGGGAATTTTATAAAATTCCATACATCAATGAACTGAAAGGACCTCGAGAATTGAATAAATTTAGGTTTTAGTTCAGATAAATTGTTTTTGTTTACCCCAAATTTAAAAGAAATTCAGATGCCATGTGAAATGTAAATAAAACATACTTTGGTGTCATCAAATGTATGTTGGATTGATGTGGCGTCTGCAGTAATGCGACTGTGAGGAAGAACCTGAGCTAAAAGACAAAGCTCTTGACTCCCCACTCGATCCATCTTCCTACTTTAAACTGATGGTCACGAGCTGTGGCCAGTGACGGAAATTGTGAATCCAATTGGTTGAAATGAGTTTCCTCTGCAGAGTTCCTGGGCTACACCTCAGGGTGAGAAGCTCAGTCATAGGTTAGGGGCTCAGAGTAAAGCCGCTGCTCCTCCACATCATGAGGAGCCACATGAGTGGGAATGGGCATCTGGTTGGGATGCTTCCATGGTGTAATGATCCAGGTACGTCTCTCTGGACACCCTGAAGCAGACTCAGGACATCCTGGGGGGATTACATCTCCCAGCTGGCCTAGGGACACCTCGGGATCCCCAGGACGAGCTGATGAATGTGACTGGGGAGAGGGAAGTCTGGCCTTCCCTGGTTTGGCAGCTGCCCCAGGATAAATGGATAAAAAATCTTCCTTATTTTAAATTTGGTGACAAATATTCATCTCAAGAGTTGGTATGGGTAAGTAAATAAACTGCAGATGGAATGTCTCTAAACAGTGAATATAGAAGAAGGTTCAGCAACTGATAAAATATTGTAAATGAAATATTGTAACTACTTCAGAATAATGTTCCTCAATGTAAATATTTCAGATACTTTGAATATTAAATCCTGTACATACTGATTTAACAGGGCATGTTGACTTCTTCAAACATCTCTGCGTACAGGGGAAACAAACATTTCTGTCCCAGGTGGTTGTCAGACTACCGAGTAGCACCGTTTAAAAACAGGTTACGGTACCAAAGATCTACCATCCTGCAACTTTTAGATGCTACTCTTGTCCTACACAGCTGAACCAAATGAATGTCTCATCACCAGGCCTCTGCAGAGCTGGATGACATACAGAAGAGGACCAGACTTGGGCACCTCTGAGTTATGGACTCTGAAGCACACCCACACACACCCCATGGCCCATAAACCAAGCTCACTGTCAAACACTGATCTCTCACCGTGATGAAACGTTATTAAAAAAATCTTAAAACCATTAAAGTGGTTAGATGTTCAGCTTTAACATTTGTTGATACATTTTTAAAAAGTAAAATTGTTCATAATTTTTGGGGGCTAATCTCAAATCAAGGGTTAAAAGGTAAAAGATGACCCACCACCCTTATTCTGAAAGAGGTTTACACATCCTGCGTCGAGTTTAAAGAGATTATTAGCTCCACTGAAGTATCTTCAAAATATCTTCCTTGAAGCAACTTTTGTACTCATTAATTTAACATTTTATCTCTGGCAGGTATCATAAATGGAAACAAATATCCCCAGAATTTGTTTTCAAAACTAATAAGAGGTCTCTGACTTTAACATGCAACTGGCATCTTCCTACATAGACTCAGGGGTAATGCATGCAAATGCTCCCATAATACACACACAGAGGAGCCAAGTGTCATCTCACCTCACCTTGACACTCAACTTCACAATCTAAGGAGCAAGCAATAATTCACCCCATGCTGAATCCTTCAATTTTCCACAGCGTGGGCAGAGAGCCTTTAAGTGCTGGGGACGACTGCATCCCTCCTGCTGTGACGTGTGCACCGGGGAGGTGAAAGGGGCGCAGGGAGCAAAAGGTCGAGCTGTACTCGTGTGAAGGAGGAGGCACTAACGCAGCGGTAGAGTAATGGTGTTCATCTCATCATTATTTATACTGAAAACGATTCCACAGCTCACCCACACACTGGGATGTCCTTGCCTCATCCACTCCCACCTGATAGCATTCATTTGAGCACATATAAGTGTGCACAGTCAATCACAGGAACAGACAAAAACCATCACACATGCTCATGGATGGTTCATGCATTTAGTTAGTCTCTGAAATGGTTCCCCCATGACTCCAAGGCAGCATACACATGCCTTTTAGTCTCCCATTGTGCAGATGCTGTCACTGCTATCTGACACCTCTCTGAACCTTGTCTGTACTTTCAGCCTTGTGCTTCTCAAAGCTAAAAGTGTTCGGATTTTATTAACAATGACAGTTAGCCAAAAAAAATCACTAAAAAAGACACAGCTCTCATTTCAGATAGTTCCACTCCAGATCATGTGAATAAACAACCATCATCTACAACAGGGGTTGGTTGGTAATATTAAAGCACCGGGCAGAAGCCTTGAGCCATCCACCATTACTTTACATTTTGCTTCAAGGAAATCAGATTTTCCTGTCATCTTTAAAGTGGTTATAAGAAACTACTCTTTAGGTGTTCCGAAAGTTTTTCTTTGCCAGATTTTACTCTTATTTTTAGTTCAGTCACACCATACTGATTGTTTGTTAGGCCAAGGCTTAACATGTATGCAAGAACCATTAAAGGTTGTTGTACTGACACATAACAGATACACTGGCAAAGAACCTTTTTTTAGCTTTCACTTTTTTCTAAATAAGCAGCTGGACAAATAGAAACGGTGGCAGGCCTAAAAAAAAAACTACACTAACAGTATCTGGATGACAAAAGATATCCAGCAAAGTCTTTACACAGGACCCGGGAGCTGCATCTGGATCTTTGGCCGATCCATCAACTGGTGGCAGAACTTTCAGCAGAAATGGGCTCCATGGAAGGACAGCTACCAATCAAACAGTCTTGTTGGAAAGCTAAACTAGTGACAAGAGTTCCGATGGAGTGATTAATCCTCCCCAGAGCTCAGCAGGGTGGGCTCATTGTAACCGAGCAAAGTAAAACAATGGCCGACTTTCGAAAAAGATCTCCATCCATCCATTTTCTTAACTTATCTAATTCAGGGCGTGAGTAGCTGGAGCCTATCCCAGCAGCATTACGGGTGAGAGGCAGGGTACTACTCAGACAGGTTGCCAGTCCATCGCAAGGCCAAATAAGACCTTTACAAACATTTTTAAAAGCCATGGAGAGCTTTTCCTGTCTGAAGAGTGTTTAACAAAATATTCACTTTTAAACAAATTCAAATTTTTTCTTATATTTTTTCATCATTCTTTGACAACACATAAGACAGATTAATAAGCTTGCATGAAAATAATGGAAATGACAGGAAGCACGCTATTAAGATTTAAATAAAAAGGTTAATCACTTTACTGACTCAAACAACAGGACAAAAGTTAAATGAGTTCTATGATGTTTGACAATGCACAAAACATTTTGCTTCACTTGATGGAGAACAATGAGATTATTGATAAAAGACTTTTTATGAAAAAAGGTGGATATTATGTTTCTCTCTAACGGAGCCATTGAAGGGAGGCTTAAATGGAGAAATATGATTTAACTGCTGTATTATGACTGGAGAAAAACAACCTTGATCTTTCTGAACATCTCTTTATAAAAAATCTTCTTTAGTTAACATAAAAATATCATCCAAATTTGTTTAAAGCAACTCCAATATCTGCTCTCCACAAAAACTGATCAAATATATGTTCACAGACATATCGGGGTACATACTTGAGATTTTTGTTATCTATAAATGGAATCTATCACCAACTTCAGAGGAGTAATAACAAGCACTTTGATGGAAGCAGCAACAAAATCAGATTTAATTTATTCAACAACACAGCTGACATGATCGTCAACATTTTGCAGGTTACTGGTCTTTTTTTTTCATTGAAAAAATCATGTACAACAACAGCTCTCTGTATGCGAGTCTTTACCTTTAGCGTCATCTTGGCAAGTAAGTCCTGCAGGTCCATGATGCCCTGCACCAGGCTCAGGAAATCGCTGCAGGTCGGACAGGCTCAACGTGCAAACAGGATGCATCAAAATGGAGGAGAGAAAAGAAAGAGCAACAGAGAAGCATTTAGACAGAAAATAAGCATAAACCGTGAGCTTAACCCTGCTTATTTACAACACATAGTGACCAACAGTAAACAGAAGCAGAGCTTAACATGTCAGTGGACACCAAGGTGTGACGGCCTTATTGATCAATGGCCGAGTAGCACAGTGTATCTTAATTTGTTTGAGAGTAAACACATGAAGAAACCAGGCAAAGTGAGAAAGAAACTCAGAATCTGAAGAACAATAAAAGCAAGGCAGGTCAAAGCAGACAAAAACTGGATTTTCTATGAAAAAGTAGTTTTATGCCACTTTCTACTTACAGGACTTCTATCTTGATACTTACTGCGGTTGAGATTAGGGCACTGTGTGATGTAGCCATTGGGAGCGAAGATCAGCTTCACATCCTGGATTATGCCCTGGTAGCACACAGACAGACTTATTAAGTAAAAAAGCAGTAAAAAAATCCCTAAAACAATCAAAGACCAGGGATCTCATTTATAAAACAAATCACAAAAACCCAAAGGCTGCTGCACCAACGTAAAAGTCAGATTTAGTGGTGGTTTCCCTTTATAAATCACACCCTTCCTAAAATGTTGAGCAGGTGAATTTGGTTCTCATCTCCACCCAGACACTTTCTACTATACACGGTCGAAGCAAAGCAGCGAAATCATTTCAGCATATAAAGCAAGAAGTTTCTGTGGGGTTTTACGCTGAATCATGGCAACTGAGAGGTCGCGTAAAGGAAGGCTGTTGAGTGGCGGGATGTCGCTGTCTTGGTAAATGGTGTCAGCGTGGTGGAGAGGTCGGTACCAGAAATCATTTTTTCTAAAAAGTGGTTGAATCTCACTTCATAACAGAGCACATACGGGCGTAGACCACATCGAAGAATACCTCCTCTGCACTCTGGGAGTTGGCAAATGGCATGAGGAGCCGTGTTACAACAAAATTTGTCACCCATTAAAATCTGTGACCACTGAGGGCGCTTGCATATATATCTTGCATATATATCTTTATATATCTCTACAGTCCTCACTGAGGAACTAATAAAAGTTTTCTCATTCATCTTATAAGATAAGCCTAGCTTATCTTTTAAAAGATATATTATGCACCAACATGTAGACTAGTGCCCCCTGTGTTCACAGATTTTGATGGGTCACAGATTTGGTTGTAACACTGGCACTTCAGGCGATAGCCACTGTCACCTGCAAGTTATGTCAGCAAAATTACAGCTCACAATTTAAGAACTCCTACAATGTGTCTTTACCACTGAAGAGCCAACCATCATGTACAGCGCCTTTCTGCAGCCTGTTCTCCACACTGTTGTGTATCAGGATGAAAAATAGACCCAGGCCACCATGCAACCACATTTATTGGAACCATATCAGTCACAAATAACTTGTACATTAACTAAATGCACATTTTTTGCGGTTCACATTGACAAAGTTGTTTATATCAGGATTGCACGGTTCAAGCGGGTGAGTCGATCTAACACTGGACCCAGTGTTAGCACATCTCGATATCCTAAATCTGCTTATCAGTCATTATCATGGGCCAGGAAAATCCCCATCTTGATACTACTGTTAGCATTTTCTTTAAGTAGTGAAAGCACATCCGTTATGAAGCATAACACATGTTTTCATCCATCCATCAATTATTTGTACCACTCATTCTAATGAAGGGCACCAGGTAGCTGGAGCCTACCTACTTAACTCAACGCATGTGTGTCACTACAATATTTATGTGTGTACTTAGTAAATAAACTAATACACACCCATTCACAATTAATGTACCAATAAGCACCATAGTGACATTTTAATTAGTATGAACATACTGTGCTGTGATGCTTAAATACATATTTATGGAATAAATAGCTCCGTTTTGGAATAATACAGCTCATGTCTATATTATTCCAGGCTTCTGTATTTCTAAATATGAGGATATGAATGAATAGGAATTTTCCATGTTTTCACCCTCCAATATTACTATGCAAGGTTCAAAGTTTGCACACCGGTACACACTTAATTCTGTCAAGTTTATTTTTATAAATACCAAACCTTAAATACCAAAAATACTTGCAAAACCTTCAGGTCCTGTTTTCTGTGTCAGGCTGGGTAAACACTGTTTAATGCTGGACAAAACAGCTAAAACAAATCAAACTTACAGTAAGTAATGCATTAATGTAAAACATTTTTAGACTGAACTAAAACTGTTTGAATATCCCATAATAAAGACCCATAATTATCAAATTGTATTCCATTCATCTGAGTACTTGTGTTTTTGCACATTTAAAAAACACCAAACGTTATTTCAATGCAACTTTTCTCAACCTAAACTAAAGAAAATGGTCTCATAAGAAAGAAATGAAATGCTCCAACAGACCGTCAATCATTCTGAATGACAAGCTATCACCAGAGATGTGTGGCTAATAAAGAGAGGCAGCATGGTGACCACAGGGAACGGTCTAAACAAAAGGAAGCACCTTCTCTAATAGAATACTGAGCCTGTAAAATACCATAATGCCCACATGCATGCAGAAAAAAAAACTACTTTAACCACTTCTAAATAGTTACTGATAAATAACACTGCAGGGACATTAGAATTCACCACCTCAGGCACAATCTGCATCATCGTCCTGCTTTATGTGCATGTGAAATCCATTAGCAGTGCATATGGATGGCCTGAATGCAAGAGACACCTGAAACACAGAAACAGCCTGAAGCGAGCAGCCTTGCAGCATGAATGGAGAACAAAAGAAGTCTCTCTCTCGAACACACACATGCACAAGGGCAGTGTGAGGGCTGGATAGCCAGGATGAGACCGTCAATGTCACTCAGAGTAGAAATGAGTGTGTAGATCACAGATGTCTGTCCCAGTAGTGTAATATAGCTCTGACCACACATCTCTGAGTGATCAGATTATTTGAACTGAATTCATACAATCTTTCCTCTTGCTGACTCCCTCACTAAACACCCTCACAGCAGACACCTGCCGTTACCCTGTCAGACTATCCTAAAATGGCACTATTTAGAAATAATATCCATATTCCCATGATAAGACATGTTCAATTACAGAGCTATACTTTAGCTGATTTACAGTACAGAGAGCACAACGACAGCAACATTTTTCACCCTGTCATTTGAAGCTACTCGCACGCTTTAAAAGAAAAGAAACAACTTTAGATATGTTTCTATCAAATTGAATCATGAAGCTGGATTTAACACATTTGTTACAGGTACTTTTAACTTTTAACACTATTCTCGTCCTACTATAATATGCATGATGGACACTGACTGTGTGAAAACTTTCAAGATATTCTACAGATTCTACATTATAGATGATTTACAGCTGAACTCTTTGCATACCTTTGAAATGTTATCCATAAGTTTCTGGACTTTACATCAGATTATGCTGCATTTATAGTCAGGCTTTCCTCACAATAAATAGTCAGAACATGCTTTACCCACAGTCTTATTCTTACAATCAAATTGTTTAATGTCTAACAAAAAAACAAAAAGAGCAGCTTTATTGGAAATGTGGCTAATTTGAACTATAGTATAAGTGAGTATATACAGGCCAGAGTAACTCACATTACTGTATCTGTGGTATCCTGGTTTAAAAAGCTTTGATTTGCACAACTTAACAACAACAACTAACATGCACACACAAAGAAAACACCAAACCCAACATACATATGGAAAAGATGACATACGTAGCATTGACACGTGTTTATCAACCTCCCAAAGTGATGAGTGTTAAATGCAGTGTTGGAAGTAAGTAAAGTAAATGCCAACAGAAAGTCAATTAGCTGATTTGTCACAGTAAAAACACAAACATTGTGCTTACCTCCACAAAATGAAGCTTAAAGAGTTGTGTTAATTTCACAAACTCCTCTAAAAGACTAAGCTGCAACAAAAGTAATTAACTAACACACACACCCCCACCCCCCACACACACACACAGACAGCAGCAAATTCCTCACTTACAGCCACAACAAACATACTCTGTATACAGGATGTTTAAAACATATCTTTACAGTTTAACTCATTTATTTTAACAAACAGAGATAGTGCAGGAGGTAGTTCTTAATAGTCCATTCCTCCCTTTATCCATGTCCACTGTCCCTGTCTCCATACATTACTTGTCCTATGCATAAATCCACAACTATGTGCACGTGACAGTATGTGTTATCCATAACCATGACTGCAGTTTTGTTGACTGTGTTTTGTTGGATTTTGTTTAAAGATTTGCGTTTTCAGTAATTAAAAATAATACTGAGAGTAAAGGTGAAAAGTTAAAATATTTCATCTTACAATCGAGTTACAAAATTGAGTTAGTTTCTCCACTGTAAAATGAGCCGCTATGCGGATGCAAATTGTGGTAGCTCTTTGTTAACTCTCGTGATTTTTGTAATATAGGCATCTTTAAGACAATAGCTGTTCATTTGGATTTGTCCAGGAAGATTTTTCACGCTGGTCAGATCGTACAAGTATAACCTGTAAAGCAAAGTAATTATGTTTTCCAACAAGCAGTATTGTTAAAAAAAAGAAAATAAATGACCAAATCTAATTTTTAAAAACTTTTTTGCCAAGATAATTTCTCAAATTTGCAGTAACGCATCCTTTATCAGTGAACGTTTGGACTCAGAAAGACCTCAAAATGCGTCTTTGGCAACCATAGAATTAATAACACTGACAACACTAAGTAAAAGAAAGGAAAGAGAGAGAGGCGCAAAGACTGAAAATGAAATGAAAAATGTGATATTGACATTTATGACGTGGTTTGACAAACATCATGAGAGCATTCTGGGAAAATGGGAAAATATATGGATCCCAAAATACATGCAGGTTCTGAGACCTTTGGCATCACTTTATGGTAAAAACTCAACAGGAAGCAGAAGATTATACTAAGCTTATTTTAAGCTACCACGTGGTAATAAATGGTAAAATACCCCTCCCCAAAATGGTTGTATTCGCATTTTATTAAAAGGGCTGACTAATAAGTTCATATTACACGCTCATATTGGACTTTCCATGCAATTTTGAACTGTAAAACTGATTTTACTTTTAATAACCCTCCTTAGACTGCTGTCCTCGCAATCTGACTCCAGATAAGCGGTGGAAAATGGATGGATGGATGGATGGAAGGAAGAATAAATGCATTCACTTTAACAACCTTAAATGATAACTATACTATCATAGCAAACAATTTAATAATGCCTAATCCCTCATTTTGATGTAAATACGTTGATTAAGGGGCTAACATTTTTTACCAACGCGTGACCATAAACATTGTGAAGAATCTAATATAAAAAAAATCTACATTTGAAGAGTGATTCTTCATAAAGTTCTAACTTCTTCAGATGTGTAGATTTTATATTTCATACTTTTGCACATCCTTGGCAAAAACATTTTGTCTTTACGCCGTTATCACAAATACGTAAAAAGGTGAAATATATAACCAAAGCAAACAGATCAACAAGAGAGATACAGTACAAGAGTCAACTGAGAGGTAAAAGATGCATCGTGCTTGGCTCTGAGATTTCACACTGCCTCGTGTAATATGTTCAAGCTTTCCATCATTGTCCATGTTAGATTTATTATTGTCCAGCGGTGCATGAAACATGGTGCATATTACAAAAGCACCAGGTTTAAACAAGCTTGCAGTGTCCCAGAGGAGCCAGCATGCTGGGCACAATGGAATCTAGATAAAGATAATTTATTACAACTTGCTCTCTCAGATGGAGAAGGTCCCAGGAGGAGATGGAAAGAGGACCAACAGCGTCCTAAAGAAACTGCATGGACTCAGTATGTTTTATTTAGAGGGCCTTGTTAGCCCATACATTTATAATTCTACTCTTGGAGTGCTTAAAACAATTAGATAGCATTTGCAGTTCAATTTCAACACCTCTTGCTTTCTGCAATTAGACTTCCAGAGCTCTTGGCTATTTTTCCTCCTATTCACCTCTTTCTTCTTAACAGTCTCGGCTTCAGACATAGGGAGCCGTAAGGTTCTGCTTATCCTCATCTTTAAAAGACTAAAGAAAAGTACAGCTGAGATCATGTTTACAGAAAACAAAGAAAGAAAAAGCAGCAGAGTTAGCATTATGTGCATTTCTAAATACGTCTGTCTGGCAGGCAGTGAGCCAAAGTTCTCAAGTCTACGTTTATATACAGATAACAAAAAATAAACATCCTTACATAATGACATAAGGAAATCATAATGTAACACTTATAGTACAGATTAATTACTGTCAGAAAAGGGGACAGAAGATCAAACATGGACCTCAAATGAATATAAACTATTTTCTTTCAGAGAATAATTGGAATCTATGTCATAGTGGAAAACACACACCGATGTCCAAAAGTACAATCTAACAGACACAAACTCTGCTTATGAGGTGGTGTTGTGACAAGAGGAACAAGACAATCATGCCAGAAGTCATATCGAGCTAAAAGAACCTTCTCAATGTCAAATCAATCTGAAAGGGGGATGCATGGCACTAAAAATGTCCAGACTCTGCATCAGCTGTATCTGAAGCAGGATCAGACAAAACAATAAGCAAACACACAATCTAAGGATCAATACTGCCACATTTGGTTACTATAGGATAGAGAAACAACTTCATCACACATATTGAATAAAACCAGGCTGAAAATTAGGAAAGTTGTCTCATAGTCTCTCAGGAGGACAAGTTTCTACAATGCTACAAAGCCAACTGCTCACTGCTGTATGGAAGGTTGTAGCAGCTTTATCAGATTTTGATTTGATTTCCTTTTATTTGCACTTACAAATAACAATATAAAAAAAACAAATAAACAAGAAAAAAACAATAATTAGTCCTTTAACTACTAAATACATAACAAATAACATGTTCATTGGCGAGGTAGAAGCCAAATAGGCTTTTAACAGCACCACACTAAAAAAACAATACTAAACTACAGAAAGGGATAAAATACCATGTTAAACAGGAGTATGTACAAACAAAACACATATTTATTCTACTTTAGTCAAGATGAGTACTCAGCCATTCATTTCCATGTTAGTTTTTATACACAGCTACAGTTATTGTTTAGCCTAAAAGATTTAGAGCACACTGTAAATCATGAAGAGCGTGTTATCCCAAAGTTGGCCAGTTTGCCTTACAAAAAGATGAGAACATCAAATACAAAAACACTGGAACAAATGTAGAAATGTATAATGTCCATTAAAATGTTGCTTTATATTCAAAACCAATGCAAAATAGCAGCATCTTTAGTCTCTTCCTGCTGTATCCTGCTTTACGTGTCCGCCTGACCACTAATATTCTAACCACTGGTGGCTCTGATTATGCAAATGAGGGAGAAAAGGGAACCGGCTGCTAATTTAAAATGTTAAACATAGAAATATTTTGAATATTAATGCAGCAAATAACTACTTGTTTTGAAGATGTAATAATTATTCCTGATGTCATAGTCTTCATGTTGTAATCCAAGCTAGGCTTTGTTTTTACAGCCTGTCTGTGCATGGTAATAAAAACAAGGAGAAGCATTTTTCCTCTAAAAAGCTTCCTGCAGAGAGAGATAATTGTCAACCTTGCTCTAATAGAGATGCACAAATTGCTTGATATTTTAAAGTGAAACATTTGGCTGCCGTTTTGACTGTGCAGGGTGCGGCGTTCTTGTCTTGTAATCTGAACTTGCTTGTTTTTTACAAGAGTTTTATATTAATTCTGAAAAAAAAACACCAGTAAAGTAAACAATGGGCCCTCAATTGAAAGTGTTACTTGTGCACATGTCAGCAGAGATCCCAGAATAAACAAAGCGGAGAATTCCCCTTCTCCTGGTGGCTTCAAGCAAGCCAACTGTCTTAAACGCCATCTCTCCTGCCAACATGCACTTTTGAGCACTCCATGCTCATGGAGGGCAAAAAAAATACAAGGTCATAACAAATAGGAAACTGGAGAGCTGAGCTGCATCTTTAAAGAAGAAATTAACACCCTGAATGCTTTGATACAAGAGCAGATAGGAAGGAAGAAGCAGGCAGACGGTGAAGGAGCAGGACGTGCAGCAGCGATAGCATCAAAGCATGTGGAGGAGAAATAAATTCCACCACAGTAGAGCCACATGCCTAATCAATATGTTACAAAGTAAACTAGGAGGCCCACTGATTGCATCGTGGGTGGTCGGGAGGACTATGAATATCTACTGTGAGCACATGTCCCAGTGAAACTCCATGTTTCCCGCCTGCTGTGAATGAATGCAGGAGTCTGAGAAAATTAGCTAGAACTACTAATCGACAACATGGAAATAGCCTTGGGAATGAGCGCTCCTTAGAGGCCTCAGGACTTCTGCTTGGAATCATACTCTTGTCTTTCTTCCCAACCCCCAGCAGCTCACTGAAACCCTGTCCAATTATACGAGACAATATTGTATGGGAAGCACGTTCAGTTTTATCGAGTGTGTTTGTGTGTATGTGAGTGGAGTCTTACCTTGAACAGACCGTGCTTGTGGCTGTGCTGCCCTAGCCACACTCCACTGCCTAAGGTGAGCTCCATCTGAGGAGGGTCTATCACCCGTTCGTAAATCCTGCCAACAACAAACCAGAGGAGAATGTTATGTTAACGACAGGCGAGTTTCTCGTGTTGTCTTGCTCTGACAGAAACACTGATCCAATGCAGCTCAACACCAGGATGAATGGAACGCGCTATGTTCATGTCTGCTCGCCTTCACCTCCCTTTGCACTCAGGGGAAGCAGAGAGTGTCAAGAAGAGACTGGCCTCCTCGAGCATGAATGCCAGTCTCGCCCCACAGAGTTCAAACATGGTACTGATATCTGGACCTGGGATGTTTGCTGTATTAACCAACCTAACAGACATAAACAGCCTTTATTACACCCAACATCCTCAGTGTGATTCAGCATCATTATTCCTGCAGTAAGGTGGGCTGCAAGTGGCCCCCACAGAACAATTTATCAGCTTTTAATCTCTTTCTTCTGAGTCATGGAGGCACAGAGTAGAAATGATTATTTACCTCCTGTTCTTCATTTTAGCTTACCTAGAAGCTCCGGTAACTTACAATCTATTTGCAGAAAACATAATAAAGTGACGGCTACTACACTGATATCTGAGAGTGCAGCGATACACAAGTCTTCACACAATTTACTTTTGAATGGAGCTCATGGTTGTTTTTCATGCTGTGTAGAGGACACAAAGGGAGATTTCTGAGCAGCAATGGTGAGCAGCGGGTCAGGCGATTGGTCTTGATTTATCACCACAGTTATCAAACATGCACGACAAACAGTCTTTTTCAAATCTCTTTGGATTTTACTTAAAGCTTCATTAAGCTTATTTTTATGAACCAAATGACTGCTTGTAAGGGTCAGGATGTCGGCGGCGGCTGTGAGGTGTTGACCCAGGTGCAGGTGGAAACACAGGAGGATATCCGGATTGCATTTTTAACTAATTTATTATAAATAAAACAAAACT
>JBAMHV010000001.1:3317079-3327623 GCA_037177535.1 Pseudomugil gertrudae | reverse complement strand
TACCCGGAGAGAACCCACGCTAACACGGAGAGAACATGCAAACTCCACACAGAAAGGATCCCGGTTGGAGCCCCGCTTGCTGTGAGGCCACAGTGCTAACCAGCTGCGCCACCGTGAAGCCCTGTACATGATGCTGATATTTGAATTTACAGTGGACCTGACTCACTTGTAAACCAGTTCTAGCTGTTGTGATGCTCAACAGTTTGCCTTTTCTTTTGGAAGGATTTGTTTAGGAATGTGTTAAATGCTTTTGACAAAGAACCAGGTCAGCTCATAACAGGACTCTGTCAGCCATGCACACAGTTTGAAACTTCCAAAACATTCTCACATTTTCAGACTTTCATCCACCACACCGGTGTTATTCTAGTTGTTAAACATTCAACATCTTTGATTACTAAATCACTTTTTTTTCACTAAATTAAACTAACCATGAAACAATGCTGAAATTGTCTACACATTGAGGAAAAGTGGGAAACACAGAAAATTAAAACCATACACTAATATCCACCACACTGCTTATTTATTATTCTTTCAGCCATCTGAGCTGATGCAAGCTGAGAATTGTCTGCTGTGGCTGGGTCATGTTGGAGCATTAAAGACAGGGTGCCTTACTGGCTTTCATAGAAGAGGACATGTGCTTGTCACTGAGATTAACACAGACAATGCTGTTCCTAAAAAACGTACCCAAAAATATCCTAAAACACTGGTGAGCAAATGAACTGTGTGCAAAACCTGACTTATGCGGTTTAAAATCAATCCACAGTTGCTTGTGTCATTGTGGAAACGAGTACCATGCTCTTTAAATGTATACCATGTGTACCTTTCTGTCATGATCAGTAAGTACAAGCATCACTAAATCAGCCAGGGTTGAATTTTAGCAGCTGCATAAATGTTAAACAATGAATGTTAATCTATTAAAGCATCTTGAACAAGGACAGATATACAGGGAGCACATCACAGAGTGAAGCCACACGAGCCAGACCCATCACTTCATCCATAACCAGTAAAATGGGTCAGCACTGCTCCACTTTCACACTGCTCCTCTTAACCTTTTAGTATCGTCTGTATCTGCAAGAGACCCACATCTGTTCACCGTCCCTCATGAATCAAGAGTGAAACCAAAAAAAGCGTGTGGCGAGAACTGTGCAGGGACTGCATGGCAGACTATATAAATCCACATCTCACAACACACACTTTTGTTAAGGTTATTTCAGTAGAAGCCACCTCGTTTGCACAGATTTACTGACTAAATTGAGAGGAAAAAAATCTTGAACAGTCATGACTTCAGCCACAATAAACTGACTGGCTGCCTCCCAACTCCGTCTTGAAGCTCCTGATAAGAGCAAATAAAAAGGCTAAATAAACAGAACATATTACCACAAAACAACAGGAATTCCTAAACTAACAGCTTCCATTTTCAGAAGTCAGACACAATTCATTCAGGTCTTTGGCAGTTTTAATAACTTCCCGTCAAAAGAGTAATCTCAATCACAGCCTCATTATTTTCTCTGCCAATATCTGTCGGCTATACTAAACTCCAGACCACTTTCAATTTTCCACTAGTTGAGCTTGAGACATTTTCTGTCATGTCTGTCCTTCCTCTGGCAGCAAGATAATGTCAGAAATATGAAATCAGAGGCCCACCTTGAATTATTTGCTACACCATGGAGACAAGACTCGGCTTTTACTTCATCTGCCTCCAAAATCCCAGGGTGGGATGTGTAAGTGCCCTACAGTAAAATGCTCCTTTTGCTAAGGTTTATGAAAACTCATCAAAATTGGACTTTTAACAATATTTAAATCAATTAGTCAATAAAACTTTATCTATAAAGCAGTTTTCCTTTCCAAAGGCAACACAAAGTGCTTTACGAGATAACAATGATTTCTGCATATCAAAATAAAAGCTTCCACATACCAAAGCAAACAACATAGCAATTTAAAACACACCTATTGTCTTTCTCACGAGCCATAATGGGCTCGACACACAAAGACGAAGTCGCTGTATTGATTTCCTGTGGAACTTACGCGATGAGGCAAAATTCGCTGCCCTCCATCAGCCAAGCAACAGGCCACATCCGTGCATGTGAAATTCAGCCCTCATGCACGTAGGGGCTTGCATCACAAAAAAATTTGAAAGATGTTTAACTTTTATCGCAGTCGCAGGCACCCCAACCAGCGATGGTTTTATCGACACATCAAGCAAAACCTGAATATATCTGGATCAGCCTTGAGGTCTGACATCAAATGAGGATATTCACCAACATGTTTACTGTTTTTAAAACAGGATGAACCAAGAATTGTCTTATTTTTCTGCAAAGTAGAGTTAACAGCAAGAATTCTGTCAGTTTGAGCAAAATGTCCTGACTCTTCATCCTTTATCTGTCATGTGCGGGGAAGAGAAAATGCCAAAACTCCCTCTAATACCATAACTGAAGACAAACAATCAGAAAGCGTGATGCGCGACACTGCTGCTGCAGTTTGCCGCTTCCTGTGTGTTCGGTTTCATCTGGGTGGCGATAAATCTCGCCTGTCGCTATCATCTGTCGACCCCCATGTGTTGAGACCATTACACATGCAACCACATACATGTAGATACGAGCATCCCTCCCTCTTCATTTCTCCCATTATACACAAACAGTAACTCACTAATTCCTCATTTCTGTCTCTCGTATAAACAAAATAAAGTAATAAACACATGGTTTGACACAAGTTTGATGAAAAAGGTCTTTGGGATCTGATGACACCACGATCTAGCCTACCCGTCCCTACAACCACCTCAGTCAGAGCAGGCCAGAGCCTACACCACAACCATCACACAGCTGTAGAGCAGGACGTCCAGCCATCCACGACAGGGGCAATTACCATGGCAACAACCCCAGATTGAGCTGGCAAAGATCCTGGCATGAAGGGTTCCCGTGAAGAAAACACTGGAGTTAAAAACATGTGATGTTAGTTTCAGGAACTCCAAAACTTTAAACTCCATTAATTCACAAAAAAATAGTACATAAGGACAAAAGACCTGATTAAAACCTTCACTATGAAAATACAATAACTACTTAAAGTTTTTGTACCTTTTCCACAAAGTGATGTTCCATAATTTTAGCTTGTAAAAAAAACTGTATTGGACTGAAACTATTCTGAATGAATGGACAATATAAATCTCATACCTGCTTCTGCTTAGCCTAGAAATAAGTTATAGGGCATCATGAGAGTACAAATATAGTACACCTTCCAAACACACACACACACACTGCTTCAAACAGGAGCCACTTGTGAGCAGGATCACAGTGAAAATGTGCTGTGAGCAAAATGTACAAGAAGGAAACCTCGCCTTTGTGAGAGCAAATTATGGCCTTGTAATGCAAACATACTCATCATAATTAGCTGGATTCTCAAATGAAGTCCATTTAGTGCAACTGGATATGAATTCTGGCTCATTTACATGGAAATTTCTGCATTGCTATACAGTAAAGGCTACCAGTGCTTATGGTAATGCACTGTTCTGTTGCTGTACATTTTACTGCATCTGATGATTACAGTAACGAAAGATTAAAACTGCTTGAATTATAATGTACTTCTTGTTGCTACATGTACGTTGCAAAGGTCTTTAACAAACCTTTTAATGTGATCAAACTAAAAGAACAAGACAAAAGTCCCAAAATTGTTTTTTTTTTTTTTAAAGTCAATGGGAATAATCCTCAAATGTTCACGAATGGGGCCCTGCGATGGACTGGCGACCTGTCCAGGGTGTACCCTGCCTCTCGCCCGTTGTGAACTGGGATTGGCTCCAGTCCCCCTGCAACCCCGTTCAGGAAAAAGTGGTAGAAAATGGATGGATGGATGGATGGATGGATGGATGTTCACGAATGGGACAAAACCTTAAAAATCCTATCCAACTTTATTTATATAGCACTTAAAAAACATTGGCCAAAGTGCTGTACACAGCAAAGGCAAAAACTCATTAAGTCCCAAATGTTTTTTTTAGGGTTTTTAAGTTGATTGTTTGAGCGCACACGTTACAGCTACATCAAACTTTAGAGTACAGTGTCAAAATCCAGTACTAACACAGACACATTGGACATTATCAGAAAGAGCTCAGGTGAGACAGACCCAAAAACATTAAGCAATATAAGAGACAAACCTTTACTGCCTGGAAGGAGCTCAGAAAAGAGAAGAATCCTGAATCAGCCTTTGTTGGATGGCCAAGCCTTTTCTTAAAAAAATTGCATTTATTCTTAATTTACAGAAGAATTTAATCAGCTTTAAGGCATTTTCTTGGTTTCCTGTAACAGATAATAACTCCCAACAAATACTTTAGTTCATCCTACCTCAGAAAAGCTTCCACACGAGCTGAGATGGCGCTTATCCCACCAGAGCACAGAGTATTCCCTGAAATACTGCATACTTCCTTTCCTCTGACTAACAAAGTAATTTAAATGTCTGCACACAGTTCTCAAGTCTGTCGGAAATGACTGATAGGGCGTGGATATACTATCTGTGCAGACAGAAACCCATCACAAGCCATGTGTTTTAACAATGACTCAACAAGCAGGTTTATAAACCAACTTATACAAACTTACACAAGGTCGTCTCGTGTTTTTCTTTATTGACTGGAGGTACGCAGTTTAGTGGTGTGCTGAGTCACACATTCTGAAAATACACAGTCATGTTTTGGAAAAATGCCGTAAAAGACGGCAGGTTTGTCTATGTCATAGAAAATGCCATAACTTTTAGTTGAAATATGATTTAACAGTACAATTAAAAATATTATATTGCTTATGCAGTTTTTCCCCCATTCTACAATAAACAGCGAGCGCTTATAGTGCATTGACCTTAACTGCTGTTCAGCTCTGCTAACATAGCATCAGATTTGTGATCCAAGTCTTTCAGAAAGGTCAACTTTGTAAGCTGAACATTTTTCCAGCACACATACCACTCATTTCTATGATCAAATTTGCTATTAAATTATTTTCACATGTTTACTATGAAATAAAGCTTTTGAGTAGCAGAGAAAGAGCCCACGTTGCCGCCTGTGATTTCACTCACAACCAGGGGCGGCTGGTTTAAGTGGGCTAACAGGGCTTAGCCCTCCCTGGATGAAAAAATAATACATTAATGAATATGTTTTTAAAAAACTGAAAAGGTTGTTCTAATTCTTGATTAACCAACAATACCTAGAGCAAAACTAATAATAACACAGAGCAAAATGTAAACAAAAAACACCTAATCGTTTAAAAATAGACTAATTATTTACAGCCCAAGTGGATCAACACAGTTTCACTGGACTCTGCGTGATTGACAGGTAGTGTGAGACGCCCCCTTCATTTGCTAAATCTGCGCAGCCCCAGCGGGCGAATTTTGACCAATGACGGATGACTTGATGTGAGCGAAAGCATTCAATGGCTGTAACAGTGGAAATCCACGCCGGACGCAGAGGTCTGACTGTGTCTGTGGCCACTCAGTGCTGCAGCATCATGATCCAGCAGTCAAAAGCTCGCTTTGAGAAAGACTGACACCTAATGCTGTTTGAACTGATAAATTGAGAGCTGTTTTCACAGTTTAAAGCCAGTTTCCCCCCAAAACAACTGGATGTCCCATGTGAACAATTCCCAATGATCTGCAAAGAGAAACTAAAGGATGAACTGATCTTATAGAGTGACCTAAATCTTGTATATTTTAATGGGATACTTTTATGTAAAAATGTGGTCCGTTTGGCTCAAAAATATATGTTAGCCCTCCCAGTCAGTGTGACCACAAGCCGTCACTACTCACAACTGTAATGACGTTCCACACATTTACAGCCTTTTCATGATTGTTAATATCTTTCAAGATTGTTTCAGTTTCTTGTGACTAAAGGTAACTGATATGACCCCAAGAAGAGACAGATGTAAAGAAAGAGGGGTTACCTAATAGTAATCACAATTTCTACTCATCTTAAAGTGAGAACATGTAGCACAACTGCAAACTTTGCCCACCTTTAACTCGTCCTCAGACTGTGCCAATGTGTTCTTATCACAATGCAAAATTATACCAGTATGACAAGGACAATATAATATGGCATATGATCAATACAGTGGGTGCATGTGATGGAGTGCAGGACTCTTTGGTTTCATTAAATATGACTTACACTGAACAACCAGTTTTGAGACAATGAATACTAAATTGGGCACTGCGATGGACTGGCTATCTCTCCGGGGTATCCCTGCCTCTCGCCTGCTGATTGCTGGGATAGACCCCGGCCCCCATGACCCTGAATTTGATTAAACAGGATAGAAAAAGAATAAACGAATTAATATTAAATTGATCAATGCTACTCAATAAACTGAAGTGTTTTTTATTTTTCAGTAATCCTGTGCAGCCTGTATAATCAGAACGTCAAAAGCAGTTCTGCACTTTAACTGCAGTCTCCCATGTGCTGCAAATGAGTTGAACTGAACTAGCTCAGCTCAAAATAAGGCTTTGCCCACTGCAGTAGAAGAAGTATGCCTGGAATCTGATGGTTGGCAGGGATCTGAGTCAATATAAATCCACATATGCACTGTTAAAGTAACATTGTTGAAACGCATCGTGTCTTTATGGCATACTCCATCTGATCAATTATATCAAGCACAAGACAAAATAAAAGAAAGTTAAGATAGTTGAGTAGAAGTAGAGCATCCTTATTGAAAAAAAGAGTAAAGAAACAGTTGCCTTGAAAGTAGAACATATCCTAATAAGATGGCAGATGTATCATCTTTAATGGATAAAGCGACCCAAATTCCTTTACCCCAAGGTTGCTGCTGGGGAAAGGACTGGTTTTACCTGTGGTATGTATGAAAATAGAGTCTAATCTGGCTTTGTCACCCAATTCCCTAAAGAACTGCATGCCTGCTTCCTCACGATGTCAGATATCTGTAATTACTTCACCTCTACAATGACCTTATCTGTTGATAGAAGCTCCTGTCCTTTTCTGATAAGGGATGACTACTGTAGCTGCAGACATATTTCTTAAAAAAAAAAAAGGAAGATCGAGAGTATGGTAAGATGTGAATGTGTGTGTCCCCTGGGTATGGAGCTCCTCCTGCCTGCCACATGGGGCTCGAGCTAGACTGCCTGCAGGAAGTGGGATAAACCCTGCTGAGCTCAACAGAGAAAGCCAACAGTAATGACACACTTCATCACACCTGACATAAGAAGAGAGTGAACCTGGGACACAGGAAAACCATCAGGTGGCTTAATGTCCCTAAATCTGTTCCTGTTAAACACTTGTATTGGCAACAAGGTCATGGAGGCTCAAATAGGTTAATAACAGCAGCCTTCGTCTCTGCAGATATAGTCATTACTTAGCAGATGCTTAGCCAAATATTGACCAAGTGTGAAGCAACAGGGAATAATGCCAAGCTGAAAAACACACATCTGGTGCTTCGGTGCTCAAAGAAGCATCACACATCTTTTTCTGAACCAACATTAAATGTCATGTCATCATTCAGGAGAGACTGCTTCAAAAATGCTCCAATAGACTGCATAGAAAACAAAACAAAACAAAATGGAAGGCTGTCCGTGTTGGTTGTCAGAAGGGCTTTTATGAACCCATTAAATAGAAAATAATCATTACCTTTTTCAAACTGAGCCTTGAAAATGTTTAATTTAGTTAGGAAACACTTTCAAAGCTAATTAAATAAATAAATCACTTTAAAGACCACTTTTCATTTAAATGCATTGACCTCTAACAAGTTAGGATGTGATTTGTACAATTTTTCAGAGAAATAATCGCAATATTGTGATTAACCCGATTATTATGCATTACATCAATTTCACAACACTAAATGTGTCAAATCGCTGTGCAGAAACACTCCTCATAGCTTTTAAGTTTAACCCTCTTAAGACAGACCCATCGGCGCAAACAGGATGTGACATGCGCACTTCATATGATCATAACGTCTGAACCGTATAACGTATTTTAACAGTTCAAAAACCGCCAGAAAGCAGAAAAATTGATCTCTTCACCCATATAGTTGTTATTATGGTAGAACACAGGACCCTCGCGTTACAAATGTCCAATCACAGGCAAGATTCACATTTGTAGTGGGAGCACCAGTACAATAATTCCCAATATATTTGTCACAAGAGTATTAATTTGAGTCTAGCTTCATGTTCGCATAAAATTTGGCAACCAAGTAAAGTAGCCAAAAAGAGCCATTCAAGCAAAAGTATCTCCCTTCTGTAATGAACTGATAAACAATCCGGTCCAGTTCGTCTTTGCTCTAGAGGCTGCAAAAAGAAGAAAAAGCTCTTTGTGGTGTGGTCCATTCATCCTCCATGAGAAGCTTCATCTGCAATGGGATGGGGATCACTGCGGGAGCATGTCTGCTCTCTTATGTGCAATACACAGCTGATTGCTTAATTCAGCCGTGGCAGGGCGGGTTGTGCACGAGTCTTTAAATTTCACATGTCATAAACATTTTCACACTTTCTCACCACCTCAATCAGCTGTTTTATTAAAACTATTCGTTCAACCTCCCATCAGTAAAAATCCGAAAGCGGCAACTGTCCGCTTCACCCTTTTCTGTGGTGACCACGCCCATCTCAACTATCCAACCAATCACGCAATACGTCTCTGAGCCTAGCAAGAAAAACTTCTGCCAGTTCGATGTGTCTGTCTTTAAACACGTCCATGAAAATAAAATGACGTCATTTTCTTGCATGCTGTTTGTAACTTAGATGTTGATGTCAAAATAAAACATATGCTGCAGGATAGTACACTGTTAATACATGCAGTTGTAACATTTTTGTCATGACCAGATTCCTGCTTTCAGGCAGTCTTTTAAAATCAGGTCCGATTTGATACGTTGAGCACCTGCCTCTTCAGACAGTCTCTGCAGAGGTCTGTTTTTGATATTTCTGCCTATACGGCCATGCAGTGCATGTGTTAGGGAAACTGGCTTCTCCATACTAACAGAAGTTTGGGAAAGGAAAACTGAGGATGAGAAGTGTGAGACGATAACTGCATCCGTGGAAAGATGGGTTTAATACTAAGGAAATTCTAGTTAATAGCTGAAATTCATCTTTGCAGCCTAACACGCAGTAAGAAAAAAGAAATCAAAGGGTCTGTATATCTCCCACAACTTCTGTGACATTTAAAATGGTCCTTCATTAGGCAGTCTAGCACAGCAGGAGTAAATTACTGCAATGCCTGTATGAAATTCTGCAATCAAAGAAAAACCAACCATTGAACCAAATTTGGGGTTATTTTGCTGGAGTTGCACCATTGATGGTCCCACATTTCCTCTGCTGCTTCTTATGAGGCTTTAACAATACAACCATCCAGAGGGTTCCTGTTCGAGATGCAAAGCCAAACATGGACAGGAGTAACAGAGTCAAGGTTACAGACAGTGTCATGATACATTGCTAACCACATTTCAACTCATTATTATTCTTTCTACTGAACCCACTGTGACAGGGATATCAGTGATCAGGTAATGAAGCAATGAATGGCTTCTGCTCTACTGCTCTACTCACTGCCCTTCACAGGAAATTAAAATGTTACACCTGAATTCTTTATTTTGAGGAAGATTACTAGGTTGATTTTAAAGCAAAATCCAGCTATGACTCTACAGCATATAGTAACCAAAGCACAAGTATATACTATATACTGAAAAGAAAAAATACTGGAGCACATCATTCCAATAACGTACAATGCAGAAAGCCTTTTTTGCAGCGCTATCATTAATCTAATGTACCATTCCATTATAGCAGTGTCTTTATTGTAATGATAGCTTGGGCCTGACTGATGAGCTGCTTAGCAGGTAAGGAGAAAATAAGAATATACCTTCCAGCTCAGTGGCTTTTTTAATGAGCACAATAAGAATGTCATTTTCTGGCTGCTGGACACAAAAGCAGTCGTATCATCATGAGATCTTTAAGGTGAAGAGCTCCCAATGTCTGCATGCATTCATTAGCTGAGTGTGTAATGAACAGATATTTCACAGCTTACGTCTAACAATACACTTGATCATGGAGGCGTGAGGATGTGAAAAAAGGGTTGTCACTGACAATATCGTCCTCGCTTGAGGTCTATAATCTCGTTTGTCTAGACTCAGAGAAGTGAAAAACTGAACAGAATGAAGCAAAGACTGCTGTGAAACTCTGGCCAGTGTGCCTGTGAAACAAACACTGGGAAGAATAGAATAGAATAGAATAGAATAGAATAGAATAGAATGCCTTTTATTGTCATTATACACATGTACAATGAGATTAAGCAATTCTCAGTGTCAGTGCAAGGAAAGCAGTATAAAAAATAAATAATAAGATAAAAAGATCTATGGTATAAAATATTTTACAGAATAAAAACAGATGTGCACACTCGAGTTACTTGCAGATATAAATATGATGTATATGTCTGAAAAATATATTGCATATACAAAGTATTATTGCACGGATCATGATATGTTGTACATGACATGTGACAGGATGTGTTGCATATATGTTGTTAGTGTCCAGCGTGTTTCAGGTTTGAAGTCCTACAGGAGTTCAGGGCAATTATTGCTTTGGGAAAGAAACTGTTT
>JBAMHV010000001.1:3287059-3305228 GCA_037177535.1 Pseudomugil gertrudae | reverse complement strand
AAGCTTTATTATTTATTTAGTTATTCGTAAAAGATTAACTAAGGCTGTGTCTAAATGTCCACATTGTTCCCTATATGGAGTCTTGTATAATGGTCACACCATTTTCTAGGTTGTGTAACTGTCCAGAAAGAGAAAGTAGTGCACTCAAAATTACCCACAATGCATATCAAAAAGTAGTAAGCATCGATGGTCACTAGACTTGTCTATATAGACCACAAGGCATGTCGGAGCTTCCAAAGGCGCAAATGATATGAACATTATTATTATTTTTTTTTATGGATTAAATATGATGCAAAGAAAGACTAAAGTGCTATTAAAAATCCACTACTCCCCCGTGTGTAGGAAATAGTGTAGATGTTGCCTAAGATCTTGTTATTTGTGGTGACGGAGATTTTCTTGAGTATGAAAAAAATGCAGCTCTTCATCTGGAGCAGAAGTAAGCTTGTTTTCTAGCTGAAAACAGTACTTCACACTGTTGCATTAGTGTAATATAAAGAAGAGCTGGCAGCGGATTGGCTGAAACAGCAGCGTTTAAATAAAGTAAGGGAAAGAAAAGAATAAACAGACAAAGTTGGTAAAATAGTTGAAAAGAGGTCTGTAACAATGAGGACAAAGATTGGGGATGAAAATTAAAAGATACATGGAGACTAAATAAATGTATTAAAATGCAATATTTAGAAACAAAGCCAGCCTTCCCCTGAGACGTTTAAGCTCGGCTTCAGACTCCGTTTTCAGAGCGTTAACAGCCACAACTACATGATAAATAGCACCGAAGCGGCCCGTTCAATCCCCCTCCCTTATGACCTCAGCGCTGTTCCAATAAAATGCATAAGCAAAAAGTTTAATTCAACTTTTATTCCGATTATGTTTTGATTTGTTTCCCCTCTCGCCAATAACGCACTGACATTGGCCTCCTTTATCTTCACTACAGTCTCATTTCACTACAGAGCCACTAGCCTGATAATTAATAGGCAGAGCACCAGCCTGATGAGTGTAATAGGCATCTGGTAAGAATCAATATTACAGATTAATCCTCTAGCTCATCGTACAGCTTCACATTCACAAGAGTTGACAGAGCATTAAATCCACTAAAATGTACTATATCCACAGAGTGCCTTTCTAGTAGCTGAATAAAAAGAGAGACTTGTGTAAAGAATGACAGCTGAAGTGATTCTTTAAGGATGAACTTTTGGAATTGTGTTGTCTTAATTAGCCTGACAATAAGACGGTTATATCACCGTTATCTTCCACATAATTAAAGAAAGCTGAGATAAAAATACTGTACATGCTGCAGAGATTACATAAAAAAAAGAAACCACCTCTCTCTCACATCCTCTGTGTGTTAATTTGTCCTTGGATGTTTTGCTGTCAGCACTGTTAACAACCTGTCATCCTCACTGACACAGCACCAAAACAAATATTTGCTTTGACAAACACAGGCAGCTCATTAGATGTGCCACTTCAAAGGAGCATGGTTAAATTAAATCAGCCATTTGCAAAAGAGCTATTTTAACTTGCACACTGTTTCAGGCGCGTCCGCGTCTTACCTGTTGCAGTCGACGTGCAGCAGCAAGTGCGAGGCGCTGATGGTGAGGGCGATCTTGTGCCACTGGCCATCAGCGAGGCGATAGGGGAAGGACTCAGAGCGTGGCTTGCCTTTGAAGCGGTAGTGGTAGCGGATTTCCTCTCTCACGCCGCTGCTCTCCAGTTCAAAGTAACTACAGGGGGAAGACAAGAGGTTGGAGAGGCTTAATTCCCAGTCATGATGCAGAAATATTGAAATTTTGATATAAAGACGCAGGCGAGGGACACTTTGGAACTAACATACATTCCAAAGTGTCCTCATTCACCAAACAAACAACCAGTTATTAAGAGCTGGTTCCTCTCGGGTCATATCAGCTATGTGAGATTTCCTTCACTCATGTCCCAGCCCCTCATTATGTCACAGACCACCTCCAGACTCATAACAAATGTCCTGATTGGACCAAATCTCAAAGTATATAAAGTATAAATTCAATATCAAAATAATTTTGCCCTACAAAATATATTTTACTGTGAATTTTATACAAAAAAAGCTTTAAAACTTCAAAAGTTAAATAACTTACAGAATTTATAAACCTTTTTTACAACAGCAAGATTTCATATTTCGCCCTAAAGCTGAAGAAAAGATCATCAAACACAGTGCACTACTTATCTGTTTAAACTTTTCAGATCCTATAGGTCACTTTTTTTAGCCAGATTTAATTTGTAACTAATTACGAATTGATTTTGTATTACAAGATGTTATAGAGAAAGTTTAAAAGATTACAAGAAAACTGTAAAACAGTAAAAAAAAAAAGAAAAAGGAGGTCATCTTTTATTACCACCTATAAGCAAACTAATTTGAGTGTTCATAAAATGGCTGTTCATAAAATCCATGCATTCGATAATGGATTTAAGACGAGTCTGAACATGTTTGATGTCAGCTCTCTATAGCTGTCAAAACCATTCAACCCAGTCAGCTTTCTCCTACATGGTGTGTAAATCATTTAGATGTGGAATGATGACACTTATACTGTGTGCAAGTTTCTGCATCATCTTTCCTGTTTATTTTTATCCTTCTAATAAACAAAACAACAATCTGTTAAGCAGAAAAATAAATAACTTTGGGCTTTTTCCCATTTTGAAAAAATGTGTGATGTTTCAAACGACTCATGAACCCGAAGTAGAAAAAGAAACATTTGTTTAGTCTCTGCTTAATCTTCTAGCATCCCATCTGTGTGTGATTGTAACTGACTGGCTCCACTAGCCACCCTCATCAGCCACGGTAAATTAAAATCCAGCTCGTCACACTCTGGAGCTGCAGGCGACATTCATGACATTTCAGCCTCCCTGCGGCTGGAAATGACCGCGAAGCTGGAACCTCTGCTCCCCAAGCACATCCGTATACAAAACAAACATATATTGTTAAAAAAAATACATGTGCACTTCAGAGAATATCAAGTGAGATTTGGTTTTGCAGATGAATCGTTCAAATCTTTCTTGTTTGCGACTGAGAGGAACTATTTTACAGATAAATATGATAAACACAGAGGTTACATCTAAAAATAAAAAGTCCATAAACTGTGAAGGATGTTTATAACAGAAATGTTTTTAATTCATATAATAAAAGTTAAAGTACCTGGACATGAACACTCCATCTGCCTGAGTTTGTGTTTGCAGCTATCTCTCCCCGTGCACAGGCTTACCTAAACACTAAGATACCCAAGCAGGCATAAGTTTCCTCCACTTTTTCTGTCAATAATATTTTTCCTTTGCTTTTAATATGTTTAAAAGTCACCTAATATTTTTATGGTCTTTTCTAAAAGTCAAATCATGCAGCATATGATGATAGCATTGCAATCACATCATAAGTCACTGCTCTGATTTCCAAGTCTGCAGTTGTTCATGTCAGCCAGTCACTGCCTTCAGGTTCCCACCCACACTAAACCCTACCAGCCCTCACATGTTCTTCGACAACCAATAACGTTCAGAGTGTAAAACATGATTCTCCTCTCACCTACAAGACTCTGCACTCTTGCCCCTCTGAAGGTCTCCAACATCCTTCACCCTTGCATCACCTTCCTGACATCATCATTTTGACACCTCATACTGGTGCAACAATCCAAAAGAGTAGTTTTTTGACCAACACTCAACAATCAACATCTGAAACATGGAAAGAAGGGCAACTGAAGCAATACATCACTTTTTTTTACATGTATTTAGGTCTCCACTGCAAACTATGCTTTGTGTCTGATAAGTAAACCATTTTTAAATCAAACTTGCAATTTAAGACACGATTAGTAAATTGCAAAGAACACAATTAACATACATATTACACGTCAGCTGATTCACCTTATTCCCCAAGCTAATTATTTTCTATCAAACAGCCATGAGAGGAGGAGAGAAAGGAGGCAGTTACAATGCCGACAGCGCAGAGGAGGACAGAGTGACTGGGTGTTGGTGCAAAACTGCAGTGAAAGTGAGTTTTCACACATTCTCAGATGGGCTTTGCACCCGAGGGCGATGCGAAGCCCATCAAATGTTTTCTGTGAATGAGACCTTAAGACAAGGCAAAGATGAGGTAGGTTGCATGTTTAAATGAAACATTTGACAACTACACTCAGCTGTCATGTCTCATAAGGTAATTATGGACTAATTTTCCATATACGACTGATGCACAGACAAAAATATCCATGAAAAACAGTCCAACTTCTAAATGTCCTGATGAGGTGTTCACAGGCGATTTTACTAAAAAAAAAACCTTATTCATCAAAACTTAAAGAGAATATTGAATCATTTCGTAGCAGCAATGGGACTACAGTGTCGGCGGATTCAGCTTGTTCAGCTGCGAGGACATGAAGTTATCAGCATACCAGGTGTTTCCACCTGTTTTTTAAGGTGGTTGAAGCATCATATTTACAAACGTTCTCTACTGGTTGGAGTGTGCACATTTCTATGTCACGGAGAGAGAAAAAGCTGTAATATGGTACGAAACATCAGAATGTTTCATTTTTACAAGGACAAAGTATGAATATGTTATGATTATCACAACCTGTATGAATAAAAGAGGAGGTGTCCCATTTTACATACAAAAAGCAAAAGTACCCACTAGTACCAGGAAAGAAAACATTCGTTAGGTGTGACATGTAACCCACTGGTATGACCTCTCTTCAGCTTGCAGGCTCCCTGTAGGCTTTAAAAAACACACCTAAAATGTGTTCCTGTATAAGAAAATCTAAATATTTAGCATTTTATGGAAATACAATTGAACATTTCCACACTGACATTTTATCTTCTCGCACTCACGCTTCGTAAAGCGGATTTAAATGTTCTCATCTCACACAAGCAGAGCACAGATAATGTAGCTCTGACTGTACACAGTCCAACAAATTAAGTCATTAAATGTGCCCGTCAATGACTCGTCATGTACCGTACAGGAAAGAATCTTTCATCGATACTTTCATGTTTCAGTTTTTGCCATAAAAGCTGAGACGTGTTTCACATAAAGGTTTAAAGACACCGCAGACCAGCTTCACACCAAGAACATGACATGAGCAGTATATAATGAGCAATGTGGTTTTTTTTTTTAGTAATGGCTAAAAATAGTTCGGCATTATCATTTGCTGATATGACTCAAAACACAAGTGAAAGTCATCCAGCTGAAAGTTCAGCACAGTCTCATTCAGTTTCCAAAACACAGAGGAAACCAATGAAACTCAGGTGAGCTGTACTTTACTCATGCCCGCACTGAAACCAAAGTGAAGGCATTTTACTGCTGATGGGAAGTCAATATGACGACCTACAAATGTTTTTACTGTGTATTTAGCGCAGAATTGCTTCCCTGATGGTTACCTCATGTGGCAAAAACGGGCGCCATGCTGAGACTCTATACGGTGCACAGCTGCAGCGGGTCTCCTGCAGCTCCTGCGGATGCTCTAATCTGTTCCACAAACCCTGCTCCTGGTTTGGAAGCCTTGTGTCGGTGATTGAGCCTTATATGACACAATTTGACTAAATTAAAATAAACTTCTCAAGTGTAAAGTCAATTTAAAGAGAAATCCAAAAAGTTTTTATGACAAGTCTTCAGAAAGTTCTGGGCAACCAATCAGGAATACTTCACTCCAAATTAAAATTTCCTTCGCTAAGAATTTGACACACAGTATATTGAACCTTGAATGATTGGCTGTCAGTTTTAATGTTATATTTTCTTTGTACTGGGATGAAGTTAAAATAATTGTCTGCAATTAAGACTAGACAGAATGAAGGCCCTCATGACAGCAGACAGTGTTGATAATGAAACCACAATCACCCTGGAAATTAACAACAATCACAGTGAAATGTAGCTATAAGATACTGTATTTCATTAGCATGCATAGCGCATAGCTGCCTGCTCATGTTTGAGTCAGTGTGTGTATAACTGGCCAGCTTGACCATCTTTGTGCAGCATGTCATCATTCTGAAATTAAATGAATACATCACCCTGTGCCTGCACTGTGCACGGACCTGACAGCCCGTCTCCATCATGCTGCAGGAGGCAGAACCGCTGATACTTGTCAGCTGGAGAAGAATCATTTGCATCGAATGAGCGGTGAAATGAGAATGAGAGCTCTCCAGCTTAGACTCTCTCACTGATGGAAACCTCCTCAGGGCTTCGAGAGACCTGAAATCACTGAACGAGCAAAAACCGTTATCCCGATTTGACTCGTGAAATAATCATCAAACGCATTAACGCCACTTCACAGGGTGTGTTTATTTTATGAAGTATTTATTGGTAGCTATTGTATGCCCATAGTACAACATATTTAATGAAGATGGGTGCAGGCAGTTGGTTTGTTATGAACGCCGCTTTCTGAAACACAAAAAAAGACATTTTGCTGCTTTTCTGTGGGAAAAAATATCGCCATAAAATGACAGATTTAAAAAGCTTTCCTCTCACTGATGAGCTTTTCATAAGCAACATAGTATAAAGCTGCTGTTTTAGTAATGACAACTGCATGGATCTAACAGTTTCCAACTGTGAGCATCCACAGCTTTCAGAATAAGAAAAATCATATTTGTATATTGAACAAAAGAGAAAACGAATGTGTAACAGTGGTGAAGAGAGACTTCTGTTGAGGAGAAAGCGTGGATGTGATAGCAAAACTACACTGATGTGTAATTCTTTACCGGACAAAGATGCATTAAAGCAGAAAACATGCATGAATGAGGTCTAAAGAATAAATGCATTTATCACAAGGTGAAGCTTAGAGCTTGTTGGTGAATGGGCAGAGATAAGTGCTGCTGAGTGTTAGCAAAGTAATGTTCAAGTGCATTACTTATAAAGTTGTAATCTATCCTGTTAACATGGGGAATCAGTACATATTTGATTCGCTCAGTTCTAGTTCTAGTCGTGAACTTTTTCGCCTGATTTTACTCTGCAAACATCTAAAGTACACTGAGCAGTGAAATAAAATACGTTTGAATGTGTTCAGTAGTAAATAACATCTTCTGAGACTGCACATGGAGAGCTTTTATAGTGCTTAATGCCATTTGACTGCTAGAAATACAAATAAAACCCCTTGGAGCTTGTCAGGGAAACCACAAGAAATGCAAAATAGATAAAGAGTGAGGGGTTTACATATGGGGAAGTGACTCATGCCAGCTGAGGTTGTGCATTGATCTGATCAGAATATCCAATAAACACCAAAACTTTGGACATATGCCACTAGTTAACTCATCAAAGCAGAACTGGCTCCTGTCATTGACCTTTTCATCAAACTGGCTTTCTTGTTTCTGTACCGTTAATGTTACATCCTGTTGTTTGTTTTTCCATTGTAGACGAGCTCTGGCCATAACTGGTCAGGAGGATTGGCAAATGTTTTTAGTTATAATAAACAGAGGGAGAATAATAGGAATACTTGCTAATATTTTCAGATAATGATAACCAAGCTTGTAGCGATAAAGTTGCATCGTAAAGGCAAGGCAAGTTTATTTATATAGCACCTTTCATGTACAGGACAGCTCAAAGTGCTCTGCATTGAAACAGTAAAATCATAAAAAACTCACAATAAAATCACAAAACAAACAAAGATCACGACGCCGGCTGAGTGTGTCAAATCACAATAGTATCACAAAACAAACAAAAGTCATCAAAAGCAGATCAGAAAAAGGCACCGTAAAGCTAAAAGTAACCATCTAGTGCTTAGTTTTATTTTTTTATAGTAAGTCTGATATCATTTTGAGGGAAATTCAGTTTTCAAGATCAGATAAAGGTACCGTAAAGCTAAATGTAACTATTAACTAATTGTAACTATCAGTATTCAAATACAGCCAATCCAAGGTTACATAGAGAGACAAACATGATATACAGAATTGGACAGTACTTAGGTGCAGCTAATTGAACCAGCAGAACTAGTTCATGCAGATTGGGGAGAAATACCACACGAGGAGATTACTGAGGAGACCTCAACATCAAAGCATGACAAATCCCTTCAGGATCACACACGACATCACATGCAGGACGTTGTTTAAAAAAAATAGATGCTACACGTGTCAGCATTTGTGTAAAAATTCTAAACGTGTCATGGAAGTGTACAGCGAGTGAAATTAGTCTGTCATAATGCCGCTTTCTCTGCTGCAGATTGCAACATCTGTCTCGCTTTTAGGGACATAAAAGTGGGATAACACATGACATGATCTCTCAGAGGGAGACCCTTTTGAAAAATGGTAGATATGGATCTGATTTAGTAACCCATATGGAAGCGGCCTTGGGTCTGAAATCAGATTTGTGCTGTTCAGACTGTAATAAAATAAATCAGATATGGGTCACATATGAACAAAACAATCAGATTTGTCTGCATTGTGATTGCTGCAAGTTGGTTACTCTGTTATTTCATAAAAAAGGAATTCTTCCATAAAGCAAAGACTATAAGGAATAAAAATGACCTAAGGAATGCTTGGCAGAATGAAAGTCAAACTATAAATAGGTCCTATTTACAAACAATATTCATAGCATTCAATAAAATACAATGATGCTGCTGCACACTCACATTAATTAGCCTGAGTATATATTTGATATTTCTCTGCCAGTTTTTCCAGCTGTAGAGGACTATGAAATCCAACTTATTGCAGTACTTTAATAAGATCATTTCATGGATCTTGTGGCCTTCATTGAACAGTGGGGGCATGATGGAGCTCAAAGCTAGAATTCAATCCAGGGCCGACTGCACCGAAAGACCAAGGCTTTAAGTGTCACCTTAAGAACACCTCAGTGTTCCCCTTTTAATAATACTGGCCCCAGTAGTCTCTGAAGGCTTCTTGGGTGGGCGTACCACCAAACCCTATATTAGCTTATAAAAAAGTATTCTTAGAGTTTCTTTTGACAGCAAGTAGTGATATGACCAATGACATTGCTGCATTAGAACAATTGTCTAACCTTAGTTTGTGTGAAAAATAACAAAGCAGCAAACATCAGTATCCACAGCAGATGATAAGAGAGGTGGAACATGACATGTATTTTCCACTTAAGATGGAAATTAAGTCTGATTTTTACTGAAGATATTATTTATCATGGAACTAGACGTGTTAAATGGTAAATTAACTTGTACTTATATAACACTTTTCCAGGCATGTTGCCCATCCAATGCGCTTTACACTACATGGTACATTCACCCACGCACTCACACCCTGATGGGCACATCAGGGGACAACTGGGTTCAGTGTCTTTGCCAAAAGTCATTCAGCAGGCAGTCAGTGGACGCATCTCGCAAATTTTCTGTTTAAAGATGACTGTTCTTCCTCCTGAGCTATAGCAACGCAACAAAAACACCATATCAGTGACTTACACACACATCCAACACAGCTGTAATAGTCAGGTTATAGCTTACATTTCCTGCTTACATTTCCACTTTTATCTACATTCTGTACATGATGGAGTGAGAAGAGGAAACAATAAAGGTTAAAAATAAATGTAGACATTTTATCAACAATGATACATAACATCACAAAAACATTTAGTCAGAGAGAGAGAGATCTGTGCAAGGGACAGTTTAATAATCCATACTGCCTATGATCTTCAGGTCCTAAGGCGAGTCTGTATGGAAAACAAGCATTATTCTATCATTCCACATATTCCAGACTAAAGAAGAGAGGGAAATATCTCACTTTCTATCAGCAAGTCAGTTCAAATGTCTGCATCTTTGCTGGCATGGGGTCTGTTTTTTGCATGAAGAACTGATTGGCTTCACATCTGGAAAGACACCAAGTACAGGTTTTATATTACCACAGTGTCATTCTTTAGGAAAGAAGTGCTTGCAGATTTCACCTGTAATATCCATTGTTGTGATTTTAGCACCAAATGCTAATATAAACTGTAGCTTCACAACTAAACTAGCCAAACCTGTATTGCTTACTTGGCTAATAGACTAGTTTTACTAAAGGCAATATTATTACTTTAAATATTAAACAATTTTCTGTCTGTCGATTAGTTTTTTTTTCAGTTAACATAAAATCCTCTTAAATACCTACTTAAATAATAATTACCTCCACCAAGGACAGCTCTGTACTGGGATGCCCTCAGACACACCACAAAGAAGAAGATAATGACTAAGCATTCATCAATGTTGAAGGATGAGTGCCCCCTCAGCCCCTTCCAAGCACTGACAACTCTGCAGGGCACCTGACAGACTGCTGCATTCAAAGTGTGCGGCTCCTTGATTCCTGCAGCAGCACTACTTACAACAGATCACAAACCCAACCTAGTACAATTCATGAATGTATAAGCACAATTTTGTTTCTTATTTTTATAATTATTATATATTAACAAGTATGTTTCTGGGGAGGGGGGTCTCAGGTGTCTAAATTCTCTCTAGTAAGTGAGAGTCTGATTGATTGCTTTTTTCTGTGTGCTGATTCTGTGATAGACTAGGAAATACTCTAGCCCCATCATGGCCCTGAATGTAAAAAATCACAAGTTTGTTTTCTGGAGATAACAACATAAACCATACCATTAGCATGAGAAAACAATGTTATAAAAAATTAACCAGTTTCTGCAGTAATAAGCAATTGACAGTCCAAAGGAAACTACAGTTGCACTATTACATACCTTTTTATTGAAAACCTGGGAGCATTGATTAGGATGGAAACAGTAGCTGATGGTTAATCGCCTTCCTCTGCATCTTTCGTTGTCACCATTTATCTGATAGTTTAGTAAATCCTGGAAAAGAATGGATCTGAACTATTTCATGACAGAGTACAGTGTGTCACCTCTTTTTTTAATCCTGTAATTAAATATTTGCATAATTAGTTGACTGAGATCATGCTACACTTTGGAATATGGCATAATTTACCTGAAGAAGTTTATAACAACTAGTTTACTTTTCTGTTTTATTAATGGGGAAATTGGTCCTCAGCAGCATTACAGATTGCAGAGATACTCATTAAAATCATGATAAATTGGGATAAATTAAGAAGAGAGCATGAGTTTTTTCAGGTGTGGTTATAAAGTAAGTCATCTAAATCTGTAAACTGACATGTTTTTTTTCCTTCTGAGTAAAATATTTACTGCTTACTGTTTCTTTTTCAAAACTGACAAAAATGTCATTTTTTCTTCCAATTCATTTTGGTTTCAACATTCTCTCATATTCCCCTATATGAATCCATTCTCTGTACCACCTAATCCAATTCAGGGTTATGGTGGAGCTGGAGCCCTCCCAGCCTTTAGCGAGCAAGAGGCATGGTTACCCTGGAAAGATGGCCAACACAGAGACAAAAAACCATTCAGTTACATTCACTCCCATGAAGAATAAGAGTAATCAATTTACCTAACATGCATGTCTTTGGATAGCAGACAAAGCCAGAGTTTCCAGAGAGAACCCACGCATACACTGAGAGGACATGGAGAGAAAGAGCTGAGCTGAGGCGCAAACCAACAACCTTCTTTCCGTGAAGCTGTGGTGCTTAGTAAATCTTATCTTTTCTAATTAAAAAAGTAAATTATCTCTCTAATCCATCTAGAAAATCTAAGTGGGATTGATGTGTTCAGTTTAGGAACATACATCTCCTTGCAATGAGGGTTGTGAAAGCAATAACATCATGTGCATTGCTTGATAGAGGACAGTGAGATTTAGTAATTCCAAATATTGCACTCAAAGGATCATGGCACACCTTTTTCTATGTTCTTGTAAGTCCATCTAAGATATCTGATACCCATGAAGTGTAGGACATGATCAAAACCTGGAAATGTGGTCTGGGGATGAAGCCCTACAACGAGGGCAGGATGGGTCTGTATCGGCGTACATTGCTTTGTATTGCTAAGATAGACTCTCATATCACTTTCACCTCTATCAGGCTGTGGCATGCACCGATTGAGGATCCAGGTATACATCTAAGGATAGCCATACCATATTTCATCACTGATTGTTATATTAAGGTATTTTTTCTAATGTCTTGAGTTTTTCAAGCACCTGTACCTAAGAGCTAACCGAGCTAACTTGGATCTAACTGAGGTAGGCAGGCTAAAGCTAAGCCGCTGAAAGTTGCGCTACTCCATCCTCTGGTCACAGATATTGGAGCAAAGGGACATGCTCCTCATTATACTTAATTTCAGTTTTTAAATAGCATCTAAACAGGTAAGTTATAAGAACATTCAAGACCTCCCCAACATTTGTAATGAGGGTAAACGTGACCTATTAAACCGAACATGTTTTTTATGCACCATGCAGTAAATATGTTTGTTTCTCCTGTGAAGTTGGCCTTTTGAACATAGAAGTCTGTAGGGGTTTGCTCTGTGGAGTAGAGCCTATTTGGAGCCCCTCTTGGATGAGGGGAGAACTGCAAATTTTGTTACTTCCACAGAGGTTGGGGGACACCTTGTAAACCCTTTAATGTCTTCCAATTCTGGAAGGCCCCCAGAGAGCTGGAGCCTAACCCAACAATTTACGGAGAGGCAGGGTACACTCTGGTAGGTTGCCAGTTTATCACAGGATCTGTACAGAGACAAAGAACCTCTCCTGGTCACTCCTAAATTAAGAGTGACCAATTAACCTAGCATTAAAGTTTTTGAAAGGAAGGAGGGAGAGAGAGTACCCAGAGAGAACATGCAAACTTCATGCAGAAAAGCTACTTTTAAAAGACTCCTCCCCAGCAGATGTTCTAACGGATGACCTACAAGCTAAAGCCTTGGTGCTAACCACCACATTGCTGTGAAGCTCTTATACATGTCTAACTGTACTCTCCTTATTGCTAATTGACTGGCATCATTCACTTGTTTCAATTGTATAGTTTTTTGTAAGCAGTTAGTGGAAGCCAGTTTGATATTCATATTAACAAAATACTTCAAAAGAAATTTGCCTCTGTAGTCTCAGTTGTTACTGCTAACTGAATCTGTTTGGACTTTGCAGCACTGCATTCATCATAAAATCACTTCATTTTTAATGAACAATGCAGCATTATAAAAAAAATCAATATTTGTTGAAGTGAAAAGAAAAGTAGGTAAAAACAACCAAACAAAACAAAACAAAAATCTTGCAGGGAAAAAAGTGTGTATGTGTTGAGAACTTTTTCTACATTTAGACTGACTTTTTCTCTGTTTAGCTCAGCAGGAGATCCATGAATTAAGCTGAGAGAAAGGACAGGAGAATAGATTGAGTTCATAAGGAGAACTCCTTATTATACTCCTTTATTTCTATGCATGAGATAAAAAGGCTGCAAAAGTTAAGGAAGTCTGAGAATTATTGGACAGCTTTATGAGTTCGCCTAAAACAAGACTAATCTGAGCCTTTCAGCATCTATGGAATTTGGATAAAAATATGAGAAATAAGCTATTGGCCTATTTTGGGTTTTGCATAAATCATAGTTTCGTCTAGAAGAAAAAAACAAAACATATGAGATTTCTTTTTCGCTTTTCCATAATCTCTCCACTAAGTTTCACATCTTTTAGTAGCTTGAAGTTCCAAACAAACACTTTAACAGAAATAAAACAGAAACATCACTTTATTAAATACGCTAACGACATTGCCCTTATGGTGCTGCTCGGCCTATATCCTTACCGTGACCCCAGGCAACGTCCCTCCTATACTTTTGTTGCCTCTCTCGTTCTTTGCTGCACATTAACTAGTTAGTTAATGTGAGACACACCAGACTCTGTGCTTAATGGCGGAACATCAAAGTTTGAACGTCATATATGCTTACTTATTTTTAAAAGTTTACCATTACTTTTAATCACACATCCTTCTAGAGTTTTCGGGCCAATTTGGAGAGCAATATAAAAAAAACTGTAGGAGTTTGTTAAAATGAGAGGCAAAAAAAAAAAAAAATAGACAAAGATGACCGAAAAATTTGTACTTTATTTTTAAAATGGCCAACATCCTGTTAAGTTAAGCCAATGACTGTGTCTCAATTCAGCGTCTGGCCACTACAAAGTATGCAGACTAAGTAGGCTATTAAGTGTTCTTCTTAGTCTGTGCACTCCAAAGTATGCCTGCCATTTTAGTTGAGACTGCCACCTAGTGTACGAGAATTACCCATAGTACTCCAGTCCTTTGTTACCTAGAAACTTCATATGCTATGTTTTTTTTTATCCATGTAGTGATCTCATTCTTTCACAAAAAACATGAAAATCCTTTTATATAGCAGAAAATGAAGCCAGATATTTCAATGTTGTTTATTTTCAAGTACCATTCATTTACCACTTACCATTTCATTTAAGTCACACAATGACTTCTGGGTAATTGGAGACCGTGAAGTATACATAGCATGTACACTTATTTTAAGCTAATTTAACCCTAAAGGGAGTGCACATTTGAAGTGTGTAAGTACACTTCAAATTGGGACAGCACTAATCCATGTTCTACATTTGTGTTGAATTTCATCCAGGTCGGTCAATGTAGTGAATGGGGCTGATGAACTGATAGGGGGTGCTGTGGAGCCATTGTGTATGCGAATCAGGATATGAGACGTTAAATTGAGACTCCACACCAAACCTCTTATAAGAAAAAATATAACAATTTATAATCACACATGCCTCCTGAGTATTGTGATTAATGTTGGTGCCAATGGGATTAAATATCCTGCACGAGTTTGATCAAATGCAACAAGAATAAAAGGCCAAAATGACGACTTTGAGCCAAAATGGCAGACTTTCTGTTTGGTTTCGGCCATTGCTCCAAGATGATTTTGTGTTTGCCTGAGAATTTAAAACATGTGTATCAATTTTCATGAAGATATTCAGTGTTGGGGCAACAAAAATAGATGGTGCGCCCATTCAATTTCGCCCACACTCACAACCACAACAAAATACAACATTTTTCACATTTCAATGAAGAGCTATGTGAAATTTGGGTTGTTTTTGAGTATGTTCAGGCCCCTTAAAAATGCAATTAATTGGACAGAAGACAAGCAATAAATACTTGCACATAAATAAACCTTCACACCACCTTCGGTGCTCGGGCCTAAATATATAAAAAGAAAGAATCAAAACTAATTTTTCAGAGCTTTTAGAGAAGGTTAACAATCTCCTCACCTTAATGTAGATGCTCAAGAATAACCCTGGGAAGAAAAAGCTTTTTGCACCTCCAGAAACTGTCATATTGACCTGGATCAGTTTTTTTAGAGACCACTATCACAGCTCACTCTGCAAGAGCATCCTTTGGCCTTATATAAGACCCCTTTCTAATTATAATTACAGAGAAGCGTCAAAGCCTCCTCCATGAATTCACAAAATCATTTTAATGAAGTACCTTTGGTTACAGCTGAATGTCATAATGGAGAAGCAAGTAGCTGCTTGGCGAAAATGTCAGAGGGTAGCCTGTGGAAAAGTTTAGGTGATGAACTAAAAGTTGAACAAATTAAATTTGGATTGCCACTTAGTTCAGCAGTGAAGGAGCGTCTTCCATTAAGCACGCCTGTGGATGAAACTTATTTCCGCAGTACTGTGTCCTTCTGGCTTTGTTGAAGGCCTTTAGCTATCTTCCCACATAATCTGCAGAGTAAATCCATATGCCAGAAAATCTATTGAGACTTTATTAAAAAAGAAAAACTGCAGGTTTTCAGTTTCCAAGTTGAGAAGAGCATAATAACCCAAACTTCATTTGTTTTATGGCTGAGATAACTATTTTCTGTAATAATCAGTGTCATCCATCCATCCATTTTCTACCGCTTTTCCATGAACGGGGTTGCGGGGGGGCTGGAGCCAATCCCAGCTGTCAACGGGCGAGAGGCGGGGTACACCCTGGACAGGTCGCCAGTCCATCACAGGATCATCAGTATCATACATGTTCTGTTCTATTCTACAGTCATTTGGTAGATGCTTTCATCCAAAGTGACTTACATATGATCAGCAGTGATTTTAACCATAGCTATTACCCAAACATGCATGTCTTGTGGGTACATGTCAGTTCAGCCATGCGAAAACACAGAATTGCCTAGTAGTACCAGGGTGTATACTTGCCATAATTAACCAGGATGCAAAGATATACACATTTTACACATCATGGATTACAGTTTTTCAAAAAATAAAAGCAATATTTGTAAAGTTTTGACAAACAACTATTTCGCTTTGCAGGTGTTTTCTTGAACCATGTTTAGCCGCAGTTTTGTAAAATCTCATTCAGGTTTTACAAGAGCTGCGGCATGTCCAGGTTGCTTAATACATACTGTGCAATCTTAACTGCAATCTTAAATATTTCCATTACACCTTTGCAATACATTTCTTATACTAGTTATAATACTAGGCTGCTTTTTGCAGAAGTCCAGAGATCCAGATGTTTGTCTCTCACAGTTTACAAATAATCTTGTGCATTCTCAAATATTTTCTGTTTGTCTATTAAAATGCATAGTATCACTAAAAACATTTATTTATATAATATAATCAATATAGAATATATAAATTATATAGAATATAATCACGGTTAGCTTAAACATTTATATAATGTGTGTATTAAATGCTTGGTTGTGGTTCTGTTCCAAATAAAACAGCCTTCAACATCCTTACGTAGAGCAACCAGTTTGTGTTTTTTAGGCAATTTTTATGCATTTGTTCTTGTTTTAATAAACATGTAAATAAATAAATAAATTTCTGTTCTGTTGCAATGTGCAGCAGTCCAGATATTCTATAGGAAAAAAATAAATATTTACACTTCTATGTTATGCACAGAAGCTGCCAGCAGTCGTACCTTTTTTCATCATGATCTCGAGAAAACAAATTCATTTTCTTGTTTTCTTGAGACAACGAGGCTCATTTTCTCCAGATAATGGAAAAAATTACAGCGTTTTCATGTGAAAATAGATTTCATTAATCAAAACTGACCAGTGACCGCTTTGGAATGGGCGACAGTCATTGGGTGTGTATGTAATTTTGTGAATAAGTGATTGATTAAAGATAATAGCGAGACACATCACATTACATCCTTTGTCAGACTTACAGAATTAAAATTGAGTTTATTGATCCGTTGCCAATACAACTGACTGACTTGACTGTACTGGGACATTGCAGGCTAATGTATCTGGCAAGTATTGGTACAATAAAACCAAACTAACATCAAATCCAACAGTTGATGTGCTGTTAGAGAACTATGTTGAAGGACAGTCCTCCTTCTAAAACATGCAGGTCCTTAATTCCTGCAGACTGGAAACCAGCTATGCTCCCAGTACACCACCAACACTCAAATAAAATAACGGCAAATTCTGAACGTGTATTTTGTATTTATTTTTAAAATTTGTATGAACAACAAATGGTTTCTATCTGCAGTGCACCCTGTGTGTGTGTGTGTGTGTGGTGGTGGTGGTGGTGGGGGGGTTATTTATGAGCTTCAGTCCAAACACATCTTAGAATGATTTGTGTTGCAAAACTCTTACAGAAAGTAAGCGTGAGTTAGATATGTTTGTTTCTCTCTGTGTTGGTTCTCATAGGGCAGGAACGGCTCCAGCAACACCCCCCCACCACCACCACCATGACCTTGCATTTGAATGTCATCTCGAGAAAATAAAGTTTGTTTTCTTTTCTTTTTCTTGGGATAAATTATCCTGTTGTCACAAGAAAACAATGTTAAAAAAACATTTAACCATTTAACATCTCTTTATTTCATTATTCAGTGGCATATATAAATATATTGTGTTTGTTTTATTTTTTTATGTTTTTTATTGTTCTTTTTGTAACACCTTTTTGTTCTTTTATTTGTATTTATTATACACCATTTTCAGATGTGTTTCACAAATGTAAAGTGCTTTATAAATAAATGAATGATGACTATGTTTATTTTACAGGAAGATGGGTAGATTTATTTTCACAGGCTGAACATGCAGACAAAAAAAGTTATGTAATCTTTTGATAACATTTCACATCCATGTTTATCCAAAGTGCACCAGTTCATGTACAGTATACACCATGATAATCCCTGTTGCAGTGGTGTGGAGTTTATTTTTCATAACTTTATATATAAACACACAAAAAATAGCATAACAGTTCAGACATGAAAAAAATAGATTTGAAGAGATTTTTTCTTGACAAAAGCTTTCCTGTGCAAGGGACAACATGAGACCTGTGCAGTATGGAACATGGTTGCTCACTATGTGGTAAGCATCAATTTGAAGTGTTGTGTAACACTGGTGTGGTATTAAAGTATAACCATGTTACCTATTAACAGTCAGATATTGTTAAGATGTGAGCTATATG
>JBAMHV010000001.1:3256672-3269790 GCA_037177535.1 Pseudomugil gertrudae | reverse complement strand
ACACGCTAAATCCTCATTTAAATAGGCGTGTCTCCGACACTTTGCACTCGCTGTCATTTGCGTGAGCAATCTTAGTAAATAAAGTACTAACCACGGTCCCGCCCCACACGCTAAATTCTACACTCCACACGCTAATTAGTACACGCAAATTGGGATCTTAGTAAATTTGGCCCTTAGAGTGGTGTTTTCAACCAACCACAATCTGGTTAGTTATTACATCATTATGCAGTGTTAACCATTTTACCATAGTTTATTGTGGAAAAAACAAAAAAAGCCAAAATGCAATCCTGCTCAAACCAAAAGAAGTCCATTAGAAATATCACAATAAACATCCCATTAATAGTGATAGATTGAGATTTTGACAGGCTATCATGCTAAAGTAGGACATTCCTTACAGTTTACAGTAAAAAGCTCTCTCAGGGTCGTGTAGACAAACACATTTACAGTGACTGCGGGAGCAGGTAAAGTTAGAAGGTTAATCTTCCAACACAGAAGTTGAAGCTCAGTGTGGCAGACAGCAACCAGCTGTCACACCCCTCTTCCTCTCAATTTTACAGCTCATCACTTTAATCAGGAGCCTGGTGGGTCCTTCCTCAGTTCAGTAAAGTCTTACAGATGGCCTCCTAAAGTGGCAGTGAGGAAGAGGAGCCCAGACGAAGTCCATAGAGACGTCACTCACCAAAGACATAGACCTGCGAGGGCTTCTGTCTGGCCCGATATGGAAAATTCATGTCACCAAGTCTCGACTAGATAAGCACATTACTGTACAATGCTTCAGTCTTTGCCAAGGGCACAAAGCGGATTAGTGCCAAGTTTCCATAAGATGCCAGAGACCAGCATGCCGAGAAGAAAATCTCATTTTCCTGCTAAGTAAGAGAAGCAATATAAAATGCCTCCAGCAGGTTTGTATGATTGTATGTGCTGTAGTTGCTGGCTGTAAATGGAGTGATATCACAACAGCTTTAATACAGTAAATAAGCAATGTCATCAAATAAAATGTTACCTCAAGAGCCTTTAAATTATTAGGCCTTTGTTACTGCTATGACTTAATCACAATGTAAGGCATTAGTCTTGATTTAAAGGCTCTAATCTCACACATTTTTCAGAGCCACAAGCAGTGGAGTTAAATTCAGCCCCTCAACACGAGTACATTTACCAAGAATGTTTGTTTGTGAAAGGTTTTAAAAAGAAAAGGATTACAACCATCCAGCCTGGGAAATCAGGCCTGCCTGGGACCCTTATGACTATATGTTTGTAAAGCAAACTGAGACAAGCAAGCCAATGATGGTCATTTGTTTACTAAGAGAGAAACAACCAATACGTCAAACCAAGAAGACAAAAGCTCCAGATTATCTGGGGAAAGAGCTGATGGTCACTATATCCCAATTCCTTATCTGCAGATCTGTTGACAGCTGAGCGTTTTTAAGTGCTGACAGCTTTTGTAATGAGTAACTTTTATCTGAGTAATTTTAAAGTGAATTACTTCTAGTACTACACTACATTTAATTAGCTACCATGACCGGCCCTGACCCAGTTTCTATTGTGGGTGTGGTTCATTTAACCCAGAAAGAAACAGACAGTTTTTCCAGTCGACCAAGTCGTAACAACTCAGCTTCGCAAATGAAACACAGCCACACAGTCACATGAACACACAGAATCATGAGCAAGAAAAGCAAGGAGAGAGTCGAACATGGTTTAACCACTGCTGCCGTTGTCTGATAGCCTGTAATCTGCACTGGCAGGGCTCGAGTCTCCCCTAGAAAGTCAGCAACATCTAAGAGACCAACAGAAACACCAAAGATGTCCAAGAAACTAATGTAAGTGATTTCATTTCAGTTTTAAGAAGCCGTTTCCTTTTTTGATGAGGCATTAGAAACCAGAAAGAGCATGTCAGAAAATAAGAACAGCTTCTATAAAACTTACAAAGAGTGTTTGAGCCGCTGCTGGAAAATAAAAGTCACTACTTGTAGGGCTGATCACCACATCTTAAAAATAAAAGATTAAGAAAGAAAATGTTTATTGATCTAAGCTCAATCATTTGAGCAGCCGGTTTGAATAGTATCCGTCCGTTCAGTTTCTACAGTAACAGAAAAACTGTAGATGGATACCAATGCTCCTGGCCTTCTTTAATTAGACAAAATAGGTAATTAATAAATAAATTAAATACTTCAACCCTGAATGGGATTAGGCAGTAGTGAAAATGAATGAATGATAAATAAAATGCTTCCATTCCAGGCCAAAAACGACCATTATATTCATTCCAAAACAAGGAATATGTTTGATATTTTTAAGCCAACTTTACCAGCAGGATGTAACAAAGCAAAACAGATTGAGGCTCCACTTGGTGTTAACAGCATGGGTTATGGTTTTGCCATTGACCGGAAGTTATTTAACCCCAACTTTTGCAATGAATAGCTTCTCATTTCTCAACCTATTATGTGGAACGACACATCCTGCAATCATGTAAATAATGATAGTTTAAGGCAAGAAACTATAAATAGGGTCAAATTAATGACTAACGGGTGTAATAACATAATGATTATCACATAATGAAACTTCCCTGGTTTCTTACTCACATTAGAACAGTTATTTTGGTATTATGAGTTTTCTGAAATCTTACGTTTTAAACACGCAAATTAGGCATTAAATAGCCAAAAACACCATATTATGCATATATTTCCAGAAAAAATCTGACCACTGAAATATGCCAGTTTCAATGTTCTTGTTCTATTTTATTCAAAGGCTTGAAAGTCTTAACAGATGGGATCTTGGATATAATTTTTATCACTTCACAAATCAGAAATTGCTGTCAATAGCAGTAAAATGTCATTTTTGACAGGTTTGTGGATGAAATGTTTTATAAAACAGGCTGTGCATAAAATGTATTAATAATATTGCTACTGAAAGCAAAAGTATGAAGAAAAACTCATTTTGAGAAAACAGCCTTTAAAGTTTTGATTGTAAAAATCCATGTTTATGTCATAAAGACACTTTTTACAGATAAAATGTCAAATCCAAAACACTTATAGCAAAAAAAAAACATTGCTACAAAAATAGCTAAAAACATCTACATCAGTCATTTTTTAAAGACTAAACTTTTGTTTCAAAAATATTAAATGAAAATGAAAAAGGATTTAGCAGTGGACACATAATGTCACATTACATGCAGTCGATCAAGAAAAAGACAAAAATGGCACCAAATTAGTGAGAACAGATTCTGAAAATGCTTTTGATTGTTGATTGATTGTGAGAACATTTGTAGTTGACACAGAGTGTCTAAGGAATTATCAAGAAATTATCAAGAGCCAACTGCTAAAAATAATATACCGGTAATACTTTACTAAGATTGAAATTCAATCTACTACTACTACAGTAGTAGCAGATTACTGAACCTATATGCTGCTGAGTAAGTATCCACATGTGAAAAATGTTTTTCACCCCTTATGTCTTGAGATATTCATTTGATATTTATATTTAGCTAATGATTAATCCAAATATTTAATAGATTCTTGTCACTGTACCAAATCTGTCACAGAGCCCTTGCCTTTTGACAGTTCTGACAGTTCCTCCTCGCTACAGGAATTAAAAATAAAACCATCTAAATGTGAATTTTTAAGCAAACAGGCCTCTGTTTAGAGGCAACAAACTATAGTCATTAAAAAGAAAGGCACCACATTACAGGCTTTTACTGAAGTCCATCCACCCATCCATCCATTTTCCATCGCTTATCCTGAATCGGGTCACAGGCTCAGCAGCATAAGGAGAGAAACCCAGACTTCCCAGTATCCAGCAAAATTTGCCAGCACATCAGGGGAAATCCTGAAGGCGTTCAGGGCAGCCGAAAGACTAAATCTATCCAACGTGTCCTGGGTCCCCCCTTGCCACAGGAACATGCTCACCAGGGATGCCAGGAGGCATCCTAACCAGTAGCCCGAGCCAGCAGCTGAGCTAGAATCCAAGATAAAAGGCAGAGACATGACTGGAAATGGAAAACAAACACACACAGTTCTGAAAGATTGTTTAAAAAGTTTCAAATAAAGCCTATAGATCAGAAGCAAACACTGATGAATGCAGTAAATTCAGTCATTTCTTCATCAAAAGCAGAATGCAGAGAGCAACAAACTAAGAAATGCAGCAGTGGAGACACATACAGATGTCTAATAAATAACTGAACAAGGCTCTTCTAGGCAAGGTTACCACAAAATGGTAACACAAAATCTTGCATGCTAACAAAAAACTATGGAAACTGGATAGTGATTGTAGAAAAAAAGTTCCCTTTGATGCATGTGAGGGGTGCTGTGAGTGTATGTCAAACACCCTGCACACACAGTGCTCTCAGCAAGCTTCTTCGAACTTGGCTTGCATTTGAAGAACTCCTCAGCTACTGAAAAATTCATAAAACCAAATCAATAAAACATTGATGATTTACTTCATCCTTCCTTCCTTTTGCAAGCATAACCCCACTGTAAACATTTTAAACCCTGTAAGTTCTATCCGGTGGGTTACTGGTGTGATGCAATGTGTCACACATCTGATGAAATGGGTCACAGATTATATTCCAAGCATGTGCATCTCCTGTGGCCCCTGACAGAATCCTCCTTATTGCAGCCCATCTGACAGAGCTCACATTGAAGACACAAAAAACACCTTAAAATAAAAAAACACATCCATGTGTGTAAAACTCTTTAACTGTCATTTATAGTTTAATGTACAGCAACTGTAATACTGTGATGTAATTGTAAAGGAACATTAGAGAAACAAGCACGCCCCCTTGATTTTCTCTGCATTTGTGTCTTTTATCTTCTCACACACATACACACTTACACACACAGACATGGCAAAGCTGACAACATTAAAGCAGCTTTCTGATTTTAAAGAAGCACTACTGAACTCAGATGTTTTTTAGTGAGGCATGACAGCTAATTTAGCATCCATCTCTGCTTCCCACCTGTATTCTGCATTACCTCCAGCAAGTGCAAGTCAGTTTAATGCAGACTGTTATCTCATGCTCTGTCCCGTTTTCTTTTCCTGTCTTCATCTGATAATGTCTTCTTGTTTTTCATGGCTGAATCAACCATGGTTGCTATTCAAAACAGCCATGGTGTTGATATCCAGGTACTAGGTGTAATATAAAACTCAGCTGCAACATGATGACCCACGCTGGAACCCAGTTGTAACGTTTCCCAGCCTAGAGGTGCTGCTGAGCGAAAATGGCAGACGGCAGTGGGGTATTTTTGAGATTGATTTTAAGATGATTGGGAAACACACATTTTAAAATCAGAATAGAAAATCTTTAGTTGGTCAGGCTCATATTGAGCTCCTGAAGCAAAAACAGCAAGAAAATTTCTAAAATTATGACAAAACTCATAATCCAGGTTAATTAAACTAAGCCATTAAAAATATTCAATCCTCACATTACAGATTACAACAGCTAGTTATAATACATTTATCTGGTCATTTCTAAATGAATACTGGCCCAGTATATACCCTATGTTTCACAGCTGGTTCATTTATACGCGTTTTGTTTAGGTTTGTAGAGACTGCTGCTCATACAAGCAACTTTTTACAAACCAAAAGGTGGGATTAATTATGTTTTTGACTAAAACTGGGAAAAATGGAATTTCAAACTTCCCATCTGGTGCAACTGGTCCCATCATTTAACTCAAGACCATTTATCAAAGATTTACTCGTAAGCTACCAAGGACAAAAACTGAATAAAATGTAGATTTGAGATAACACGATAAGGATAACATTGAAGTAAGCAACCGCTGATGAAAACTCATAGAATAAAACACAAGGTGATGTGGCAGGAGTGAAACTTGGCTGGATAAAATTGAGAAAGGTGGATAATTCTGCCCAGAACATTGTAACAGAACAGCTGTCTGAATGAGACATTTTAAATTCTGTTTTTTATTTTAATGACTTGCATGTGACTTCAGATAGCCTCATATATGCTCTGAATCACAAACAAAAAACCATCCAGTTTGCATACAGTTCCTGTGGGTGCTAATCCTTATGTAAGCATTTTAGTGTGCTTTATTAACAACTCTTAAGGATGAGATCGTATCCATAATCTGCTCCACTACCCACAGCTTTCCACAATCCTCCTCTGATGTGGGATGGTTTTACCATCAGAGCTGGCAATCCGGCCTGTAAGCTGCTCCACTGTTCAGATGAAGCAAGAATTCATACACATTCCCATATATCCAGAACAAAGATGCACGAAGGGGAAACAAGTGGATTTAAATTGAGTCAATTTAATTGAATGTTAAGAGCTTTGAGGTGCTGCATCAGTATCTTTCAGGCCTCTGGAAGACCACAGCTGGGACTGTGGCTACCTCTGAGGGAGCTCGCTGCTGTAAGTCTCTGAGATTCAGAGGAGCCTGAACATAAAGCTTCACACATATGGCAGTTCAGCCGAGCTAATTACCTCCTCGCTATCCTTGTACTATTCTGCCTGACAAACAGCCGATCACTGGGTCTGAGTGTGGGAGACGGCAAGCCAGCAGGCTTGCCAACCAACCGGTCTCCATCTTGCCATCAGCGCTTCTTACAAGACTATTTATCACAATTAGCTCTGCAGATAAAAATATATCACAGTATGTCAAGATAAAAATAAAACTGTGAGGAGAAATGATCCCAATTCCAAAAAGCTCTGCTAAGCTAGTAATGTTAAATACTGTGTTGTGTTGTGTCTTTTTTTTCCATTTCCTGAACAACTGCAGGAGTTCCTATGTGTATGTACACAGATGTCAAATCATTTTTTTTATCTTGAAACATGAAATCCTTACACAATTGTGTCAATGGCAGGCTTTTTATTCAACATCAACATTTGTTATCCTTTTAAATTGTGTTTTTAGTGGCTCACAAGTGGCACGTTGTGGGCAGCCGGCAGATCTGTGTGATACAATCAGGACGGGACACAAGAAAGCTACAGAGAGATAATGCAGCCTATGGTCACCCAAAGGCATAGTTCGTCTCTCTGAAAGTATCTGTCACAGCCCAAAGGCACACAGCCAGCAGCAGCAATCATGTGGGTGTGGCATTAGATGTGATGCTCAGGGGTCAGGCATCCTTTTTCAGTACTTGGAGCCACTTCAAAAGAATTTCTTCTCTGTAATTTTTCTAACCAACAGCTGTTTTTACAGAACAGAAAAAGAAAGGTGAAAAAAGTTGAGACAGGGAAGTGTTGCTGGAAGATTTCACTGAAGCAGCTGCAGTCACAGGATGTCACAGTGCTAAATAAAATCGTGTTACTTATTAAACACTTAAATTTGCCTTGAGCCCCTACTTGCAAATGTACACACAAAACATGTATTTCTTATATTATCTAAAAAAGAAGCAGATTGTTCAGTGATTCATACACACCATGTTGTTGCCATGGATTAGTTACTGTAACTATGAAACATCGCTGGGCTTGTGTTGATGTTAGGATGTGTGCAAACCAAAGGCCAGATGCCTAATCGGTTAACCAGCATGCAGTAAAAGCTGCCAGTGAGACATCTTCATTTTAAGTTCTACATGTCATCATGATGGATATAACTCATTCTGTATGAGGAAATAGTCAAACTCTAGATGATGAACATAAACTCATTAAAATATTTACAAAAGAATTCATGCAAGATGATCATTTCCTCAGACTTTAATATAGCTTCGTGCAACCCCAGGGGTTAAACTATAAATGATTAAACTATTGACTATGTCTGCAATGTCATTGCTTTGTTGTCATCAAACAGTAGGAAGAAAATCATATGAAAAGAAAATGTGCATCAGAAAAAGAACAGGCATCATATATGATGATGTCCATATCCATATCTTGCAGCCATACGCACAGCATGGTCAGCGTGTAAAACATGAGTCCTGCTCCTGAACAAACAGACTAATACTTTTCTAAAAGGCCAAAGTGGTGCAAGATAAACAATACAAACCTTTCCTTCCTCTCTTATCTGAACAAATAGGGTATCGCACGCAGAGCTGAGTGAAGAGGCAACTCATCAAATACAGGCTGGTAATGTAAACTAGCTGCTAGAGATGCATCTCTGTGTGCACTCCAATCCTGTTAGCAACAGATTAGTCACATGGGATGCCATTTGGAAAGGAAGGCACAAAACTCAGTGACTGAGTTTTATGGTGACGTCTGAAACAATAAGTTACAACAAATGGCACTCTAGATATTTACCCTCATGACAAACGCAGTGTTCTCTCAAGCATAGAGAAGCAAACTAAACATAACATGAGCCTAAAAGTCTGTGCAGCTTTCCTGTTGTGTGAGAGAATATGAGGCAGCGTTTAGTGTAGTTAGTTGCTCTAATACAGTACCCGGCCTCGATCAGAGCACTGCAGTTTATACAATACCAGAATAAAGCTGCAAGTGTGAAGTTCCCTTGTGGTATAGTTATACTTTTATGATGTAATAATCTACTTCAGGGCAAAATAAACCCTGATAGGCATAATAAAATAATGTAAAACAATCAATTAGTTAATCAAAATCAATCTAAGATGCTCATGTGATACATTTTTTGGTTAAATGTATCTTCCACAACACAAATAAGATAATAACAGAAATGCAACATAAAAAGCAACTACGTACGTGATTAGCTTTTATTTGAAGGGGTTTACATCTACAACTGGTTATTTCTGCTTTTAAAAACAAGCTGGGGGTCGGGGGGACTCTGGCCTCCAAACTGAAATCTCTGAATGTTCTGTGGAACAACAAATTATCCCCACCAGAAATAGACATATGGTTGTCAGCATCTGTTTTAGCATAGCATATGCTAACACGTAGGTAGGTCAATGTTTCTTTCAGTTACATCCCAAACATGCTGTATTTCAGTGATACGGCTGTGTCATCAGTCGGCTTTGGTAATGTTTTGCCAATAAGCATCTAAAAGGGAATGTGGAATGTCCTGAATGCTACAAGCAGAAAGCTACTGGAAACATTTGGGCAATTAAAATCCGAGAGTTTGGGGTTTTTCTATAACAACAAACTGAAGCATAATTCTCATAAAGCATCCCACGTACACCTAAAATTAACTTTCTGTAATCAGGATAAGAAAGTTAAATAATAAATCCAATAAGGTGCAAATTTTGCTTTTAAATTGACCTGAATGTGAGAAATTATGTGTAAAAGCAACACTGCACAAACTTCCAGCATTAAAACTTTGTGCTTCTAATTCAGTTTGATAGATCTCTGATTTTTATTATGCACAGTCATGAAGTGGTCTTTGCACTGTAGTGTTCCAGCGCTTACAAACTAAAATTCCACAGGGTGTGATTTCATTGTGACTTTCATTACTAATCTAAAAGTGTATTCACACTGGTACCACTTTAAAAACAAACTCTGGTCCGATACCATGGATGCTATTATTCAGCTGATGCTCATTTAAACTCTGTTTTGGACCAAAGAAGCAAACTCCAGTCTGCTTTAAACTGGCAGCTTTGGCTTGAAGTGTAAAATTAAACAGAGCATTTAGTGATGTTAAAGAGAGCATGTGACATAAAATATATAGAAATTGTGTAGGGGAAGAAGCTAAGTCTACAAAAACATGAAAACTGATTTTATAGGGCCTTACGTTTGATCAGCCTGAAGCTCAATGGCAAACACACACTCACAGAGGTCCAACTGTAAAGTCACAGAAAAACATCTCACTTCTACAAATTTAACATGTCTGGATGCTTTATTTCATGTCTAAAATGTAATTCCAGATGAGTGGTAGACAATGATGATTTCATTCTGGGATGTTGTTGTCAGGAGCAACCACAGTGGGAATCTCCTTTTCTGTATTATCATTCAGCTCATTTGTAAAATGGGGCTTTCTGAGGCTCAGTGCCAACACAGTACCGTCAGTATTGACATCCTGCAGACTTTATTTTTTCTCCTTAGGTTGATGTTGTTGAGGTCTGTTCAGTAACACTGTAATATTTTCTTCTTCAAGTAATGTGTCATATTAAAAAAAAAGGTATGTTTAAACCTCTCATGCATATTCATGCATGGTGAGATGTCTGCTGAGGAGGCAAATATTCTATATTTATCCAGTGACTGTACGCCTCTTCTTTTTCCATCAAAGCAGCTCTCACTTTTCAGGCTCTCTCCTGCCTCAGAGACATAACTTTAAGTCATGAAAACCCTCAAGTCAGGCAGAGAATCAAAATTTCTGACTGTGTCTTGGGTCTCTTTCTTCTTTAAACCAAAACTTAAAACAAAGATGACAGCTTGTTGCGCAACACATGCAGCACTCACATTTTTTCTAAACATACTTATTTGAAGTTGTTAAATTTAGAGCTCTTTGATTTTTCACTGAAAAGACTTTTATATGCATCTTCAGTGTGCTGTAGCTTAAAACACCGTGGCAGATACAGTAAAAAACCAAAAGAACAACAAAACACATCACCTTCCTCCTCCTCCTCCTCTCCATTTTACTGCTGCTGAAAATCTATGGCATCAAATCATGTCTACGAGTTTGAGTGACTGTGTTAAAAATACCTGCTCAAATCTAAACCCAATATGAAATACCAGAAATGGGGGAACAGGAGGGTTCTAGGAGGGACCAACAGGGTCCTAGGGGGGATCAAGAGGGTCCAAGGGGGGACTAGGAGAGTCCTACATGGGGACCAGGAGGGTTCTATAGGGGGATCAGAAGGTTTCTAAGGGGGACCAGCAGGGTCCAAAGGAGGACTAAGAGGGTCCTAGGGGGTATCAGGAAGGTCCAAAAAAGTCATGAGAGGGTTAAGGATGGTCCTAGGGGGGGACCTGGGGGGTCCTTTGGGGGATTTAGACAACTGTAAGCATTTTAAAACAGTCTACTTTGTGAAAATTCAGCATTTTGTAGTCGACTTGTGAGATCAAAGCATACAGATGTTTTCAATGTTTACAAATTATGCAGATGTACATTCGTATTTAGACAAAAAACAAAACAAACATCTGTTTATCAAGTCTGTTTGTTTTGTGGGAGCTTTCAGTTTGATCAATTTTTGTTTTATTTATCAGGAAAACAGATCATTGCAAGGCTGCTTGGTGGGAAAGTCATAAATATAAAGCATTTTAGAATGAATGTCATGCAAAAGTTTAAGTAAAAAGGATATTGCATCAGAAATAATGACTTGTTTGGGATCTTTATATTTTCAAAACAAATTTAAAAAGTCTGACGCTAACAAAAAACAGATATTTTTAGCTTTAGCTTACCTACCTCTGTTATCCAGGTAGCTTCTGTTAGATCTGAGTTAGCTCAGTTAGCTCTTTGCTACAGGCAGCTCAGAGTTTGATAAATGTAAATCATTGACCCCCATGCTCACCGCCCCCCTGTCAGTTCCACCTCTTGCCCAGCGTGACACTGCAGAGATGGCAAACTTCCCACCAAGCTTCACTTTTGATCCTTAAAAACGTCAGAAACAGAAGATGTCCCTGAGGATCTGTCTATAAAGGTTTATACAGTCTATGGATGTTAAGGAACTTTAATAATGAACAATCACAGCCGCTAACAGTACACATTCTAAATGAGTTTAACAATGTTTAATTTAAACTGGTAAAAAGGAAGATTCAGGCACAATTTATTGTTCACTCACTTTCACAGCTGAAACAATGTGCATTTATGCATTTTTGGAACAAAGATGCTGAAATCTCTGCATAAGTCAGTACACCTTGTCTATTTGTGTTCTGCTTTGAACATTTATTCTAGAAAACCCAATATTAACTAACAATCAAGACATCTGAAAACTCATGATGTCCAGGACATCCATTACCTTTTGGAAAAAAGTGCAAACAATATTATTGAGACCAGATGACGCATTACAAAACAAACACACACAAAAGAAATACTAAACAAAATTATAGTCTATTCCTGGTTGAATTGCGCTGTTAAATGACATATAATATAAACGTTGCACTTTTTCCACTCTATTTAGGATCCTGACTGACATTAGGAAAATGCTGCTGCCATTATAAGACCTTTACTGCACCCTTTCAAGCCTACAGGGGGTGTGTGTTTGAAATTAAAAGAGATCTTGGGTGGAGTATCTCTCAGTCATCAAACATTACACTAATAAAAGGTCTGACAGTGCTTTTCAAAGCTTTCATCATCATTTTGGCCCACTGCAAGCCTGATTAAGATTTGATGAAGAAACACTGTGCTTGCTTTAAAAGTTGCATTTGAATTCACTAGTAGCTGAATCTACAAGCCCTGCACTTCAGAAACAGAATAGTATCTTAGTTTGTGCACAAGTTGCAACAGATTCAGGTTACTCGGAGAAGCTGTATAAAAGAAAATATTTTATCCAGAGCTTGTTCTGACGAAAGTGACCAGCTTGAGCACATCCCCAACAACAAGGTTATGTATCTGCAGGCCTTTGAACAAAGAGGGAAGGGTTTGTGTCTTAAAGGAAATAAGTTCTTTTTTGCCATTTTTCACTGTTCGTCACATCTTAAAGAAGCGTAAAGAGTTAAGTCTTTACTCTGTAACCCTTTTACTACTATAATAATGGATATATTCAGTAGAATGGGGGCAGTTTGAAGGACGAGGAATGGAATATAAGAACATACTCTGTTCTTTGCATTAGTTTAATCCTGACTGTAAAAAATACAAGGACACTTTATTACTAACAGAATTTTCTTATGCCATTGTAGCTGCTACACGAGGTGCTGCCTAACAGAATTTAGCTGTTTTCTTGTGCAATAGAATAGATGTCTAATTAACTATACAGTTTTGTGTATTGAAATATATATTTAACAATGTATTTTAAAAAAAGTGTTTTACAAAATGTGCATCAAATGACTTTGTGCTCTCTGATATACTGTAGTTTTGCTTTAATGCCATTTTGAATACTTTGTTCCCGCCTCGTCTCCTGTTTGTTAAAATTTATCTTATCAGGTGTTATTTACTTATACACTCGAAGTAGAATTTGTTCATTCCATTGCTTTTTTTTTAGTAATTTGCCTCAGACACTGTGAAAATCCTTAGATCAGTAAGGGACACAGATCACACCTTCTACAATTCCATCTGTAGTTAACCGTGTGGACATAAGGCCCCAATGACTGACCATAATTCAACATCCATCCATCCATCCATTTTCTTCCGCTTATCCGAGGTCGGGTCGCGGGGGCAGCAGCCTAAGGAGGGAAGCCC
>JBAMHV010000001.1:3232952-3248542 GCA_037177535.1 Pseudomugil gertrudae | reverse complement strand
GACATGCACCTTGGGGATAGGCTGATTGGAGACTCTAAATTGCCCGTAGGAGTGTGTGTGTGCATGGTTGTCTGTCTGTCTGGGTTGGCCCTGGATGGACTGGCGACCTGTCCAGGGTGTACCCCGCCTCTCGCCCATTGACAGCTGGGATAGGCTTCCCCCCCCCCCCACCCCCCCGCGACCCCGCGGGGGAACAAGCGGTAGAAAATTGATGGATGGATGGATGGATGGATAAATTCCAGTGTTCTCCTCATAGGGATCCTCCACACTGGGGGGTCCTGCCTTCTTGGCTTGGGGTTGGTGCCGCCAGGGACTGCCCCGGTCTGGGTAGTGTGGGGCCCGATGCCGCAGCCTTACAGCTGTGGTGTGGACCTTGGTCTGCCTTGGTCTAGGTGCTGGGTGGTAGCTGCGGTGGTGGCCTCTATGGAGGTGGGAGCACTGGCTCCTGGTTTGGATCCCGTTAATATCATTTCCTCACATCAACATCAGTGCCAAGCCAGATCACTGTCTACATAGTTTTAGTTAAGAGACAGAGACAGTTTGGGGTGGGATGGGGGTGGGGTTGTCTGTCTTTGTGTGTCTACATGCTTGTCGGAGAATGCATTTGGGGGGTCGGAATCCATTGTCATGTTGTGTGTGTGTTTTATTTGATTGATTTTATCATGTAAAGCACTTTGTGTTGCCTAAGACATTAAAAGCGCTTTATAAATAAAGTTGGATTTGATTTGGTAAACTACCCACCAGCTGTCCTATAGGAGAACCACCCATCACCTTTGAACGTTACACTCATTTACCAACGCCGTGAGATTTTTACTTTCTTTGTGGATAAAGCAAAAGCCATGGTTCACATAGATCTTACAAAGCATCAAAGAGATATCATTTATAAAAACAAGTCAGGACAAGGGCACAAAAAATCTAAAATCATTGGATATACCATGGACTTCCTACAGCAGAAGCCCTTCAGCAACACTAAAGGAGCTACAAAAATGTCTGGCGAGTACTGAATATGTACAACTTATAACAGCAATTAGCCAAACTCTGCATGTCTGGAACAGACTAAGAATAAAACCTTCATGCAGAGAAGCTAGTTTTTACTCCAAGGCTTTGTAATAACAGTAGCACAAGGAAAAAACTAAATCAAAATAAATAAAACCACACTGGGGGGCATAGAGGAGTACTGCAGGATGAAAACAATAAGACACACAGCTTCATGTTTCACTGGGATTAAATCTTCTTTGTACGAAAGGAAAAACATACCATCACAATGATTTCAAAAATAGTAATAAAAGTACAGGATTTCAAAGTTTGCATCCAAAAATTTCAGAAGGAAGATTCCCTGCAAGTTTTTTTAATACCAGAAATAGATACTTAGGAGTAAAGTCTCATAATTGATCTTGGTTGTAATAGACCATGAAGATGTGTACCAAAAATAGGATTTTAGGTCCGACAACACCAGATTAAATAATTTTTCTTACTTCCAAATAAATGACACATTTGTGTAGCCCACATTCCTCTGTGCTGCTTTTAATTTGACATCAGGGGGGCAATAGAGACATGTCTGTCTCTTTAAAAGATATCACACTCATGTATGATGAATAATTCAGATGGAATAATTCCTCTGAGGTTGCTGTGAGGTGGGACCAGTGTCTCGCCTCCTCCAGCAGTAGGACAGCCAGGAACTCATGCATAAAAGATGAAAGATTTGATAGCCTCCATTGGATTCACCAGCCAGGATTGTGCGCGAAGACTTTAGAGTCGTAGCCTGGCTTAGCTGATCGCAGCCTGTGAACTACCCACACCCTCTTGGGCCCGGCTGCATGGGGCGCTCTCTGCAATAACTGTGCCACATGTAACCCAGCTCTGCTCTGCAGTCAGAGAGGAGGGAGGTATAAATAGCAACAACATGGATGCAGGAGGAAAAAAAAGACCTCACAGAAATCTCTCACTTTATAGCCAGTTCACCCAAAAGCTGCAGGAATGAAGCAAACATGAGCTCGGCTACAAATAAATAGTATACGTGTTCGTATAATGTTCTTGGTGTGTTTGTGTTTATCAAGGTTACTAAAATATGTCATCACCTATTTCTCTTTAAACCACCTACTGTCTGATTCCAGTGCAGCATCGGTAATTACGAGCTAAATTTGTCTGACTAATGTGTCGTTTTTCCTTTTACATTTTGTTCCATGCAGCTTAGTTTCATCACCACCACGAGAGAACAGACAGATCTGTTCGAGTGGAGCCAAACCTTCTGTCTGCCCAATTGCCTGACACAACCACGATAACATTTCACATGAGAACATCAAAGATAGTCTTTTTTTAGGTTCTCAAAAACCAGGACTAACATGCAGAGTACTGATATGCTCGGAAGAAAGAACCTGCAGCAGAGTGCTGGAGTTTTTGGCTCTAGCTAACTCTCTAACCTCTTCGGTTAACCGAGGATTCACCAAAACCTAAAAACATTTTCAGTTCAAGGCATTGTCTTTTTATCATACACCAAAATATAGGAATATCTGGCCAACAGTTTAATCAAGAATCCAAAAGACTTGATGGATTAAATCAGTGCTGATACTAAAATGGGTCAGTAAGTGTTCATATTGATTTATATGCAGTAACTCAGGCTAGACAAGGACACCTGTCAGCAAAAACCTTCAGGAGGTTAAAACAGAGGTTAGGTCCATAAGAAAGTTCTAATAAAAAACAAGAAGCCACACACATGATAAAAAGAAATCAAGACAGATATTGATGAAGCATAAAGATTTTAGTGTCCCATTCATTTAACTCACGATCATTTATCAAAGATCTAGTTGTAAACCGTCATCACACACTTGCAGTAAATTAAACAGTGGTAAGACCACAAATTTTCACAAGATAGTCTCTTTTTATTTTGTACAGAAGGACAAAGCTTTGTAAAGGGCTAATCTGTCCCCATCAGTGATCTATTAGACTTCATTCTAACTGCTGCTGGGCTAATAGGGATGTGGATCCAGGCGTAATTCTTAAGTGAGATAAGATTGTGAAGTAAATGATATATTTTAGAATATGAAAAAAGACAAATAATTAAATCAAATTAGAAAGACCTTAATCTAGATTAGATGAGTATTTAAAGTGCTGTTGCCTGTGAATTACAAATGGAAGAAAAAAAAAAGAGTGAAAATACACATTTATTACATCATCTTTTAAGCTGAATAATTGCTTTCTGTGTATCATACACCAGAGGAGAAGCACGTTTGTGCTTCTGGCTCTGTAACATCCACGATCGTAACTCTTTCTACTCTCTGCAGGGTTGATGAGAGCTGCACAATAAATGAAACTAAAAGGCGGAGGCTCACAGAAGAAGTGTAGCTATTTTTCTCCAACTGGGAGGTAACAGAAATTCATCAGTGCAAAAGCAGGAATGTGCCTTACAGAGAGCTGATTACTAACGTGACCCTCCTTCATCCCAGCATAAAGCCGCATGAGGAGCCCTGCACAAGCACACAACCCACAACGTTCAATTTGATCAGTTTCATCGGATTTAAAAGCAACTGCACAAATCATTTTAAAGCTCCTATATTATGCTATATTTGCATTTTATGCACATTTGTGATCATTTTATGCATTTTGCAACATGTACTATACTATAGTATTGCCATAACACTCATTTCTTGCTGCGGGGTCTCTTACCCGGAACTGGGAACTGCCATATATCAGCCCCTATTGCTGATCCGCCCTGCCCGCACTGGGTGGCCAGAGAGGTCCTCCCTTTTCACTGTGACGTCGCCTCAGACAGACTCCCCCGCCTACCCCATAACATAGTTTACAGTGGCGCTAAAGTTTTCAGCCAAACCCTTTTTTCAAAGAAAAAAAGTTGCAGAACATATAGATGAAAAATAAAACAACTTCAGTGATTGTTTAAAAGGTACTAATAGACACTAATAGAAGGTTAAAGGCGCATAAAAGCCAATTTTGCATAATATAGGCTCTTTAAGGCTTGAGCTGTGTGTATTAGCATAATGATAACTTCTCATAGTCTTACTCTAAAAAGTACTTTGTACACACCAATGAAAACCTGAATGTTAGGGATTATCTAGCCACCTAGTTATGAAGTCATGTCCCATAATGCTGCGAGCACTTCCTTTTTCTTTCTCTTTCTGCTGAAGGTTGTGTCTTCCTGTTAAAATTGGATTTTTCTTCCCACTGTCACTTCATGCAGCTCAGGCTGGGGATTGGATCAAAGTCAAGATTCAATGCAATCTTTTGGTTTCCCTAAGCTATTTTTGATGAATTGGCTCAAATTGATCCACGTGAAGCTCCCTGAGAGGGCATTGTTGTGAAGTTGCGCTATACAAATAAAGTTGCATTGAATTGAATTGTGTTTCTTTAACACATATTGGCCTCCATCTTTCTGTTCCCTTGACTAGCTTTTGCATAACGGGACATGACAATGGGTATTCAGGGTTGATAATACTTATTTCTTTGCTTATACACCATTCTTTCATCACAAACGGCACCAAGATCTGATATGGTCGAGCTTTATCGCCAGCTTCTGATGCTGGCCAAAATTAATATAGTTATAAATTTCCTCCTTCTCTCTTATTAAGACAACTGCACCCTGCATTTACAATAAATTCCATCGCTGGGATTAAAATATGTGTTGCAATTCACTGGATTGGTGAACTGCAGGAAGTAATTCCTGAGGCTTTACCATGTTCTATATTTCACTGCTTATGTTATATCAGATATTAATGAGCAAAAACATTCATTTAATTTATGCTAAACCTAATATTCCTGACAGCTACAACTGCTTATGTTTATTACTCTGAAATGTTTTAAACAAAGAGATTAATTTCCTCCTTTTCCTCTGCAGCTTTGCTTCAATGAAAATAATGACATGCAGGGACAAAAGCGTTTTCCATTGTCGTTAGATTTACCCTACTGCAAATTAAACATGGAAGCATCATTACATCTATATTAATTTTTAGATTGACATGCACTAATCAGTAAAAGATTAAAATGTTGGTCAATTAGACCTGTGACGTATAAAATCAGGCACGCTTGAGTAGCTTCACACAAATAGCATCTGGTGAGGTATGAGAGTTGTAACCGCACAATCCCTGATGGCTTAAAGATGACAGCTAGGAAAACATGTTGCACATGTTTAGCAAAGCTTCTGCAGCATTTAGAGTTTCAGAGATCATAATCACTCCAATCAGCTGTAATCACACTGTAGGTCTTTAGTTACAGCTGAGAATTGTACAGTATGTGTAAATCAGTACTGTTGTTGCATGAAAAAGAGATCCTTGCGTCATCCCATTTTTCCTTGAGCTGGAAAATTAGGAAGTATACTAAACCTCAAATTTCGGCATTTATTTATTAGACCTTGGGACTGTTTATCAGTTGCAGATTGTTTCTCGATAACTGCAAGAAAAATGAATTAAAAAGGGTGTTGCATTTAATTTAGAATGTTTTATCAGCAGGTGGAGCGAGTCACATAATGGCTGTTCGGAGAAACTACCTGTTCTTCTAAACCAGCCTCTCACAAGGTGTGGTCCCCGGACCACAAGTGGGCCGCATGCGCCCCCTGGTGGTTCGCAAGGTGAACAACACGACAATGCTAAATTTATTTGAATTAACTGGAAACGTTGTCACACTCAGTTTTGTGTTACTAAACCTGCCTTATATCCAAATAACTATGGAGCAGTGGCTTAGGACAGGGTCACTTAAAAGACGAAAAAAATATTATACTAATAATGACTTTTATAGAAGAATATATATATTTTATAGAAGAAATTTATTATTACATTAATGTATTTAACCTTAAAAAACAGTTTTAAAAAAAGCTAATTATTCCTCATTCATACTTTTTATTCAAAGAAGCAAAGGCATTTATGTAATATTCAGCAGGCAGCTTGCTGGTCTGAAGTATCGTACTTTGTATCATTGACTGAAGCTTTAGCAGTTTAGCTTTGTGGGAACATGAAACAACTGGAACCAAAATACATGTCTTTCACTACGAGTCATCAGTATTCCCCTCTGTTGTGTTGTTCCTGGTCATTGCAGTATAAGTTCAGGTTGTTTTGTTTACGTCCGCTGGCTGTGGTCAGAGTTAACCTGAAATACGTCTTTCTTCCGTTAACACCTGCTGCCTTCACAGAATGTCCGATTTGTTCGAGACAAACTCGGCGTCTTTTCAGTTGTGAACAACTGCTGAAAATGGAGTAATTTCAAAGCTGCCAATTTAGCTTTTCATAACACACCAATTTCAGCTTTCACATGGTACTTTTTCCTCACAAAGAAAGCAGTTTACCACAAAAGCACAGGAGAAGAGGTGTTTTGTGAACTGATGTAGAAAGATGCTGGGTGGGGAACTTGTGATGAGCTTTGAGTCAACTGGATGCAGTTAAGTGGAAAATGTCAAATGATTTAAGTCACATGCATGAAACTCAGAAAAAAGTCAGAAGAAAACAAAGCAAGTCCTAATTAATGTTCTCTCATTTATTTTATGAATCTCTGTTAAAAAAAAGTATTTTCATATTTCAGTATTTGCAGAGACTAAACAAGATCCTGCAAAGTAATAATGTGCTCATAGTTACAGACGCTCTGCATTAAACAACCATACATGAAACTGATATTACAAAAATTAATCAGATGAATAAAAAGCTTTTATAAGCTTTAACATTCTGTTCCTCTTTAATCTGCTTCACTAACTTGTATTTCATTATTTAAGAGAATAAACATGATTTTAAATGTGCAATATTCTATTATACTAGCTTTTTTATGAGTAAATGTCCAAAATAAAAAAAGAACATTGCTCCACATCAGCACACACAAACTCTATGAAATAATTAGTTTAGGCAGGTTAAATAACAGGTTTTATCAATCTGCCAGCAGATTAATTAGTCTATTATTAACCAGACTGACCTCCCATCAGTTCACGTGACTTTTGATACTGCACAGATTTAGCTTTAAATGATATTTTAAGCCTTCCTCGGATTACTCCATAAACTACAGAACTTTTTTATGTTGTCAAAGTGTCTTTTTCCAACACAAACCGATGCTCTGTCTCCAACCTGAAGCAGAAAAGGGCTTAATGCATGAACACTGAACAAAAACAACAAACTAATTAACTTTCCGGCTAAAACTTCCATCCCCTCTGACCCCCACACATGGACATTTTTTGCCTCTTGTACGTAATTAACACTGGTTTTGGGGATGGTTGATGCAGTTGAACTTCTAAATCTCTCTCATCTCATTGCATCAAAGGTGAACAGTATCTCTGCAAAGGGCAACCCTCGTAACATGAAGCAGGACAAAATTAGAGATGATACTGCTCGGAAAGTTCAGGCAAACTCTCAGAATGAGAGGTTTTGACAGTTTGGCACCATCTGTTCTCCACAGTTCCCAGTTGGAGGCGTGCAGGTTTTAAAAAGGTAACTTGACAGAAGTTAAAGCGAGCGTCCTAATGAGGGTGTCATTCCAGTCACGGAAAGCTACAGCTGGAGATGACAACCATCTCAAATACCTACCTCCTATCAAGTAACAAATTGCATCTAAATTCTCAGGATCCAAATCAGTCAAGAAGAAAACAAGAAACTAAGTTTTCAACCCAGACTTTCATTTTTCATGAGTGACAGTTGTTTCATATCTACAGACTTCCCTTCATCTCTCCACATTTTTATTTCTATGACAAAAACACACACAGATGCCTCGGTTGTGTAATAAAACTGATCCCACATTTCACATCACAACCATTAATGTCTCCTCTTTTCCTCAGTTCTGTGAACACTTTGCTTCTTCTACACCTTTACAATAGTATCATGGCAGAAATAGATCTGTTATTATTATACAGCGCAACGTTAAAGGAGGTAGGAAGAAAGGTTTTAATGGGAATTGACAGCAGAGTCCATTAGATGTTAATTAAGGTCCATTTCAGTCCTTACATCAGTTCACTTTGTTATGTATTGAGGATAATTGACCCCAAGGCAGAAGAAAAGTGTTTAAAGGTTTTAGGGATGAAGATCAAAGCTACACTTGTTGTTACTATTTAGGACTTTAATATGAATGATTCTCAGTAGGAGACATTGGAAAGCAGGTGGATTATACAACCCTAACAAAAATATTTATTTCCATCCATCCAGCTTTATAACCAGTAATCCAGTTCAGGGTTGTGGGTAGCTGGAGCCCATCCCAGCAGCATTTCGGGCGAGAGGCGGGTACACCCGGACAGGTCGCCAGTCCATCGCAGGGCCGACACACAGAGAGACAGTTTTTCTCACACACTTTCTGCCTAATGTATATGCTCTACATATTAATATTTATGAACACTTGCATCCAACATGGTGTACGGACGTAGTATTATAGTTAACACACTGATACATTTTAAATAATGAGCAAATTATTCCGTTTTAATCTATCATCTTTCATTTTATAAAAAGAAAACAATGAATTAATCATATTTCTGATCATTTCTCCCCACCACCACAGCTTTCAGGTTCTTTTCAACCCTGCTTTGCCTGCATGTTGATTTTTAAACAGAATATTTCCAACAAACATGTCCCAGCTGTAAAATGACTTTTCCTTTGCCCTGTAGGACTGGTAAGGCTGACTTACAGCAAATCATAACACTTTTTTCCCTGTATGATAGAAATATTTGCATGTAGGATGCTGGAGCTTTGTTCAGCTTTTATTAATGTAGATGCAATAAAACCTGTCTACCTTTTAATGTGGTGAGCTATTGATTCCCTAAAAGTAAAATTAATTAATTTTCCTTGCTGCTTAATCCGATTTGGGGTTGCAGGGAAGCTGGAGCCTATCCAAGCAATTACTATGGCAGGGGAGGAATAGGAAAATAAAATAATTAAAAAAAACTTAAATAAAGTGTCCCAGGGAAAATGAAATTATTCTCTGGGTAATTAAAACCAATTTAAAATGCAAAATGTTGCAAGCAGAACAGCACTGACAACTTTTAAGTGACCAAGATGAATTTCTATCTAAAATTCAGCTTCACAGTTCTGATCAAAAATATATATTTTTAGAATTGTGATTACTATACGAGCTGACTCGGGAGCCTGTATGACTCCATCTGATGCAAAAACAGCAGCAATATGACACCTAAACATTTCTCCATTACGTTCTGAATCCCTATGCATGAGCTAAACATGAATAAATTCACAGTCTGAGAAGGAAGCATGGCTGGTAATGCATCTCTGTGTTTTATGGAACACTCACGTTTCAGAAATCTCCGGTGCAACGCTTGTATAAAGACACAGCATCTGTTTGGAGTTGAGTTTTGCCACAATGGACAAAATTAAAACACCAGACCCAAAATGTGCCCACCAGAGGATGCCAAGAAACAAACTAATAATCGCCATTACTTCAAATCTAAATCAACACTGGGGCAGAAGGGGTCTTGAGTAATGAGGCTGACAATCTGGGTTCTAACACAGGATAAGAAACTAGGTCGCCTCTCATTTGGGTAAACTAACTTTACTCAGTGCATCTGATGCTACAGCAATAAAAGGGATCCTGTTGATACGAAGCACACGGAAATATGCAAATGTCCTCACAGTTAGGTGAGCTTTGTTTGCTGCTATCCAGTGGGATTCATTAGTTGTTTTGTTTCTCTTTATTGTTTCTTTCAGTATGAGGACATGATGAGGACATGTGAGCAGAGGCTGCAGCACATTTTGTGCAAGAAAACTGAAAGAAGAGTAATTGAAATGTGTGTTCTCATCCAAGCCATCTGATGTGAGTAAATCACTGGCAAACTGGGAGACAGGTGACAAAAAGTCCTGCCAGGAAAGTCTCTTTACCCGTCACTGAGATTCGCTAGATGAATCTTTGCCCTGCTTTTGTTTACACCATTTTACTCGTGCTAGAATTCTTTCAGATGTAGACATCACAGAGGAGAGATGTGACACTGACGTGGTCTTGTTGAATTAAATAATTAACAGTATAAATGAGTCAGTCGCACCAGAACAGTTTCTGTATCATGCAGAAGTCGTCAGGACAACAGGAAATAGGTACAGCTTTGTTTTGATACACCTGTAATCATGAATGAAAACACAGTAAATGAAGTAATAGCAGTTTAACAAACTTTATATTCTGTACAGCCTGAACCCTACCATACAAGCTCTCTTGTATGGTTTAAAGCAGTCTTCATGAATAGTTCCACAGGCATTTCAAAGTTCCTTCTGTGGATGTCAGCTGCTTTTTTGCTCCATTCTGCATCAGCATCGCTGAAATCTGGGTGCCAGAGAGGATTTGTCCCTCCATCAGACCTGTGGGGACTTTACAGCCCAATGTCAGTTTGATTTCTGTAGCATATTCATACAAAAAGCCTCTGAAGGATTTCACACAGGCCATTATACGTCTGGTTCCTGTGTCATATGGTATATTTCTTTCTTCCTTTCTTTAAAATGGCTCCTGGACAACCACATGGACAACATTCCTTATCAGGTCTCTGTAAAAAAAATGGTGATGCCACCCGTAAGTTTCTGAAGAGCTAAAATGAAGCTCATTGGGCCGTTCCTAGCATCGCCATCTTGGCAGCTCATGCATTGTCATCACTCCAGGAAAATCTAAAAATGGGCAGAGGTGGAGCTGAGAGGGGGGAGGCTGTGAGCGTGGGGGGTGGATGATGCTACACTCTGTTTTTTCCACCAGATGTGGGACACCTGTCTATCAAAGGGATACTCCCAGACTATGCTGAATTTCACGATTGAAAAACATCTAAATGGATGAGGTCTACCCCCCTCCCCCCCCAAAATAAACGTTTCCTTTTCAGACCAAACACTTTTTCTTCTGTTCCACTTATTCATCCATTCGACTGTGGATGGAGGAGCTATATTTTATCCTAGCAGCTGGAGGTGAGAGGCGAGACACAACCAATCCAGCCAGAATTTTCTTTTTTAATTCTCCTTTTTTTAGAACACATTGCACACACTGCTAAAAAGTTTCTGGGTAATAACATATTAAAAATATATAGTTTTATGTTGATTGGTGTTGTTTGTCTCTGTGATAAGACTGATAACCTCATGCATCCAGTCTCATGACTGATTTCAAACACTTTCAGAAATTCTGGAGAAGCATTGCTCAAAGCTACTTTTGATTACTAGACCATTTTGCTTCATGGAAGCAAAAGATAAAAGAACGAGTCTAATTTCTTCAGGGCTGTATCAACACATTTGCACATTAATGTCAATGCAACAGATCTTGAGACTTGTACTTTACCCTAAGCCACATTGTGTCACAAATGAACCATTAGAGCTGATGAAAATTCTGCAACTGTGACCTTTTCCTTTTTCCAATCACTGTGATACAGCTGCCATTTACGCCACTTCCACTCCTGTCTCAACATCTGCATGTGACATCCAGACATGTGAGCTGACCTCTATGACTACGGAGTGATTCAGTTTGTCTTGTTACAACCCTTACCTAAGTGCTAGGTTGCAAGTTCAAATCCTGAACCTGGTAAATTGAGTAAATTTGGCAGAACGAAATGAAGTGGAGCCATATGAGTTACAGGCCCTTGACAGCAGCAGACGGGTAAAACCAAAGTATTAAATGGGTCACAACACAAACAAGTCCAGCTTTCCCCCCATCGGACGCGCCTGCTGCTTCCTATGCTATCTGGCTGCTGCGGCCATCTGTAGGAGCCAGGAAACTGTATAGGGAAAGAGGGCTGGAGAAGGAGTGTGTGTGGGTTCGCATCAAGTAAAAAGTAAGGCTGTGTATCCCGTAAGGCCTCCAGCTCCGAATCTTGGACAGCTTTACCTCGCCAGAGTTGGCCAATCTGCCCTGGCTTCATTCATGTGCAGCCAGTGCCACGCTGAGCCAAGCTCTTGAGAAAATAAAACCACATGCACACACACAAAGAACATCTCCCCTCTGCTTTATACGAGTTTCAATAGCCGGTGTTGATATGGGTCTCAACACTCAGAGCAACTCATTTTAAATTCAAGCTGTTTGCGCCTCTATACTTGTACTTGAACATGCTTGCAGGAGAAGTGAAAAAAGCTGAGCATCCACTGTTCTGAACACTGCAGGCTAATGTTCTTTGGTTAGAATAACAACAGGCAATAATAATGCTACAAAGAAAAAACCCAAATAGGGGAAGAAAAGGAGGAAAGAACAAGCACAAAGCGCCCAGAAGCTTTCCCAAAAGTCTTCACTGTTTTGAGATCAGTTTTTATCCAATAAATTTTGCAGCATCAACACCGGATCTCACTCTGTTTTACACTCTTTCCTGCACCAGCCAACAATTATACATCTTTCCTAAAGCCGATTGCACCTCAGGAGGAGGAACAAGTGGTGACAAATGGATCCACAAGAATGCAGTAAAAGATAGCAGCTCCTTCAAAGCGATGCTCTGACATCTAAAATCACGAGAACAGGACAAACACTTTGTCATTCCATCGCTGCTGTCCTCTGTGTACACACTGTGCACCCTTCAGAGTCCCCACAGCTGATCCGTTCAGCACCAGTTCATGGGATCAACACAACATTAAAAACAACCTCAGTGTCGTAGACATCCAGCACAGACAGCAGTGCTCAAGTGTGTCCGAGAGAATGTGAGCATCTGCTGTCTCGGACAAATTAAATGTGGAGTAATTACGAGTGGAGGCTCCCCGGAGTTGTCAGGCTCAGCATCCCCTCTAACACTGTGACACCAAAAGGTGTGGCGCAGCGTGGATGTGCTCTCACTAATTAACAACACAAGGGGAGGAATAAGGGAAATAAAAGAAGGGGGGAGAGGGGGGAGGTGGGTGTCAACTTGAGCAGCAAAAATTAAAAAGAATTTCCATTACCTCGAAAAAGGAAGGCTTTGCTGCCGTTGTGGAGCCCTGCCACTTGGGTAATTCCATAGGTGGCATTTGCCAGGTCAAGTTCATTGATGATGTCAATCTGGTAGTCTTGATCTGATCCAAAAACAAAAGCTGGAGAAGAGAATGGGAAGGTTAGAGAATGGGGAAGTGTAGAAAGAGGAACCTAACCCTGGAAGAGATTTAGAGTGCTCATTTTACAATCAGACATGATTGTCTGGTTATTTGGGTTCAAGTGAGGAAAAAAAGAGCAAGCAATTCATTTTAGTAGTATTTGCACAGAATATTGCTAATTCTGTCCACTATAGGGGAAAAAAAGCCCGCAGCCATCACCTGTCCTCTCCGCGGACTCTATAGGTGCACTGCTCGTTAAAGGTACAGGTAGGTTTAATACGCTACCTGTCCTGAGCTGGATTTTAAACACTCCACAGACACACAAAAATTACGCCGCAGTGCAAAAACTCATTTGGCAAACGTCAACACGCGTCCGCGCGCAAGGTGCAAACTGAGACGCACAAAACGTCAACCTCAAGTTTAAAAAGAAAAAAAAAACATTTTTTGCGATCAGTTTGCCCAAAGCGTCCACTCACCTGGCTTGGTAAACAAGAAAAAGGGCAACAAAGCCACGTAAATATCCATTTGTGTGAGAGATGCGCTGCACAAGAGTTCGCGAGTCGTGCGCTCCACCGTGTATCCACACCAACCCACTGTGGTCCGTCTGGCGCTGTGCGCTCTTCTCTCCTCACGTGGATGTAGAGGAACGGAGGAATGGTCCACAACACCAGCGCAGGGGTTCCTATCCGCGCAATCTCATCTATTTATCCTGTTTTAACGCATTGGATCAGCCCGCGCGTGTCTTTACAAACCCCGCACATTTACGTTTAACTGAAGGAGGAGGAAAAGTTAGGCTGCAGAAGTGAATATTGACGATAATGTCCTAAAATCTTTAAAGTTCCCCCCGTTCAGAGTGCAGAAAGTTCCAGTTTTGGAGGTGAGGATGGGTTTTTCAAAGGAGATTAACTGATAGCCTGTGCGCGCCTGCTTCTCTTACGCCAGAAATAAAAGAATTTGTGCTTTTGTGAACTAATTTATTTAATGTGACTGACAAAGTCCTGTTTATTTTCATAACCACATCTCTAGAATCTGCTCTGAGAAGGGGATTTGCATAACAGCCCGTTCCATCACTCGGTGTTCCCCCATCAGTCCCCTCAGCTCTTAAATAGATCACTCTTCCTCTGTCCTCATCCTTGCCTCAGAAAAGCCCCTGAATTTATAAGCCCGCAGCTGCAGCCCTCTCTCTCTCTCTCTCCTCTGAGACTTGTCCTTATTGAGAACCATTAATCATACCCTTCTCCTCCTTGCGTCTAATTTGTGTACATTGTCAGGTTGTCTGGGTTACCTGCTGCAGCGCAATAGCAGCGGTGTCTCAGTGATTGTTGCAGACTGTGCACAGCATCCTCCACCTGTGCAAGTAGGTTCTACATCAGGAATGGTGTAATGTCTGCATTGGGATGCAGGTCACTGCTCGAGCCTTTGACATTAGACTGTAAACAGCAGAAGTCAGGATTCATTATGCATCCTTTTCCTCTAAAAGTCCTATATGCTGGCATTTTACTCTATCACTAGTCCATATCATGATCCATGTTTTAAACGGAGCATATTTTAACTGAAAAGTTCTGTTAGAAGGACATCCGGGACATTTTGACGTCACAAACGAAGCCCGCCATTATTCATTTTCTGATAAAAATATAAAAAATATATACATATAGGTCACTGAGGTGGAAAAAAAAACATTGCATAGTAACTGGTGTAGAACTGTGGCAAACAACCAAGTTTCTGCTGCTGCAAGTAACACAATGATTCTGGACAAGCTGGTGGTCCTGAAATGCAGTTTTACAATGATATATTGTATGTTTCTGTTGACTTGATTTGGTTACACAATGCACCTTTAAACTATGTCAGACATCCTGAAGAAACAGGGAAGTTCACTTCATATGTGTAAAATGTAACCACAGAGTTTTATCTAAACAGGCTCTTTTTCTTCTCATTTTTACTCAATTACCTCTGAATTTCACCAGAAATATCATTGAAATATGAATATAATACAACAAAAGGGGTGTTAAAAATTAACAGGCTCATACCAATTAAATCCAACACACTTCTCCAGTTAAAACTTATGCAAAGCTTCTTCCAATTAGTGTCAGAGGAGAAAGTAGCTCTGAGGCACCTTAGAAAATGTACATAATTCTACAAGGAGATCTAATGTTTTAATGTCTTGTGTAAAATGACAAAATGCTGTAAATATTACCTGATGTCTAAACTACAGGAAGAAAAATGAAAATGATGGAGCTTGAGAGACAAGAGCAACTTCTCACCATCACTAATGTGATGGTATTTCAGGCTACAAAGAGGGGTTATTTTCTCAAATGGAAAATAAAACCCAGCTTATTTATTTTATATTCTATTCTGGAATGCACCGCTAAGTGGCAGCAAACAGTAGTACCTCTGTGTTATCTGTCATGATGTTTTGAGATTTATTTTAATATAAAAAGGTCTTTTTTAGGATATCAGCATCTGTTTGGGTCGTTCAAGAAGACTTTTTGCGCTGGCGGAAGTTGTGCTACACGGGAGTCTCTCTGCGTAGCCTATCTTTTATTCTGCTATTTCAAGACTTGTTAGAGTCTCCATGGCAACAAGACTCGTTTACCATCAGGATTTACTGATAATGCTCCAAATTCAAGATTATCAGTGAAATAAAACTTCAAATCCCAACAGAGTTGAAAAGAA
>JBAMHV010000001.1:3221234-3232852 GCA_037177535.1 Pseudomugil gertrudae | reverse complement strand
GTAAGAGGTCAGACTCGGGCAGGTGAGAAACATATGAACCATGTCTCCAGGACTTTGTCTGCATCTCCAGCACAAGTCGGAGTTGCACTTTCCTACTCTGTACAATTTTACAGGTGTCCAGTATAGTCTGTTGAAATGCATATGGTTCTTGGCTCTTTGACAACTCTGATATAAATCCTCTGCTAGAAGTCATGCAAGAAGCACCAGGTCTTGGCTGGTTTAAGGTAAAATGTTTCCAGTTTATGGCACCAGCAGTGCTCACTGGAGCATTCTGATGCCATCAATATGTTTAACAATAAAGGTTTGTAAAAGATAGGGACAGGATTGGTTTCTAATTACAGATAGATTTCTGCTAGTGTCTTGGCATTCTGGGCCTTTTTTTTGCACCTCCCTTTCAAAACTTGGATTGGTAAAAAAAAAACAAAAAAAAAACACCTTTAGAAAATAGGCTTACGGAGAAAAATTGAGGTGTTATTTTACACACTGTATATCTCATTAGATAATTTTACATCTCACAGGTGACATATTTACTCAGGACTGAAATAAGTTATTTGCAGTTTATCTAAAGCTGGATGTTTAAAAAGCATATGTACATGTTATTCTGAACAACATGTTGGAACACTGAAGCTCAACCAGAAAAACCACATTGTCAATCCAGCTGGAGATAAATTATTAAGTTATTGCTTTTATTAACTTCTGTTTTCTTCTTGTTCCTCAGCAGGTATCCTGGCCCCGAATAATGATACTTATTGACTCTTTGTCATCTCCACTCTCAGTCAGTCAACACAAATACCCATTGTAAATATCTATGGTGAGTAACAGAAAGAAACATTTAAACACACTCTTATTTCATGGCCATCTGGTAATAGAAAACAGAGCCTAGATTGTCATGCTGAAACAGGGCCTTTATACCAACATTTACATGGCATTATTTAGCGTTTTATTGACCAACAGAACTCAGAATGAAAAACTTTTTTTTTTAAAGGAGCCAAATATGAGCTGATTGTCAAGCATAATTTGCATTAAAAAATTCATTAAAACATTTAAAAAAGACACACTGTGCCTTCTTAAGCTGTTTACATGTTTACAATGTTATGACTAAAAGGTTGACCATGCAAACAAAAATGAATAAATACATCATAAAATAACTGTTTGCCAAACATTTGAATTTGTGTAACAAATTAAAATTCTGCTTATCAATCTATATTTCCAATGCAAGCTGGAAAAATCAATGCAAATACAAGTGCAACTCTTAGCCTCATGAGGTTTAATTTGTTATGACACTTTATTTTGTCTTGAACTCAGAAAAATCACAGTAAAACAAGAAAAAAAATTGTAATTAATGTGTTTTTGACATGAGAGGTTAAACCACTCCAGCAGTTGTCTCAACAGTGTTGCAGCTTGACCAGATCAAAAGCTTTGTCTGATGCCGTCTTTCATGAAGAGACAAAGCGCTCTTGCTCTGGGTAGCACAGGCTGACATGAAAGAAATACATTTCGTGTATAATTTAGAACTAGGCTTCTGATGAGTGTCATTTGTAGTCCCTAAACATTGCAGCTTGGGGAACAGAGCCATGAAGCAGAGTCCTGCACTGTCTGTTGAAAGCCCATCATTACCCATTAATCGCAGTGTTAAAGTACTCCCCATGTAGTGGCCGACTTCGCTTTCTGGCAGGGTGGGGAATGAGGCATGCTGCATCACATAGCTCTGTGTGCCAGGCTTGAAGATGTCACTTCTGAATTTGCTTTTAAATGTAGCTATTAAAAGTGTCAATTCATCCTTCCTGAGTGGAAAGAGCACTTTCATGCATATGCAGATAAATAAGAGACAAACACAAAATGTGTAATGGTAGTATTTCTACTTCATCCAATTCATCTATGCATCTATTTTCTAGAAACAACATACACCTTGGTTTATACATACACGGTCACCAGTCCGTCACAGCATTTTATTTCATCATCTGCTAAACAAAAAGCATGACACAGGCTTTAATAAAAAGGTGACTTCAAATTAGTAAAGAGAAATCGCACCACATGAGGACGTGCCCTTGCAGCTTATTTTGTATTGGACATTGGTTAGTAAATGCTCAGATGGTGTAGTAGAGTGGGAAGTTACTGAATTTAAGTGCCATTTCTGTTTGATCCCCTCCCATTTCCTCTGAAAGAGCTACTTTCTAAGTGCCATGCTGCCCAATCATTTTACCCGGTACCTCTATCATACAAGAACCCTTACACCTGGAAGGGAAGGTGTAAAACAGAGCGATAGAAGCTAGATCTAAGGACAAGGGATAAAATATGATTGTTGTATGTGAACAAAAACATTCTTGTATTTTTAAAGGTTCACGTTTTGGCTCTGAAAATTTATCATATCTTTTGAATCTAATTTATTTTCAGTTCAGAGTGATCAAAAGTTTCAGTGCAGCCTAGATTAGCCATTGTGCATTGTGCATCCACTTCTCCAGTGTGGGGGACATGGCCCCCAGTGCTCCCATGACTATGGGTACTACTGTTGCTTTCACCCTCCAGGCCTTCTTCAATTCTTCTTTGATGCCTTGGTACTTCTCCAGTTTCTCATACTCCTTTTTCCTGATATTTCCATCACTGGAGATGGATATATCAATGACTATGGCTTTCCTTTGCTGCTTATCTGTTTTAGGGTGGCTGATTAAGTTATGTTTTTATGGCATGTTTATTTGTTTGGATTTTGCGTTGGTTTTTATGTTATGAAGGAGGGAGAGTCAATGAGCGGGTGGCTTGGTCTGTCAGTGAGTGTATATATAGCAGGCCAGCTGCTGCAGTGCCATGGCATGCCAGAGGAAGAAACTGGGAGAGCTCAGAGACTCCTTACAACACAGACCGAGGAGTTTTCGGAGGGGAATCATGACTGGGTTGCGTCGCCTGTGGTCTGCAGAGAGACAGAAAGGAGCCCAAGGCCCCCTTGAATCCTATATCTGTCTCCTATCCACTCGAAGTCGTTGGCTTAGATTATCTGTCTCTTGGGCGCCGTACAGATGAATGTCAAAACATTTTAGTTGCAATTGACTTGTTTACCCCTTTTGCTTGGGCTATACCCACTGGCGATCAGACGGTGTAGACCACGGTTAAGGCATTGTGGAAATATGTAGTGCAGCCATTTGGCTGTCCAGCCTGGTTCCATTCAGACCGTGGGGCTAACTTTGAGGCAGCACTCATCAAGCAACTTTGTGACACTTACGGTATAACTAAAAGCCGCACAACACCGTATCACCCTGCAGGTAATCGGGGTACAGAAAGGTGGAACCAGACATTGCTCAACAACATGCTTAGATCTTTGGAAGTGGACAAACAGAGCCGTTGGCCTAAGTACTTGCCAGAACTAGTGCATGCTTGTAACAATACCACGCTTAGGTCAACTGGTTACGCCCCCTCATTTTTGATGTTCGGACGACATCTTCAACTTTCTGTGGACATTGGGTTGGGTGAGGGCCCTGACCAGTCGTGTCATGACGTTGGGGGTTGGGTGCAACACCATCAACAGTGACTAGCCACCGCTTATAGTTTGGTGCAACAGTACGATAGGGCTGCTGACGCTGTACCACTCCTGCCTGGTGAGAGGGTGTGGGTGCGTGATAGAAACAGACAGGGAAGGGGGAAGTTGTGTCCCTGGTGGGATCCTGAACCCTACAGTATATTGTGTTGGAACAAGTGGAGCAGACTGGACTATGCTATGGTGGGGCAGCTGTGGCGCATGTAGTAGAGCGGATTATTTCCTAACCAGCAAGTTAGTGGTTCAAATCCCGGCTCTGGCGTCCACATGTCGAATTTTCTTTGAGCAAGACACTGAACCCCCAGTTGCTCCCGGTGCTGCGTCACCGGTGTGTGAATGTGTGTGTGTTTGTGTGAGCGAATGGGTGAATGTGTCGAGTAGTGTTAAAGCGCTTTGAGTGCACCGATGTGTAGAAAAGCGCTATACAAGTACAAGACCATTTACCATTTACTGGTGTACAGCCTGAAAAAAGGGGGGCGTGAGCAAACCTTACACAGGAACTCGCTAAAAGTCTGTACTGCTCCCCTTAAGGACCGCATGCCCCCTACACCTGAACCAACCATGAGGACCGGAACTCAAGAATTTTTAGAGCCAGTCTTTTATGGGTTTTTGCCAGCTGCTGTGACCGAGCTCCCCTTGGAAGAGGAAGGAGAGATAGGAGATGGTCCAAGGGGCTCTAGGAGAGCCAATCTGGGACAACCTGCAGTATGGAGACGGTTGAAGTTGCAGAGACTGCAACACACAAACGGTGGAAGGATGTCATAGGGTGGCTGGTTAAGTTATGTTTTTATGGCATGTTTATTTGTTTGGATTTTGCATGGGTTTTTATGTTATGCATTTTTTTTATTTAGTCCCAGCCACCCATGATTGGGGAAATTAACTGCAGATGTGAAGGAGGGAGAGTCAATGAGCGGGTGGCTTTGGTCTGTCGTACCCTTCCTACGACGTGAGTACAGCTCCTCTAATCCCACTAATCGCGTAAGCAAGAGATACCGCAGCTGTCTATCCCGAACAGAACTGCTCGACAATGATGCATCGTGCGAAGCCGGATTACCGCCTGGGATTTTTATCCGGAAAGCAGAGGAGTGACGCGGAAACAAGTGACGTGGAAGCAAGCGATGCGGAAGCAAGTGACGTGGAAGCAAGTGACGCGGAAGCAAGCGACATTACGCTAACTGAAGATAAACACCGCAACAGAGCCGAATTGCGCAATCCAGACGCCGAGAGAAACACCCCAGTTAAATGACGCCTCCTCGACTTGGGACTGTTAATAAATCATCAAGCGAAGAAGATTTTATAGACTTTTTATTATTGTGTTTAAAGGATGCGTATGTCCAAAAAATACACTAGTTGGTGTTGCCTCCTGGTGTTTTAGTGCTCTCCACTCGGTCCTTCCTCTAATCAGTGGCAGTTCACACCAGAGAGCTGTTCACCATCATCACTATGTCCGGCTGGTTGGCCACCACCATTTTATCCGCCTGGATCTGAAAGTCCCAGAGGATCATAGCCTTTTCATTCTCTACCACCTTGGGGGGTGTTTCCAACTGGGACTTAGAAGTCTCCAGTCCATATTCTGCACAAATGTTCCTGTATACTATACCGGCTACTTGGTTATGGCGCTCCATGTATTTATTTATTTATTTTTTAAACTTCTGGTCTGGCTGCTGTATTGAGCTGAGCAAATGTATATTGTCTGCAGCCCAAACGTGTGCCCTCATGTCATTTGCAGAATTGTGCAGATCCTAATCCTGGTGTGATGTCGTAATTTGTTGGCAACCATTCAAGAGCCGCTACACTGTGCCAAAAGTAGCTCAATAGGGACAATTTCCGGATGCCCAGGACTCAGCTTTTTAACTTCGTTTTGTCTGTTGGACTTTTATTGGCTGCCACTTCTCCAATAACATGATTAATGTGTGAATAAGAAAAAAATGGACATGTCAAAGTGTATTCACAGCAATATGTGGGGGACCCAGAAGAATATCCTACCTGTGTTAACATTCAAAAGTAAAATTAAGCAAATGCTGATTGTCTCCAAAAGCTAGTGGTACTGAAGATAAACAGCTGATGTGATATGGTGCAACTCTTCATGCTAATTAACATTTTAAAAGAGCACCTTGAGAGGTAGAGTCTCTCTGAAGCAAAAGCTATGGAGGTAAAAACTTTTCTATAGTCTTATGAATAAAACGTGCATGCAGGAGATTTGCAAATCATTGCATCCCGTTTGGTTTACACAGCATCCTGACTGACTGGGAGGAGCTGGGGGTTGGATTGTAATGTAACAAGTGAGCTGCACCAGTTTTTTGACCTTTTTCTGATTTCAGCACCATGCTTTTCTAAATGGATCACTTCATTCAACACGACAGGAAATTTGGGGGGTTTTTTTTAAACATATTTTTCAGCCACTACAACCTGCTGTGAGAGCAGAATAAGTTACGGATTAAATGGGAACCTCTACTGCAGATTGTGCATTGTCCACAAAATGTGTCTCTGGGAGGCAATTATCAGGTCACACAAAATCTCTCAGCTGTGGACATGATGGGCAATTGTCCCTGCAAGTCAGTTGGTTTGATTCCTTTGACAAATATAGCAACACTCATGCCAGCATGACCCACTTTTGCTTTCAACTTTCTTCATGCAGAGGTAAACACACTTGCCAGACTCAAAGAAGCAGCATTTCTGTTGCAGTGTGATTGGAATGACAACGTACTGCTGCATCACTCCGATCAGATTTCCCTCACCGCAGACAAAAGCTTGCTGTAAGTAATAGATGCATTGAAATGCCAGTAAAATTAAGAAAACACCCAGAAAAGGACAAATGCAAACATGGAGAAAGAACACCATTTATTAAATTCTTGTTAAAGCCATGTCAAAGTAAATATAAAAAGGGCAGCTTTAACATTTCAGCTCATCAATTCCTTTATAAAAAAACTGTACTTTTTAATTTTTTTACATAATATCTTATGAAAAACAAACAGAAAACGATTGATCTTATAGTGACATGCATTGCAATGCATGCTTTGACATTTTGTAAGACATGGATGAGAAGAACCTTTGAAATCCTAGAAATCAGCTATTGGGGGTAAGGTGGGGGTGTCAGTGTCATTTCTGACTGACAACCACACAACTTTAAAACCATGTTTCCCTTTAAACCTGTCACTTTCTCAAACAGCACAAAAATGCACTGTGTAAAAATACAACTTGCTCATCCATGAGTCGAGATGATGTTAAATTTAAAGTCAGGGACTCATCAGGCTTATTAAAATACTCTACCAGAATAGTACTTCATGTGATAGGATTTCACGTTGGTATCCTATTAATAGTGTCTAGGGAAAGTGAGATATTCAGGGGTCTATCATTGTGGACCCATTAATTCACAGGTTCAGGTGGGCTCACATCTTTATACATTCACATGCTCAGTTGAGGGTGTATAAAACTTAATGCCGGCTGCATTTAGGGACAAGAGGGAATTGTTGCAGAGCAGTACACACATGCACACATTTTAAATAAAATATCAGTTCAGTCCCTGTGTTTCCTTTCCTTATTTAATTAGAAATGAATCTCTAACCCCGGGGTAGGATTCAACAACCAGGTAATTAAGGAGGCTACTCTGACAAAGATGTGAGATGGGCCAGAATTTTTAGTTACATATAGTAATTGGATGAATGTATTTTAAAAACAGTCAGCCTAATCTTACCTAAAAAAATAAGTGTAATAAAGCCTCCGTTTCCTTTTGTATGGAACAATTCAAATCTGAAATACATGTAGTGGTACCACATTCCAAGGTGGATATTTTTTGTCAGGCAGGATTCACTTGGTGTGATGGAAATGGTAAAGAATTCATATAAAAATGTGAAAGTTACAGCTACAGGTTTTAGATGTTTCACTGTTTTAACATATTGACTTTAATAAGTGCTAAACAGGCAGAACTTCATAAACTGTTGGGGTTATCGAGTTAATTTGAATTAAGCATGCTGGGGCAGGAACTGATGGTGGATATGTCACATAGGAGGCTCTGGAATGAGCAGATTTTCAGTGGAAATGAGACTTATGATATTAATGTAGTTCGTCAGCTCTGACTGCCCTGTGCCAGTTCTTCTGGCTGACAATGATGGGTTTTCTGACAACCAGCATCTTTCTGACATTTTCCAGTTTCTTAAATGTAACCTGTGCTATTGACTGCACTCATGCTGTAATAATGGCACAAAATAAGAATGAATTTGCTTGTCATTAAGACAAGAATACGTTTTAAGACAAGACAAGAGAGTTTTCACTCTTTAAAACTTCCATCTTATAGGATGCAGACATGGTGCTCACCAGTGTAGTGGCTCATTGGCCTGGATTTCCTCAAATGGTAGTTGTTCATCTTCCCAACCCTCAGAAAGCAGAAAAAAAAAACTACAGTGTGCACCACAATCAGATCCACACTGTCAAGAAGCAGGCCATAAGGCTGCAGGGCCTTTTGGCCCTAAAAAGGGTGGTCCGAGCAGTTGAGCGGACCACCAGAACAACTCTCCCCAACCTGCAGGACATTTATGGGGAACGTTGCAGGTCAAGAGCTAAGAGGATCCTCAGTCAGCCCAGCCACCCTGCACACTGTCTCTTCTCCCCACTGCCATCAGGCTGGCGCTTCTGTTGCCTAAAGACTAAGACTGAGAGGTTGAAGAAGAGTTTCTTCCCCCAGGCTGTCCGCTTGCTCAATTCTGAACACTGAATAAAACAAAAAGCATTATATATGTATGCAAATATACACAAGTATGCTGCTATTTTTTTAATCTTATTTAAAACTTAAGATTTATCCTTTTATCCTATTTTATAAATATTTAGCTTAGCTTATTCTTCTATTATTAAAGGATGCAGGTACAGAATACACATTTCACTGTACAATTGTGCTATGTATACCTGTGCATGTGTAAACCTCTTTTGACTTTTGCTAAAGGGCAGGTGGCAGTGTGTCCATGCCACAGGATGGAGCTGGTGTTACATACCTGCAAAGTTACGAGACTTTGTGCCATGCTACTTACTGAGACATTAAAAAAGAAGAATGTGCCAGTAACATTAGAAGGTTATTATCCCCGAAAAAACAAAACAAAAAACCCTCCCCTCTCATACAAAGACATATTGATAAAGAGCCACATTATTTATTCCCGTTTCATGGTCTTCACACTAAATGAAGCCCCACATCAAACATGAACGAAGCTACATGAAGATGCTTGGAAGACTGCCTCCAACCAGGAGCCAGTGTGACATGTGATGAACAACATGTCAGTAAAGACAATGGTTTACACATTTCTATGGTAGCATCACATGCAATCACAACACATGAAACGCCACCTCCTGGTCATTTTTCAGGTTGTGGCATCTTAGAGTTGGAAAGCAAAACTGACTTTTCTGATTTTTCAGCTTCACCAGCTATGCCACTCAACATGGCTTCTTAATTTATAAGATTCAGCTTGTGTTCAGGTCTAAATCATGACTGATACAAATCTGCTGGCAACTAAAACTACACACTCTGTAACTTTCCGCTTTTCAACATAAAAAATACGGAGAGCAAAATGCCACTTATCAGAGATGAGGACTAAAGTCTGAGACTTACACTCGAGTTCCACTTAATTCACATTTCCAATGACTTCAGACTCACATTCAAAAACACCCAACACTTGGACTTGTGATTTGAGGCTCATGAACAATCTCCTCCCCACACATGATGTCTCTGTCTGATGTCATTTTTAAAGACTTGAATTTAGACTCGCCAACTATGCACAACCATTCAAAACATACAACAGCGCTGCTGTAACTTTAGTATTAAACACTTAAAATGGATCAAAATAAGATTGGCTAAATGCAACATATGTGGTATAAATATCCAGGATGCAGATCCACTTCGACAGGTTTTATCAGTTTTATACAGTTCAGCTCTTATGTAGCAGTTAAAAGACTCACTTTAAACAGTCCCAGTAAGTGTCAACCATAATTTAATAATAATAATAATAATAATACATTTAATTTCAAGGCGCCTTTCTGGACACCCAAGGACACTGTACAAAAATAAAAAACAGTCATAAAAAATTAATTAAAAAAAAGAAAACAGACAGTAATACAATACAATAAAAAATAAATAAATTTACCACCTAATAGTTATACAACACTGAGCACCACAAACATTCCCCCAAATAGACCTAGATATACTTAATATAATACAAAATCTGCTCTTACCGACAGTATCTTCTGTAATTTGGTAAACATCAACAATTCACTTCTTTTCCACTCGCCAGTGCAGATTAAAGTGAGTGTGAGAGCTTTATTTCAATGGGGGGTCTGTACTAATTACAATGATATCAAGTTCACCTGGTGCCAATTTAGCATGCTGACAGGCATGGCACCATCTACCGCCAAGAAATGTTATTGCACCCAGTCCTCCCCTTCATAGAAGATAAAGTGCAACAACACGGGGTGATTGCTGCAACAGCCACTTTGTCACAAAAAGCTCATTTTCTCAGTGTTTTGGTCAAAAGATGCATTTTTGCTGCAACTTTCCAATGTCCTGCCGCAAAAAGCAGGAAAAAAATTGACACAAACTGTTTTCAGAAGAAAGAAAGAACAGAGGCTGCATGTTCTTTTTGGTAGTTTCTGCGTGTCTGTAATCCTCAGAACTCAATATTCTTTTGCTCCTGAAAGATGAGGCAAAATGCAGGCGGTATGAAATACTGTCTCTCATCTGGGCTACAGATGTTGCTCATTCAGGAATGTAAGGAGAGTTGTTTAACCTGCAAGTACATAAATAAATGAAAATGTTTGAGTTATTTTTTTTCATATTTCAAAAGTTTGAAATGTTTATTGTTTGTGTTCATCTTAGTTTTTAAAACGATGCTCCTGATGCACCAGTTCAGGAACTACAAAACATTTTACATGGTTACCTGCTGCTATAAACCTTGGTTATATTATTAAATATGACAACAATTACCCTAAAATAACTAAATTAAAAGAACTTAAAGTTACAGAGAAAAATGATACTATTTGTCCCAGAAATGTTTCATACCTGGATTGTTTTTTTTTTCTCAGCAGGTTTCACAGGCTCAGGGTTCTGGTGCTTGTTGATGCCCTCTCCATCTCCAACTGGTTCAGGCAGATGGTCACCATCTCAAAGTCTGGTTCTGCTGGAGGTGTTTGTTTTTTTTTATCCCTATTTTAACAAAAGTATTTTTAAATCCTCTGCTTAGGATGTGTAAAAGAGAAGGCACAATGCAATCCATTGGGTTTTATGGCATTCATTCTGGCTTATATGAACACAGTTATGATAACCTGAACTAATGTGGATCCTGTAATGGGCTTGTTTTAATTGGATTATTATTGGACTATAATTGGTGTGTGTGTGTGTAAAACTGAATTGGTGCTATACATATCCAGCTGAACTGAACCAAGTGTTTAAAGATGACTTAACCATGTAAAACCTCTTAGAAATTATCTTACTTTATCTGGTCTTAATCATGAAATTTAAAAAGCAACCACCGCTCAACATACACTAGCATACAGGGTAGGGTAGTCCACCTACCCAGTGGACTAACTGGTAGACTGGTAGTGTATTGTTGCTAATATCAGTTAAACAGAAAAAGAAAAATTCTGTGTAATGTGTCTATAGAACATGGCCTTTTGACTCAACTCATTATTCTTATACTATTTATGCCCTGTTTTTATTGTTATCCACACTCAGCTTGTTACTAGCACCTCCTACTAGGCAGGAGATACTTTGTGTATGGCTTCATTATGGTGATGATGTGATTATTGAGTGACAACATTTACAGACTGCAGTACAGTGGGGGAGAGTGGAATATCTGCTTTGTGTCCTGTGGTGGTAATGTCTCTAAGCATTATTTAATAAGTATTATAAAGATTACTTATATTCAGTTAGAAAATTATTGTATTTGCAGCATAGTAACTGTAATATACTCAATGGCCTTGTATAAATGTAAATTCAACACTTTTCTTTGTATGTGTACAGTTCGTATAAAAATGACCCCTCTTAAAGGAGAACTTTGCTTTTTTTTAACCTGGGGTCTGTTGTCATCTTTCCTTCCATACATGTGAGTGATGTAGA
>JBAMHV010000001.1:3198762-3209756 GCA_037177535.1 Pseudomugil gertrudae | reverse complement strand
ACAGAATTGACAGAGTAATCATTTATAATCTTCTGTTTTAAAGTTCTTTTGAAGCTAACCAGAGAAGTACATAATTTGAAATCATCATTTAGTCCATCCCATAATTTCACACCCGTAACAGAAACACATCTATATTTTACATTAGTTCTTTCTTTAGCACATTCAAAAATAAACAGACCTCTTAAATTATATTATACCCTCCCTTAACTTAAATATTTTCTGAATACCAGAGGGAAGACTTTTATTTAATGCTCTGTACATTATTTCCAATATTTTTATATCTACAATATCCATCAATTTTAAGGTAATTTTTTAGAATGAAGAGTTTGTCTGTTGGTTCACGATATCCTGCTTTATTAATGAGTCTAATAGATCTTTTTTGTTATTTAAATATCATCTCTATGTTAGTTTTGTTTGCATTTCCCCATATTTCTGAACAGTATGATAAATAGGGCATAACCAAAGAGGAATATATAATATACAAGCCTTTTACATTTATTAAATCTTTTGCTTTAAATAATATTCCAACAGATTTTGCTATTTTGTTTCTAATATAATCAATATGTGGTTTCCAACTAAGTTTATTATCTAAGATCACACCTAAAAATTTGATTTCATAGACTCTTTAAATTTCTACTCCATTTAAGTGTAACTTTACATTATTATATGTCCTATTACCAGAAAAGATCATACATTTAGTTTTGTTTTCATTTAATGATAATTTATTATATTCAAACCACTTTTTTATCACAGCCAATTCGTCCTCTACTGTTTGCAATAATTCATCCATATTCTTTCCATAACATAACATAACACATATGGCTCACTGGCTAACGGTACCCAAACAAATGCTAACCCTGTTTGCACCTGTTAAGTAAAATTGCATTTCCCAAAAAAAAAAAAAAGTTTATTCATCCTCATCATCACAGACACCAGACAATACCTTACATTATAGTATCATTGCAAAAGAAATTAACTTGTCCTTGCACAGCTGCTTCTTCAGTGTTTTTCTCTTTTTTTCCTGCCTCAGGTTGATACTTCCCCCATGACAAAGCCCATAAACCACTCACTGAAACAACTTTCTTCCTTAGGAGGCTACAGGTGGAGCTTTGTCCTAAGCGGGCGCCTAGTCTGTTTAAACTAATTTGAATGGTTTTTTTAAACTATGTTTGATTATTTAAAACTAAACTACTTTTGTTAGTATAAATGTACTTTATTGTTGTATTTAGTAAAGAATATACAATCACGTTTATCCATCGAAACATTTGAAAGTCCTTTGCAGACCAAAGATAATGCAACAAAGATGCTTTTCATTTTAAAGTGAAAAAGGGATCTTTTGATTCTTAGATTGGATTCTCGGGTTAAGCAAAGTAATCCTGTCTATCTCTCTCTACTTTAGAAAATTGGAAAAGTGAATATTTTGGTAGCTTTAGCTGTTCTGAAGGTTGTACAGCAGCTGCTGTTAATTCCTCTACTGTGGCCAGAGGGTAAAAGCAGCAGTCGCTCTTCTTTAGAAGTCTACCTCAAAGAAAGTAAGAGAATACAAGAGAGGGAGTAAACGGAGTGGAAATTGTGGCTCAGTGTAAGGGTCAGTAAGGCTTTTGCTCTTGGTTTGTTAGAGTTTTAAGCTTTCCTTTTCCACAAGGGTTTACATGTTCTATTGTTTGTGTGAGAGCCATGTCTTGTGTTTATTTCTTGGCTTTATTTTCTATTTTATTTCTTAAAGTATTATTCCCATGTGATGTTTGGTTTGCAGTCACCTTGCCTGTTGCTCCCTAGTAGTTATGTCCTGTATGCAAGCCCTTTTGATTCTCGTTAATATTTTCTAATGGCTTTTTTAGATTATCATGCCTGTGCAGCACCTCCACTTGTCTCAGAAGGTTTTTCATTCATGTCTTTTGTTGGCTACACCTGGGTCTTAAGTCCTGTGTTTGGATCCTCCATTGGAAATCTCATATGATAGCTACAGGATATGCAAAGTCAGCTCAAAGTCCTTCCAATTAGATCTGAACTTAATTATTAAGCCTCATAACATAACAAAGAGATCCAATAGGAGTACTGCATGATAAAAATACAAGAAATACACATAAAATACAGCTATAATTGCATGTAAGAAAGCATTTCCAACCTGTGCATGAAAGAAGTGTGACATTGAAAGAGTGATGGAGAGAAAATGGAAAATAAATCAGATCAGGTGAAGGCACTCATGAATGGGAGACATCTGAATGTGTTGTATCCTGATCAGGTTTCAGAGTGAAAGTGAGACAAAGTAGGCCAGCTGTGGAAGAACCACTGATTGTACCCAAAACATCAGACTTATTTTAGAGTCCTTCTGTAGCTTCATCCCCTGAAGAACCATGAGGCAGAGATCCAGCTACAGAGAGGAGCGGGGTTCTGTCCTTGACCTGGAAATATCTGAAGTGCCCAGTGTGTTTATGAGGCTGTGTGTCTATCTGACATCTGCCTGAAGCTGATAATCTACCCACCTCCTTTGATTAAACAACATCACCAGTATCACATCAGTTTGAAGTAGATTCAGGTCATCCTCAAAAAGTATTTACATTCTGCTGCATAGATTTTCATCCTGTGCAAGTACAACATTATGTAAGGCTATTGACCTAATGGTGGCCTACGTAGCTTTGTTTAGCTAGTTTTACGGTCTCATTATATTCATATTTGGTTTGCAGTGAGGGTATTGTGTAACAGTTAATCAAGATTTTCACAGTGGAGCTTCAAACAAATATAGTGCAGAGTTAGCTAGAGCGACATGATCCAGTTTAATTCAAATAGAAGAGTAGTAAGGTCGGTAGTTGGTTATAAAGTACATGTCTGCATTAATATGGAGAAATACCTGTCAAAGCCCAGCCCTATCTGTAACCAGACAACTCCCAACGTGGAGCTAGCCACATAAGTCGAGTCCAGTGAATTATGTTCACCAGATAGTATATCAGAACTGTTAGTAGGAGAAACAATTATTACCGTACCAAGCTCCACAAACTGCACCCTAAAGCAACCAACTTACCTTTCCATTTACATTTATGACCTTTTAGTTGGTATTTTCCCTTTGTGACACAGATTTCTCATTTAAAAATGTTTTTATGTCCCAGCAGTATATGTTATGTCTGTTAAAGTCTTGCTCAGCTCCTGGTAACTCCATGTAAAAGTCTAGCTCCTCCACAGACATGTGGAACTGCATGAATCCAAATGTAAGAAATAAAGGTTTGCCGGTAAGATGCAACCTTACGTTGAAAGAAACACTACGTAACTTTCAGATCTTAAAACTTGCTGACTCATCTGATTTCGTTTGATGTCACACAGAAGGCATCCCGAGACTGAGAAACCACACTTCACAACCTTTTCTTTTGCTAGCCTAGGGCATCATGTGAGAGCTGTTCTTTGCCACGCTCAGCATACCAGCAACGTCAACATGCTGGCTCTTTTGAAAATGCAGCATAGGAAACACAAGAGGACACAAGTGAATGAGAAGCAAAGAGCTCCAAACAGCATAGCTTACAACATAAATGCGAAATGGACCTATAGAGCACTTCCCCAGTCATGTTGACCACACAAAGTGCTTCACGCTACACAGCACATTCACATCAGCGGGCATCTTGGGGTTCAGCGTCTTGCCAAAGGACAAAGACAAATGTCACTACTGGTTTTAACTGGCTGGAGAGCGCTTAGGATGCAAAATTATAATTAAAATGACTGCTTATCATATGTAAGTCGCTTTGGATAAAAGTGTCTGCCAAATGACTGTGTAAAAAAATGTAAAATTAGTTTTTGATTGAAGGAGAAAAAGAGAGAAAATCTGCCCAGAGTGTTAAAGAAATAAATCAGTAGTGTTATTGGTTTTTAAGCAAATACCTGGAAAATATCATATGTTAGCTGTATCAAATACAAGTGCCTGACCACGTAAGGGCCAATAATAGAGATTGATTAGAACTTTTAAACAAAACAAAAGGAAACAAGCAAAACAAATCCAAAAGTTCAGATGTATTGTGAAAAAATTTGTGTCAAAAGGATTTTTTTGTTGGAAACTAAATCAAATTTTCCCAATGACTGTACACAGTAGTACAATCAGGAGAGAAAAGTGGGCACAAATTAGGTTCAGGTGCATGATTGTCAAAAGATTTATTACACTCAGAGGCAATATTTGTTTTTTTTTTTGTGTTGTTGCTGTTGTGTTTTTTTGGGGGTTTTTTTAGTACAAAGTGCTGCATTTACACCATGTGCCAGAGTCCTCAAAACGATGCAAAGCAGGTGTGCAAAGTGCATATCTGCAACATTATTTACACCCCATCTGTTAGATTTGGCTGAAAAAAGTGAAAATGATCTTTTCCAAGCCTGAACCACATGTTGGCTAAACAAAAATCCAAATGGGAGAAATATGATGCAGTTATTGCCCTGATGCTGATGAGAACATAATAAAAATAAGGTTTATTATATGTGCTTGACTTTTGATGATGACTTTAGTCTCAACAGCTCATTTAAGCAGAAGATGATTAAAAGATAATAAAAAGTGCATAAAGTGCTTTGCAGGGAATGCAATTTGAAGTATTCAGTCATCAATTGCTGTGATTTGTAAATGTATTTTCAAATAAATGAAAAATTAAGTAATGCCCTTCCTACACTTATAAATATCTTTTTGTTTTTTAAATAAAAATATCTGATTATCTTTTCCATTTCCATTTTCTTTTTCCCCATGGGCTTTATGCACAACGCTGCTACGTACTGAATTAAGACAGCTCCTCCATCACAGAATCAGAATCAGGTTTATTGCCTTGTCATTACCAGAAATTTGACTTGATTTGCCAGTGCCTACATAAATAACATAAATAAATATAAAACATATGAAATATGAACACAAGCAAATACTGAACAAATAACATAAAGATTGAAAAAATATTTAAAGAGGAAGAAGAAAGAAAAATGTATATACTGTACATAAAATCAAGTAATGTATTTACATGAAATGTGCAGGCAGTGTAGAAGTTAACTGATCAGTAAAGGGGAGTGTGTTAATATAACACCTGTGTACATAAAGTAATAAAGAACACACGTAAAAAACAAACATGTATTTATCTATATAAACAGGTAATTGGAAATATATTGTTAAAAATAAGGCTAACTGTTTAAAGTGCATGTGAGAAAAAAAAATCCATTTTTAAACCGATTTTAATGCATGAAATCTTCTTGAAATGCAGCTGCAACAAAAACATTTGTATTGATCAGTGTTAGCTACAAGCATAGAGAAGTTAGCTGTGTATTATCTTAGCTTTAATCTGTTAGTTTCACACAAACAGAACTTTTGTTGCAGGGTCATAATGACCTGGCGTATGTATATGTAGCCGACATGGATGATAAATCATTTAAATGTATTCAGTTTTTCTCAATGTGTTCGACATTGAATCAATTATTCATCGACACCGGTGGTAAGCTAAAGTTGTAGCCATGATGCAGACTGACAGCAATGGCTTCTACAGCCATCACCAAACATTCATACACCAGTGATAGAGACTGGAGGCAATGTGAGTGAAGTGTCTTGCCCAAGGACACAACAACAGATTGATTGGGTTGAAGTGGGATTTGTGTGGCCAACCCTCCACTTATCTGACTAATCGCTCTGCTGCCTGAGCCACTGCTGCCCCAAGTTGGTCTTTATCGTCAGACACATCCTCCTCAATTTCAGTGACATGATCAAAGGTGGGTTCCACATCCTCCAGAGTCGTCATCGCTTGACTTCTGCTGCTCATTTTGTAGATCTCTGCCAGGGAGTTTAAGATATGTAGCTGCAATATGTGCTCTTTTCAGAGAAGCTTCAAATAATTAGCCCCCATATGTCTCCACTAACACTAGTTATTTTTATTGGTTATACAATATTGAACACAATCCTTTTAATGAGAAAAATAAAAACTATAAAATGACCTTTAAATTTCACCTGCAACATAACAGCAGCGTGAAACTTGTTACTGGTGACAAATCTAATTATTCAGCGAGTTGTCAAAGTTTAAACAATGAAAACGAGTCCTCCCAGTATTGATTCAGAGCTATTCTGAGAAATGTAACCATAAAACACACGTTCTATTTTAGATGGTTCTGCACCACAGTGTTGTTTGCCAACTGCTACACCACTAAGCACGTAGAAATGTTCATTACTGGAGTACATCCAGCTCACCAAATCACATGAAAGCTGATTCAACACAGTGTTCGTTTGGGTTTTGCCATTTACATACAGAACAGGAAGTGATGCAGTCTTTCTGGAAAGTTTCCTCAGTCAGGCAGGGAGTTAATAGATTGACTGACTGGACCAGGAAAACTTTACAACATTAAGATTACATTTATTCTCAAATATTGCCCTTATAAGTAGGTTAGTAATCTTTGTTGACACCCAGTCTGGTTGCGTCTTGCCTCACTCCTTTGGATATTAACATTCACCTCTAACCAATATGTCAGAGCAATATTTCAGTATGACAGACGACGCTACAGATACAGCAGAAATAGTGCTTCTTTCAAAACAAACTAAGCAAATCAAAGTATTACAAAAAAATTTGTGATTAGTTGCCAGAAATGAATTTGAAAAGTGTGTTCCTACTGGACAGTGCTAAGATAGATTCTGCAAAATAGTTTTGATTAAATGTAACATCAGGTTTTCTGCAGCTGATGGAGAAAATACAGAAAAATGTATTAAGCTGTGATGATTTTGGATCACCTGCATTTCTCTCAGCTCACTTTCTGAAGCAAATCACAAGGAATTGTTAAGTGTGTAAAAGGGTGTAAAAGACCAACTGAGCTGCGAGTTACATGCAAAATGGCAATTACATCAAAGAACTTCATTTCTGAATCAGTTAAATGATTCCTCACCATCTTTCACAGATTGATGAACCTTTTTTTTTTGCTGTGTAAAATCTTAAACAATTGTTTTTCCAAACATTTTACCAGGTGTTTGTTTTAGCATTCTAAAAGAAGGGAAAATATTGTGTACCATGTTGTTCCAAGAATTCTCTGAATACAGAAACCTGTGTGTTGTCTTTAAAAGCACTTCTGTTTGGGTGTATAAAGACTTGAGGGAATTCAGTTTGCATTATGCAGGCAGTGGATGAGCTTTTTTTATTAGCAAAAGCTGTTTTATGTTGCACTTTAACAACTTACCTTACATGGAGGACCAGGAGGGTCTTTGGCAAAACAATACAGCATTTATAAAAAAAAAGTAAGAAATTATTAAATTAAAATAAGGATTACTAAATATAAACTCAAAGTCAACAATTCATTCATACCAGAAAAAGATCCATTTGCAAAGTGTATTATAATACATTTTAAACCAACATATTAAAAAGGGAATGCAGTTTGAAATATTCAGTCATCAATTACTGTGATTTGTAAATGTATTTTCAGATAAAATGAATTAAGTAATGCCCTTCCTACACTTGGTTATAAATACCTTTTTGTTTTTAAATTAAAAAATCTGATTATCTTTTCCATTTCCATTTTCTTTTTCCCCGTGGGCTTTATGCACACTTTATGCTACGTACTGAATTAAGACAGCTCCTCCATTACAGAATCAGAATCAGGTTTATTGCCTTGTCATTACCAGAAATTTGACTTGATTTGCCAGTGCCTACATAAATAACATAAATAAATATGAAACATATGAAATATGAACACAAGCAAATACTGAACAAATAAAATAAAGACTGAAAAAATATTTAAAGAGGAAGAAGAAAGAAAAATGTATATACTGTACATAAAATAAAGTAATGTATTTACATAAAAATGTGCAGGCAGTGTAGAAGTTAACTGACCAGTAAGGGGGAGTGTGTTAATATAACACCTGTGTGCTTTTTGTTAATGTAACGAATTTAAACTGTCAGAGTCTTTAGCTGTCTTTCATTACTGATCAAACTGATTAATCCAGGTGTGTCGACCTCAGTAATGATGACGGCACTGGCCAGACACACCTGGATTGATCAGTTTGTCCAGTAATGACAGACAGGAAACAAATGAGTCCTAAATTCAGGAAGCAGATGAGTTGTGCATAAAACCCATTGCATTGCATTTCCTGAATGCTTTTCCATCTGTTTAGCTTTTATGTGACTCATGGCCTGAGCAGAGAAAACCAATCACAGCAGCTCTTCAAATAAAACCAGCTCTCTCATTGGTTAATTTGAAAACATTAGCTGTAAATTCTCCACCTTCACAAAACATCAGTCTTTCCTTTATAAGTACCCCCCCCCCACCCCCCCAACTCTACCCAGAAGGTCAACTTTTTTACCTTATTATGTAAATGGGGGTAGATGACAACAGAGGTGATTTAAGGTTGGTTTCCATCTGCAATATGTTTATAATTTGACTTTTTGAAACATAAAGTGTGTTTAGTTATTAGAATTTTGCCCTGATGAGTGCACACACACATGCTGCACACAGAGGAGAGCATGCTTCCGCCATGTAAAGCAAGTTTATTCATACTGCACATTTCATGTACAAGATAAGTGCTTTACAAAAAACATGAAAAGTATTACAGAAAGGTGGAAAAGAAATGTAATAACATAATGCTAAACAAACTAGCAGAAAGACAGAACGCATGAGAGAAAGTGGAAAATATCAGTGTTGGTGACATGCAGTAAGATGGAAATTTCTCCTGCTGGAGTTCTCCTAAGATCTGCATTCCCATCACGAGCATGTGCACAGCTAAACAAGGGAGTTTTATGTATTATGGCTTAAATATTCTTGTAGGTTCAAATAATATCAGTATCTTTATCAAAGATTAGCACTTTAGGGACATTTACAGACTCCACTGAGTAAAAGTGCCTTTCAGTTGAATTCATCAGGACATTTCAGAAGTTGACCTTTTTTCTGTCCTTAGTGTTTTTGCAGCATTTCAGTCATCTATGGAAATTAGTCTCCAACGAGGTGTGAAAGTGTGACATGACTTCAAAGCACACATTATAATGCTGTCATGGGTAGACCACCTGTTCCAGCTTTCTTTGTGAATATATGATTCGATGGTGCTAATTTTAAAGCTGCTGGGATTTGAATCCCCTGTTTTTAAGTCAATACCAGACACTTTGACATACAGTGTTCTATGTTTTTTAACTCTTGCTTGTTCCGTTCAGTATTTAAGTCAGTGCCCATCTGCATCTGCAACGGGTAAGACACTCCACCCTCTTGCCACCAGCATCGTCAGCACTGGTGTATGAATGTGCATGTGTTTGTTATTGGTTGGAGAGGTTGCCGACTCAAAATGGAAACTGTTTCCATCAGTCTACCCCCGTGCTTACCGGCACCAGTGTGTGGATTATTAATGGATTCAATGCTAATGCTAAGTATCTTAAAAATGGCTATATGACTTAATCATTATCATCATTTCTGGCTAATTTTGCATATTGTCAGAGACTGCTCTAGACCAAATTCTTCTTGATTCATTTTAAGGGGTCCAGACAGAACTGAATAATAGATGTTGTCTTTGGTTCTGTGTGTTTCTAAAGTTCAAGAGAGGCCTTAAAATGCTCATTTAAATAAGGCAACTGGGGGAGAGGCTGAATGTTTTAGTTGTTTACCTTACCATTGTTTCATGGTTTGCTTAATGATTGTGGTATTTTATTTTTCCATTCTAACGTGTACAAGGAATTAGTTTTATGTTGATTTTACACTTAAAAAACTGATTTAATTTGATCTGGAATTATAAATAATATCTCTTTTAAAAGCAAATAATGAATGTTGATGGAACAAAGGCGCTTAAGAACAAGCTATTCTTAACATTTCAATGAGCCAGCAGGCTTATCTACATTATGTGACAAAATGTAGTTAAATGGCGTGTTTCAGAAACGATTGCCAGTCATTCACTGTAATCTGTGGCTGTAAAAGTGAACATTTTTAGATATTAAAGGTTTAGTCTTTGGGCAAAGCTGGACTGGGCAATAATTTGCAGTTCAGAGCAGCCTGACAGTATCAGCTGTCCTGATATGTAACCTGTACAACAACCTGTATGACAAGCAGGAGATGTGGACAGCACAGCTTAATTTTCTTTTGGTTAGCCCATGTCATTGCTGACAGTGAGGTTAAAAAGGCATAGATTTAGCCAAACTCAAGTTGAGTCATGACTTTTATTCTTTGCTACGTACCCACTGGTCTCCCTGCTGGAAACAATCCAACCCTGAAATTGTGTGGAAGGCACTTTGCAAATTGCATTGATCTTTCCCTGAACCTGCCTCCCACCTGCCGCCCATCCTAATGCCTGGCTTGTTCTCCAGCGGCGAGCACTAAAAAAAGGAAATGACATCCCGAGATGACTCTGCTTAAAGGCATAGGCCCTTTGGAAAACAGGTGCTCTAATGCAAGTATGCACACAATCTATTAATATGCTCCTGCCTCTGAGAATGAACAATGCTTTTAACAGCTGTAGCTCAGATTGTGATCACATACACACATTTAAAGAAATACAGATTTAACACATTTAATAAGTAATAAGATAATCAAAATCAACATGCTTTTCTCATGTAAGTTCCAGCCCAGCAGTAAGATTTTTGTGACCTTTTTTTTTTGCTCAGGCAGCCACAACTCATTGTTTTCACTGAATTGTTTAACTGAATAAAAACCAACCTCAGGCCGTTTTCTGAACTTGAAACAATTCTTTTGTTTAAAAGAAATTGAAGAATTAACGTCTACATTGTAAACTTGCCGGAGTACCCGGAGAGAACCTACGCTAACACGGGGAGAACATGCAAACTCCACACAGAAAGATTCCCGGTTTGACCCCGGCCCCAACCAAGGCTCAAACCGGCAACCTCCTTGCTGCGAGGCCACAGAGCTAACCAAATGAGCCACCGTGCAGCCATTTCCTTTTAACATGTAAATCATTAATTTATTGTCTGTATAAAGCAGAACCACAATGCTTTGATCAGAATTCCTGCTTGTTCTCACTCCACACACACCTTAGAACCCTGTTCTGAGGTGTGTATCGCTCCACACACACCTTATAACCCTGTTCTGAGGTG
>JBAMHV010000001.1:3172803-3185070 GCA_037177535.1 Pseudomugil gertrudae | reverse complement strand
AGATGTGAAGCGCCCTGAGATGACACTGTCATGAAGTGGTGCTATATAAATAAAGTTGAATTGAATTGAATTGAATTTGCTTTTCCATGGATTCACATCATCACATCATTCCTGCTTAATGTCACGGATATTAAAAGACGTTTCCACTGCAGAAATCCAGTCAAAGTTAGGCTATGCTTACAAAGCAGGCAAAGTGGTTCAAATCTCACTTTTTTCCACATATATGACCCATGTCTGATCTTTATATGGTAGTCTTAACAGCACAAAGCTAGACCAGGCCATGTGCATGTTGTAGGTACATCTGATATCTAATAATCTCAGTATGAACAATCAGGCCACATTTCATACAACTTCTCCTTGAAGTGAGGCAAATGTCCCAACTCTGCACTTGGAGGAGGCGGGATGTGATTGAAACAGTGCTACATCATAATTTTGTTGACTGATTGCACAACAACCTGACACACACACACCATAAACCCGGCATGCTGTGTATGACATCATGTCTTCCTCAACACATGCAGGTAAATTTGTGGTCTTAGACCAGTCTAAACCTGGCCCTCAAGTACCACTGTCCCGCATGCTTTAGAGCAGGGGTGTCAAACTCCAGTCCTCGAGGGCCAGTATCCAACAGGTTTTTGTTGTCTCCATGCTCCATCACAGCTGATTAAAATTAATTATTAGGTTGAAAAGAACCTGTTTCATCCATTTCATTTGCATCAGGTGTGTTAATGCAGGAAAACAGCTAAACCTACTGGATACCAGCTCTCAAGGACTGGAGTTTGACACATGTGCTTTAGAGGTAACCCTATTTCAACACATCTGAATGAAATGAATGGCTAATTAACAGGCTGCAAAGAACTTGATGAGGAAGTTACTTAATCAGGTCTATCGATGTACACACAATAAGACCTACACACGGATTCATGCAGCATAAAGGTATTTGCAAGGACAAACTGAGTGTATCTGCAGCAGTTCAGGCAGGATCAAAAATCAGCCTCAGTCCTGATACGGGATCCTTCTGCTCTTTCAATGAACACTCATGGGTAATTTCATTATCAAACATCAATTTTGATTCACCAATACGCTGAAGGATCAACTAATTCGGCAAAGCAAATTGCAACATTACATATTCATTTAAGTCCACCTGAACTGATTAGACAGCATATTTTCATTTCTCTTGAGCAATATAAAGCAAAAATAGGCTAAATATTCTGGTGACTGGCCTGGCTTTCTTTAAAATGAATCTTTATTTTGGTCATCAACTTTTGTTCTTTGAGGATGTGTGTTTGTTCCACTGGAAGTTAGCAAAAACAGATTTTATATCCAGCCTATGATGGGGGTTTGATAGCAGACGTAAGACCTCCAGCTCAAAATACTCTCACAGATCTTATTGTAATCCCAATCTGTGCTTGTACATTTCATAAGATAATTTCCTGTGTTTATGTTTTGTTTATTGTCAACAACATGTGGTGCATTGTTGGTGAGCCACTTTCATGTGAAAACAGTTACAGTAAGACTTAAATTCATATGTTACCTTCTGATGAACGCATTATTTTAAAAAAACATATGTTTATTTGAAAAAACATACAGTATTTTATTTCTACAGACGTAAAGTGATGCTTTTCTATAAAAAAAACATTTGACTTATTTAGATTAGTCAAATTTATCCTATAAAACCCCTTTAAAATAATTTCAGTCATATTTGCATAACATATATTCATTCTTTTTCTATTTTGCCCATGTCAATTTGGGGTTGTGGGGACACTTGAGATTATCCGAGCCATAAACAAGCAAGAAGCAGAGTAATCCCTGGGCACGTCGCCAGTTCATTGTAAGCGCAACACAGAGAGACAAAAACTATTCACGCTCGCATTCATTCCTAGGGAGTGATTTAGTGTGAGCGATTAGCCTAACACGCACATCTTTAGACAGTGGAGAGAAACCAAAGTGCACATATGCATGGAGAAAACATGCAAACTCATTTTCTTTTCCTGTTCACAACCGAAATAAACTTGGTAATTACAATGTATGTATACATACAAGATTTCCTAACATTTTCTTTTTATATGCAAATATATCATCATCTCCCAAACATATTACTGCTATAACAGCTTTTAAATAGGTGTCCACTGTAGCGGACACTATGAATGAAAAGAAGAAAAAGAGTCAAATCAATAGAAATTTGCTTCATTGAATGCTGAATAACATAATAGACAAAGAGCATGGAGGGCAGAATGTGGCAATGTTTGCACCATGTTTCTGTTGTTCCAGTTCAGTGAAATCTCTATCTAGGATGAAGCATTGGCACTTTAGACATGTTTACATTGCGAGGCTAACTGTTGGCTTTCTGTTCAGTTTCAGCTTGCAGACTGAATGAGCCTTGATGCATAACAAGTCGGAAGGATAATTACAAAGATAGAAAATTTGGGTTTCAGTCCACCACCCCTGACAGAGCGCACTACAGCTACAATACAGGCAACCTGAAAAGGAAACCACAACACATTGAATGGTCACATTATGAGCAAATGGGCAGGTATCAGAATTTGAAATTATGTCATTAAAGGGATAAAACAGCCAAAACTCCCCAAAGAAAGAGCCCGAGATATAGAAAACCTCAGTAATTCTCTTAAATAAGAAGACTGAAAAAAGGAACAAGTGGAACCCTCCCATAACACCCTGAATCTTTCCATACAGTGACTGGTACACACTCCTTTTTTCCAGAACTTTATGTCTTTGAGGCACCGACAATGTGATCGCCATCTGTGTTTACATTCTCAAAAAGCAGATGCAGCCACTGCAAATGAGAAGATCCACTCTTTCACAGCAAGACTGAAGACTCAGCACCTATTCTACGTATTTATGTCTGTTCTTTTGTATCAAAAATTCTTCTTTTATTTATGTATAAGCTGCTGGAATCCCAATTTCCCTGAGGGAGTCATCCCAAAGGGATCAATAAAGTTACGTCTTCTTCTTTTAGCAAACATTTTCTTAAACTATAAGTTTAAGCATGTGTATGATTTACTATTTTTACATCTGGAATTCTCCTGCAAGAAGCTGACATTGCTCTTTGTTGTGGACCGTTTTGGTGTCTGCACAGATAGCCAGTCCAGTGGCCACATCCTTCTTTTGCACACCCATGTCTGTGTACTGCGTGCAGCATGTGGATTTGTATTGTCTTAGTGACATAATACTTACATAACTCTTAAATAGGGCTATTTAACTTGGTCTAATGAGGACCACAGTGTTGCAGGTTTTCAATGTGTCCCTGCCTCAACACAACTCAACCTAAATGAATCCAACAGCATATTAGGTTCAGCACAATGACTCGTTAATTTTTGTCAGATTTGTTGGAGCAGCGACACACTGAAAACCTGCAGGACTGTCGTCCTTATTTGACAGAGTTGAGTAGCCCTGCTCTGAACTGCAACGCTGCCAGGCTTTCTAATTTAATGCTGATGATAAATAGTCCCTTTGTTCTGGAGCACAATGTATTTCTTTTTCCAAAAAGATAACCAAAAAAAAAAATGTACAATGCTGATTTGTCTGTTCATTATTTGTTCATTGTTTCCTGGGAAGCTTGTCTATGGATTACGCCATAGACTTAGCAGGTAATTGGATAAATATTCTGTCCTGTTAAAGGTCAATAACTATTCAATAATGAAAAAACAGGTGTCTGAAAATCAGCCTTTGCTTTGTTTGATGAATGGTACAAAGTCGTTTGATCAAATTGCCTTTGGCAACATCTGTGATTTTGCTTTAAAATGAGTGAAAAAGTTCATTCACATTAAAAGCTCCCATGCTGAAGCCGCTCTCACTCATGGACACAGAAATGAGGGGGCAACTACAATTGCATCACGATGAGCCAAAAGTGCTTCTTTTGAACAGGGCAAATATCTCATACTACTTAGTCAAAACTTCAGCTAACATACTAACATGTTCAGCTAACATGTGACTTTCTGGGACATTAAGTGGAAACATTCTTTTTCCCTCATTTTGCTTTTTGATATCCTCTAACATGCCATAACTTAAGCCTGCAACAAACATGGGAAATACAAGTTATTTGAGTTAAATAAGTAATTGTTCAGTCTCTAATGTCCAGTTTGTGATACTCTATCCCTCTGAATCTGAAAAGTTTATGCTTTGAACTAATAAGGGAAACAAAATCAAAAGAAACATTTTAGATATAATACAAAAATAGTTTGAGACATTTTAAAAGTGCAAACAGCAGATGTGTTGGGGAGCTCATGACAGCAGCAAAAACCACATGAACATGACGGGATTTCACAGATTAAATAGCAATATAGATAGTTTACATACAGACCTTTGCTTCTACCAGTTTCACCAAAAAAACTGATGTACTCACCATACTTATTGCAATGTGTGTCATATTTCTGCTGCTTGTGGTCCTGTTTCGGTTTTCTCTCTCTTCCATGAGCCTCAGGTGGAGAGAGCAGGATCAGGAGGATTTGGGGGGAGTCTGGTCTGCTCCTGCTTCCACAGCTATTCTCAATCTACCATCATCAAGCCTGTCTTTATTAGGACTGTAGGAGCAACCAGACCTTGCCAGATTGTGTCACTCTATGTGGTAATCAGGCCTCTACCTGCAGTCCTTTGTGGTCTAAGTGATTTTCTTCTCTCCATCTGTATTTCCCTTCCAGTCTTTCTTGCCGTACTTTCCTGAGATGCATCAAAACTCTGCTTCCTGACTTCTGACACTGGTCATTCCTCTCAGCAAAGACTCATCCCTGCTCTGGAGCCATGAAAACTGGAGGTTGTGCACATAACAAATGTTCCCTGAGGGAAGGAAACAAGGTACAACACATAAGTATGGGGGAGTGCACCCTCCCAAGACCAACCTAAATATGCTTCTTTCAACACGTCTGCCAAGGCCCAATGAGGCTGAGCTGAGGTAAGAATGCCGACAACTCAAATGAGAGACTCTTATGAGACAAATCTGGAACTTTGGGGACAAAAGGTTAGGATGCATTGTCACCTCAGAGACATCTGGTGCAAACTGGGTGCACGAATGATGAACTGAAAGTGTATGGATGTCCTCAATGTGCTTCATTGTGCACAGAGCTACAAGAAATTTCATCTTGTATGACATCTAATTATTATCTCATTTCCCAGAGAGAGTCATCCCAAAGGGGTTCAATAAAGTTAAGTCTAAGTCTAAAATATCAATGTTGACTGACTCGAGTGCCTCAAATGGTGCATCTCACAATGCCTCCAAAACAATGCCAGATTCCAAGGGGGAACCACCGTTCTCCGTGGTGTCATTCGTAGTAGAAAATCTATCATTTTATTGAACAAGTTAAAAGTGACAGTGATGACAGTATTGTAAATGCTTCTCTCTAATGCATCAGAGGCCCACAGCCAGCAGATGGAGCATTTTTGATGCATCAAATGTTACACAAAGAGCCAATTCTAGGCATTTGTGTCGAGGTTGACTCAATGTTTCATGAGGCATATCAAAGCATTATAAAATGGTTTCTTAGTTAGTAACTTCCATGCATTTCCAGCGAGGTCTTACATTAAACAGGAAGAAAGCCCGGAATGCTTCTTACAAAGTCTTGGCAGGAAAAGGTATCTACTCATGTGACATTGCCATCTGGTGGCGGAGATCTGCAACATACTTGGCACGCTTTTACATCTCAAGTAATCAATCAAGCAATACAACTGCAGCAGAAGATGGACCAACAGTACATAACACAATAAACAATGATTAAACACTTCTAAATACTCATAGAGGTACTTCCTGTGCTTAGGTGAGAGAATATATTAATTTATCATCCAGCTACACATGGTTCATTGGTTAGAGTAAACCTTTAATGACCTTTAAAAACAGACTAAAGACAAAGGCGAGTTTAGAGAACATCATTACTCATTAACTGACACAAAAGCAGCGCTAAGAGAAAAGAGAGGACAGCCAGAACTTTGCTGCAGGATCAGATTTGGTTTTTGTAAGAGGACCCAGGAGGACATCTTTATATTTGTGAACCTCCTGTTGGCAAAAGCTGCAGTGATTACCATATCCCATTTTTTTTCTATCAACAAGACTCAGATAAGCCGTAGGGATCTGATTTTGACCAGGTTAGATCTTCAGAAAGAATTCAATCAAATCTCAGTTGTAAACATCTTAGTACGTCTCAACAGTTGGATATCAGCATTTGCATTATGCAGCTCTGTTGTTGACCTGAACACACTGGCTTATCTGTCAATACCGGCTTGTCAGGTCTGCACTGCACAATGAGAGGTTGCTGGTGCTTTCCATTCAAGGCTGCAGCAGTGGGAGCACACAGTCAAGTGGATGGGAGAGCCAATAACCTTATACAGAATAAGGAATAACAGCCATTGTTCTTCTGTTCACAGGCAGAAAACACAGTTATAAAGATTCAGCTTCAACAGTTGCCAGAGACATACAGAGAAACAAATTTCTTTTCAAGCAAGCAGATGTGCAGCACTAAGCAAACATTGCTAAACCTCTTCCTGGGAGGAATTTTCACACCGTTGTCATCTGCAGTGCTTGGTTGGTACATGACCTTTTAGCTTCCTCATGGGGGTTTGAGACAAGATTCAATAAAAACTGTGTCTGTCTACAAAGGCAAAGATGTACATGCATATTCTTCTTAGCAAATTTATAAAGCTGTGTGTGAATGATTCCCGTCTAAAAAGCACCTTGTTCATATAAGTGTGTTTGTAAGTGTGTGGTTGCATTCAGCTGCTCTTTTCTCACTCGTTTGTCTCATTCATCCTTCAAAGTTTTCTCCTTTGTCCATTTACCTTATTTAGTTCCTCAGCTCGTCCATCCTCCTTACAGCCATTCATCCAATCTTCCCTTTCCCCACTACCCTCTTTACAGGTGTTACCTGTTCACAGCTGACTGAGGTCAGAAACTGAACCCCAAATCTGAGTCTCTCACTTCCAAAACACAAATGTCCCTAGATCAACTAAATAAAAGAATATTCACATTTATTGACACCCTTACTTCTAGTTCTTTTTGCATTCGTCATTACTTTGATTTCTCATTAAACCAGTGATAAGATGCTTTTGCATGGTCACTGACTGTGAAATCTCAGATATTATGAAACTGCTCACACACATGTACAAAACTGATTTCCATTCTCATTTTTAGCCATGAACCAATGGATCCCTAATTAATAATTTGCATAATGTGCACCACAAACAAACAGATATGACGATGAAAGTAATACCACCAAAGAATTTGACTAAATTGGCTCATTCATCAGAAAACAAAAGCTGATTAACAGAAAGACAGACACAATCAGACCAAGTTTAGAGAAAATTACAGGGGTTTCTACAGATTTCTACAAATTCTACAACGGTATAAAAAACACTAGACACAGTTTGTCTAGAGATGATCAGGAGGGACATACAGTTGCATAGATGGATAACGCTGCTTGGTGTACTGACTGTTTTTACCCATTCATTTAGATTTTATTCATTTATTTAGCAGCAATACTGTAAGCATTCATGCAAACATGCTGCTTGTTTTTCAAATTAAGCCATGATAGCTAGAGGTAAAGCATGTGATGGCATTGACTTAATTTTCTTGTCTACCTAGACTTGTAGTCAGATGTTCCTGTCAATGGCACACAACTGCATAAAGTTGATCATGTTTTGATTTTTAAAGTTTTCTCCCAGTTTGTTCATCCTCTTGGACGACTTCTTCACTGGAAATTCTGAATAAATGCTTCTTATCTTTGGTGTTAAAATTGGAAGGGTTGGACCACAGAATTAAAAACGCACAACTGGGATTTGTGAGCAACATTTTATTATCTTAATAAGTAAACAATTTAGAATCTACCTGAAACAAATCCAAGTTCATATATTTTGTTTGAAAAGAACATATAAATTAAATACTTAGCTGTTAAAAAGAAGGAACACACGATTTCATGTCGTGAAATAAAAAAAAACATTTTTCACACCCATCTGTTTGTTTTCTTCACAATTAACTAAAATAATATCCTTTGGATTTTGGATGAGTGTCAAACTGAATCCAATATACTTTCTTCTCACCTAATTTATTTCAAAACATTGAAAAATGCATTTATGCCATTAATGCTTTTATTAATGATGCAGAGATTTCTACTTCATAACCCATTTAATCCCCCCTGCAGGTCTTAGTTGTTCTGTGTGTGTCCACAACATACCAGATTTAAATTAAATAAACCCAATACCTTGTTGTCAACCTCTGCACAATAACACATTAAGTTGAATCAGGTGTATTGAAGCAGGAAAACATAAAAAACCTTTTGTATTGTTGCCTTCGAGGGCCTGACTTTGACACCCATGCCTCCTATGCATTCAGTGCCTTCCGTAACAAACTAAAGTAACATCACAACTTAGCAAAATCCAAATAATGTTTTTGATGTCCTTATAGGATTTTTTTTTTCAATGGTAGGCTTAATTTCATCACCTATAAAGTCTAATGGCCTGTTTTAAAAACAAACTCCACTTTGTATTCCTTATTTCATGGAGCATTATCCCAGGAAGTGGCATATCTGACTACATTTGTTGTTTTTGAAATGAAAATATTTTATTAATCCCCCAAAGGGGAATTACAGTGTTGTGGAAAGGTTTCTTTAAAGGCTTATGTTTTTTTTAAACAAGTTATAAATATAAACCATTAAACACTGTTTTTGTTTTACTGTGTTGTGTAAAGAGTGTGAAGAATTGCACATTAAGTTCAGCAACCTGTGCAACATTCTTCTCACCTCCAGGGGCTTCAGAGTTGCCCAGAAGACAGCGCCAGCCTACTTTAAAAAAAAAAACAACTCTGTGTGTTATTCTGATGGCCATGTCCTAGCAGATGGCTGCACAGAAGATTGCACTTATCAAAACAGACTTGTGGAAAATATGCGACATCTTTGTGCAAATGTGTTGCTCTGTGAAAAAGGAGAGCCTGCTGTGTGACAGTCTTGATGACTGTAACCCGCTTTAAGTTTTACACTTACAGTTAATATCTGTCAATAATATCAAACTTTAAACTCAGGCTGAATACAGCGCTGCTGCTGGGTTAGGGTTATTAGGGTTATGGTGGCCTTAAATAAAGGCCAGCTCTGTTCTGCACAGACTAAAATATTTTTTAGGGTTTTTTTTTTTATTTGTTTGTTTTTTAAGATGTTTCAAACCATGACTTGAAACCTGATTAGTGCAAATGATTTAATCATAGAAGCTATGTACTATGTACTGTTTAATATGTTATTTTCATTTATAGTCATTTCCTGGTTCCCCTGAACACAAACCAAATGAACACTGAACCCAACTTACCAGATGTGTAGAAAAGCATCTGGTAAATGATGAATGAATGAATTACAACTTTTTTCTGGGACAAATAAAGTATAATTTGTTTGGCGATGCAGATTCACTGAAGAATGAATGCAGCATGCATCTAAACCTGCCTGATCATAAAATTAAAACACCTTAAAAAAGGGAACATAGTTATTTTTACCATTGCAAAGAAGAATCTCTTATCTTTTTAAAAACCACAACTAAAATTTTACAGCAAATGAGGAGATCAGCTGCTGGAGTTTTACCATCCTGGACTTTGTTACCAGATCATGGTTCATGTTTTTGTGAGGAGTCTGGAATGCAGCCAGACCGGTTCTCTTGTGAAGCCACGCTGTTAGGATAGGAGCAGGATGTAGTTTAACATAGTCTTTCTGAAATATGCTATTCCTTTGGGATGAGAGCAGATGTTGCTCTGCAACTTCTATGTTGTCAGCAATTAGCTTCCAGGTGAGAAAACTATTCACATCTTAGGTCAGGGCCATTCCACTCGGTCCCATCAGGGGTATTGTCCTGCAGGTTCCTCAACACGTCTGACTCATATTAAATGGATTCAGCAGCCTATTGAGTTCTGCACAATGACTCAGTCATTTGAGTCAGGTGTGTCGGAGCAGGGATACATTCAAACCCTGCAGGGCTGCTTAATAGCCCTATTAATGTTTAATAGCACTGCCACAGGCAGTAATGGAACTTCAAACCATCAGAGATGCAGGCGTTTGAGCTGTCCATTGATAATCCAACAACCTTCAGTGTTTTTCTTTGCACAAAGAGTTTTCCCTATTTCCTGGATTCTTATTTGATAATACTCTGTGTATGATGGGATTTTAAATCGCCACAACTTTGCACTGAGAGGTTTTAAATTAACAGGACCCTGTGTCCATCTTTACATCTAAGTGGCTTTTATGACCAGTTTTCAGTTAATGATTTTAAATGATAAATTGTTGCATTGTCTTTATTTCTATTTCACAGTGTCCAGGTGTTTTTTAATTAGTTTTTTTAATGTTTGACATCATTTTTAATAAATCACAACTGATTAATGCTACATGATAATTACACTGTAAATTTTAAAGTGTGTTTCTAGAGACTAACCTATGACCTTCATTTAAGTGTTTGTTTCAGGTTGAAGTTACTGCAAAAACACTTCATTGTACAACCTCAGTCAAATAATTTACCTTAGGAGTATTTGTAAACCCAACAGGACCTTTGCAATAGCAGTACAAATCAGGTTTAGTGTAACCTTGAGTGAGTGTAAAACAAGATAGTGAACAGGTCAGCCTGAAAAGGCAATAACCTAATACAACCTGGCAGCTGAGGTTCTGATTAAAAGCAACATCCACAGATTATCTGTAGCAGGTTACAAAAGTGATGTTAGAGAAAGTCTGCCTACTTCTTCTTCAGTTTTATGAGCTAGACATAAAGAAACAGAGAAAATGGCCTAAAAGCAGAATGCAGCTAGTTTCCAGCATCTCAGATAAAAGAGTGCACAACGATGTAAACCGAGTGTCCTGTTAAAACATTTACTGCAGTTATCTTACTTTTATTGTGAGTTTCAAATATTCCATCCACCACACCACTAATTAATCATTTTTATTAAATCAAAATATTCAGGCTACACAGTTTAAAAAAATATTTCTGTTCATGAACCTCCCTTTCATACTGCAGAAATAATAGAAAAAATTATTACAAATTACAGTAATCACAACGTTTAATTAATTCCTGCTTTAGATGCTAAATGAGACCAACTTCAACACAGAGGCTGCGAGACTGCAGTAGAAGGCATATGATAACAGTAAACCGACTTGTATGACTCATGGCAGGTAATTCCACAAGGCAATTGTGTGTTTGACAGCAGCACACTCCCACCAACTGCTCCTCTGATAATAATGTTTATGTACTTTGGCGCCATGGGGTAAAGCAAAATGGCCACACTAACAAGAGTGGCAGTGGATAGAAAAGCAGAAGAATAGCATTGATTCAACCCTGGAGGACATGAAAAACAAAAGAATTTCCAACACAATTATGCCAATCAACATACCTGCATGTCGCATCATATTAATTATTTGCAGTAAGTAAAAGTAAAACTAGATTTTCAGGTTATGTGTAAGGTAAATAGTATCAGCTTCCTCCTTAGAGTGATTTGGGCTTATGATGCACTATAATGCAGACATATGTGGTTGATAAGGTTGAGTATCTTCCAACTGAGAAAATGTTATTTACAGAAATACAAATAAAGGTTATAAAAATAATATTTAAAAAAGAGAGAGCTATTCTTATTTTTTTTTTAAATCAGGGAAAAATATCCACTTTGTCATTGCACAGGAATTTATTAATAAAAATATTGCATTTAATTATAAAAGTTTTTTGGATTCTTTTTATTGGCTTTTTTAATTAAAATAAAGCAGAGAACAAAATAACTTGCTAACTTAGCCAACCTCATTATTTACGGCATCCAACAACCACATTTTTCTCATTCTGTCCTACTTCTTGTAACTTCTTGTGACTGATCAGACCTCCGGCTCTTGTCAGATTCAACATGCTTAGAAACTCCAGGTTTTTTGGTGGTTCTCTATTTCTTTAGCAACATTTTCTCTATTTAACATCTATATGCTCCAACTGGTACAGATCAAAAGAAACTAATTTAGTTATCATAGCTATGCTGATGACATGCAACTTTATATTACAGCATCGTCCAGGAGACCAAGGCCCAGCATTGGTAAACAATTGGAGACTCTGGTTCTTAAGACTACCACAAAGTGTGTAACCTTGGAGAGCTGATTGACTCAGATCTGACTTTCAGCATCAAAGCTGTGACTAAGAATCTTTCTACCATCAGAAACATCAACAGGATTAAAGGTTTAGTCTTCCAGAAAGACCAGGGGAAACTCATCCATGCATTTATCTCCAGTAGGCTGGATTACTGTAATGGTCTTTTAACAGGACTTCCTAAAAAGAGCA
>JBAMHV010000001.1:3096976-3107540 GCA_037177535.1 Pseudomugil gertrudae | reverse complement strand
CCTAACCAGATGCCCGAGCCACCTCATCTGGCTCCTCTCCATGTGGAGGAGCAGCGACTCTACTCTGAGTCCCTCCCAGATGGGTGAGCTTCTCACCCTATCTCTAAGGGAGACACCGGCCACTCTGCTGTGGAAGCTCATTTCGGCCGCCTGTACCCGGGATCTCATTCTTTCGGTCACGACCCACAGCTCGTGTTCATAGGTGAAAGTTTTGGAAAGTTTTCCTTCCATATCCGTAGAAGCTTTATTTGCTTATTTGGTAGAGTTGGTTACCTTGTGGCTGCACAGTGGCGCGGTTGGTTAGCACTGTGGCCTCACAGCAAGAAGGTTGCTGGTTTGAGCCTTGGCTGAGCCTCCGACCAGGAACCTTTATTTCCTCCCACAGTCCAAAGACATGCACCTTGAGGATAGGGGCTGACACTATGTTGCCCATAGGAGTGTGTGTGTGTGCATGGTTGTTCGTCTCCGTGTGTTGCCCCTGTGATGGACTGGCGACCTGTCCAGGGTGTACTCCGCCTCTCGCCCGATATCAGCTGGGATTGGCTGTTACTATTACTTGTACCATTTACAACTAAATTGACATTATACACAAAAATGTCATGAAGTTAAAAAAAAAGCAGACACAGTCCAGCATTTCAAATATGAAAAAGTATTTGTATTTGATCTTAAATGAAGGAGTACATGAGCAGTTAAAAAAACGCTAACTACATAACTACTGCAGGCTGTACGTTTGCTTTCTGTCTCGGAGTTCGATTGTGACCAACAACGAGCGAGGATCCTTCTTGTTCTTGCGCACGTTGATCTTTCCCTGGAGCTCCTCGCCTGAGGAAAACAACGACACACAGTGAAACATCACATTGTTTTACACTGAAAACAAACTGAGTGAAGCAGTAGAAAATGGATGGATGTGCATAAAGGTTTTAAAAAGAGCCCTACGTGATCACATACATCAGGGATGCCAAACTCTGGCCCTTCAGTACCACTATCCTGCAGGTTTTTAATGCTTTCCTGCTCCAACAAACTTATATTACCCCACCCCTTCCCAACAAATCATCATAGTTTAATTATGTAGCTTCCTGTCACAATAGTATTATATTAAATATATTATTAAAGTAAACAGAAACTGAAATAAAAGAAACTAAAGGGAAAAAAATCACTTTACTCAAGGTTCATGTGATCAAAACCTTTATTTCATAGGTATGCTTCATGAACCATGGCAGCTTCTGCATCTGTGCATCAGAAACAGTGAAAAGACAGAAAATTTCCAGGCATCGATCAGTATGTTTGAGATGAAATGAAAGTCTTCCTGATGCCCTGCAGCGGGACAGTACTGCTGAGCTCAGGCCTCTGCAGCATGAGCGCACCGCTGCTTATAGAAATGATGTGCGTAACGGCAACGTGGTTTACTGTGTGTACGTGTGTGAATGCAGATGATTTAAAATCTCCAGATGGCAGAGAGGAGGAGGTGCTCTTTACAGTACGCCGCACAGGCGATCGAAAACACTGTTTATTATAATGCATAATTACTCTAATTAACTTAATGTTTGACTGCTGGAAGTAAATGAATGTTTACCCAAACAGCAAACAAGCATCCTATTAAACCCACAGCAGTTCCCGCTCTGAACCCCGCTCGTCGCTGGAGGTTAGAGGTGGATAAGAGGAGAAAACGCTGACCGTTTTACTTTCTCCAGCTAAGCGTCGGCCATCACTGCTGCCTCAACGTGCTTGTTACCATGCCAACGTCGCTGTCACCCAGTCTGGCGCCACTCTCTGGGTATGTCAATCCACTGCAGAGAGGGCAGGCAGCCCACGATGTTTTACAAAAAAGCATTAGTGGTCTGCAACGAATGAGCGAAACCAAAAGTACTTTCTGCACACTCCTGTTGAACATGAGGTCATTTATCTTTAAGACAAGCAAGAGTGCACGTTGGAAAGGAGCATTTTCTAACTGCAAAAAGCTGCACTGTCTTCACATGTAATGGCTCAGGGTAAACACAGGTAATGGCTGATTAAGGGATTATGCAATGTTTTTTAATGTGTGATGATGTTTAAGATTGATTCGTGTCCAAGCTATGTAGCAGTCAGTTTAAAGAATCTGTAACACTCTTTACACAAAGGCTTTGCTAACATGCATCCCTTGTACTGCTACAAAACTACGGTGGCTTCCCATGATGCACCAAGCACGATGTAGCTTCTTTATGCTCAGGCTTACCACCCTGCAAATACCCAGCACCAAGCATTCAATCTTAGTAAGAATGATCCATTGATTTCTGTGGCAGGGGAACTTTTTAGGAGTTTACTGAACTGGATTCTAACTGGACACAACTGGTTTACATCTAACCTGCATTAAAAGTGTGCCTTAACATGGTTTTGTTGTTACTTGGCTCAGCACAAAACTCACTCAGCTGGTCACTTTATATTCTTAACTGCAGAAACGTTGCTGTGGATGTTTTTTCTGGCTCAAAGTTTGTTTACATGGTGAATATTTCCCTCTTGTCATGGCTCACCATCAGTACAGGAAGAATAGCGACCAGATTCCTCATACTAAACACTTTTCCTACAAAACATCTGCATGTCCAAACATCAACTGCCAACAATTTCTTCAAACAAGCTCCTGAAAAAGTGAAGTCTTCAAAAAAAAATGTGCAAAATTATTAGCATTTTTAAATCATTAAGAATTACAGCATCAATTAGGCTAATTACACTAAAATATTTTGTCTAATTATTGTATTAGTATATATATATACACACACACACACACACACGAGTATGTATATATGTGTATATATGTGTGTATGTTTGTGGATATGTGTATGTGTGTATATATGTTTTGTTCTCACTTCTGTGGGAAATTGAGAAGATATTAGGGTAATAACTGTAGGGAAGATTATGATTTTGAGGGGGCAGGAGTAAATAGTTTGATTACTTTATCATGCTCCTTTTCTGACTATAATTGTTACTTTTTCATTATTATTTAAGGCAAGAGGCAGGGTACTACCTGGACAGGTCACCAGTGCATCACAGGGCCTAATTTTATTACTTTATTTCCTTTTTTAATTATTTATGCACTTTTTTCTTTTCTATCTGTATTAAACTCTTATTTATTTAATATCTAAATTCTTGTTATGTTATTTACTTTCAAAATATTAGTTTTGTTTTTATACAAGTGCATATAAAGTCAGGTGTTGAGGGGTGAAGATTTAAAGCTGAAACTAAAACGGCCATGAACTGGTGTTTAAGATTCTAGCTCTCATTGAGTTTCTGCATGGTTCAGTTACACTGAAGGACTTTGGGACAACTGACTCAAGGACAGGCATTAATCAAAATTTGAATGCATAATCTTCCAGCTGTACCTCACTTGTATATGTACATATGTAGAAGATTTTACTCTGAAACAAACTGTTGGTGCTTTTATGATGCAAATATGACCCAACATTACAAATACTAATCTCCCATTAAGATTATTTTAGCAAAAGCAACATTTAAATGACAGAGACAGACAGAAATAACTGAATGGCCTTTAATAACCTGTTAAAAAAACAGAAAAAAATAGATTTAAACCAAAGACTTCTGCCATAAAACGGGGAAAATGCCATTTTTATCTATTCCCCCTGTTTCAGCCTGAGACGTTGAAGCATACAAACAACTCTCTACAGTGTGTGTGTCGAGTTGCGGTGAGACTCCAGCAGCTCTGCTGTAATCAGTCAAACGGAGCTCCCTGTGGAAGAGAGGCCTCAATGCTTTCAGTAAACTGGCCACTCAGAAAGTGGGAGAAAGAGTTAACCATATGTGGAAATGAGTCGTGGAATGGAGCCGGGCTTCAGCTGCAATGTCGTATATCACTACGCCAGTGTCATTAAGCAGAACCAAGCTCATGGAAACAGCCCAACGCAGCCTCTCTCCATGAAATTACAAAGGAAATGCACGTCTCACGTAAATGAGTCATTTAAAGTTATTCATTTACATTTTAACCTCTTTGCTCGCATTGCTGCAGTATCTGCACTTCCACACAGAGAGGGCAAGTCTAACACCAGTGTTAGCCGTCCAAGAAAATACTTACACGAGCCTCAATGTGCTTTAATTTAACCAAACGTGGTACGGGAATGTGTATGTAAAGGAAGAAAAGTGAGCTAAGAACAAGTATGGATCCACAGCCAAAGCGAATGATCCCAAACGCCAGTTTGCAGATAAAAATAAAAAGCATGAAGCTTGGACTGGTTTCTGCTGTTAGACAGTTCAAGGACCTTCAGGGTTTCACTGAGAGGAGGAGGAGGAGGAGGAGAGTGAGGTGCTTAAACTGTAGATGGACAAATGAGGGTGCGGGGAGGTTTGGAAGAACTCCAACTCCCACCCAGGACAGAAGAGGTGAGTCATGTTAGGAGGCAGGAACAAAGAGCACCTGGCCGACCAATGAAACGCCCATGTTTCAACAGCTCGGAGCCGTTTTATGCTCAGGTAACCAGGGCAACGTCTCACCTTGAACATGATGGGACTTTTTTTTGTGTGTGACCTCCTTCTCCAGTGAGAACTGGGGGAAAAAGACCCTCCTCTACAATACCAGAGCTACGCAAACACACCAAAGCATGACAAATGATTTGCTGTTAATTTATTACGCTGCTAGTCGGGAGAATTTGCAGGGATGTTTTGTTCCAGGCTGCTGCCTGCGATCCCTCTCCTCCAGCAACACCTCCCACAGAAGCGTAGCCTCACAGTTAATTACTGCTGCACTCATACCAACTCATCAAATAAGATTTGGTCTCTGTCACGATAAATCACCGCAGCGAAAGCCGGTATTAAAACAAACTGGCTGTTTACGTTAAGAATCCCTGCAGCCGATCCAACCCAAAGGGGCGACTCAGGCGGCTCACAGGAGGACAGGCCCCTCGCCGTGCGCATCACAGTGTTAGATCATCTTTAAGGTGACCTGAGAAAGTTTGTTCCTACAGTAAGAAGACAATTTACAGGAGTACGGATAAACTTGTGTGTGTATTTCACCGTGTGAAGAGCAGAGCGCGTGTTGTAAAGAGCCGAGCAGGCGAGTGCTGTTAAAAACTTCATTTCTGGTTTATGGCTCTGGGAGGAAGCTGGGGACAGTTAGAGCGCCGGGAACTCTGAACACATCAATAATCCTTTTCCCAGTGTGACCTTCATTTTCCTCTTCCTTTAAACTTTCCAGCTCTTGCTGCTTCAGAGAGTCAGCACATTGATGGATCCTTCAGAACTCCTGAAATAGCTCAAAGAATAACCGCCAGTCAGATGTTCAGATTGTGTTCATCAGAAAGTTTGGAGACATGGACATATGTTTTATTTGTGCATGGTTTAGGTAATGTTCTCACATGTTCCTGTGCATCATGGGTATTCGAGTCTCTCCCGTTTTCAAATGCATATTTTAACTTGCTATTCTCAAAGGAGCATTCATATCAGCCTACATTCAAAACACATTAACAGGAATGTTTCCACTTAATTTCCTTGTTTTTTAGTCTAAATTTTACACTGAAAAATATGATTTTGCACTCAAAGTTGCAGCTTGCATGTAAAAATCTACTTCAATTCCCTCTTCTCAAATGTAGTGGATGCAGATAATAACCCCTCGGTGTCACATGAAGCACTGAGCACTTCATTTTCATCTCTTTGCTCTTATCGTGCATAAATCTGAGTGTGAGAAGAACAGCTTAAGGTTGAGTGCAGGGCAGTTGCTTGCTTAACAATAAATCTGCGAAGAGGGAACAGAGTTCTGATTTGAAGCACAAGATATTCACGTGCACGCAGTTTTAACCAGCGCATTACGAGATATTTGCCCTTAAAAACATAGAAGCTTGCTTTCTAATATAAACTTCACACCAAAAGTGCTCAAGTTTGGTCATTAAGATTTATCATCTTGCTTCCTTTAGATGCAAGCCTGGTCTCTGCAGAGCTGCTTGACATGCAGAAGAGGAAATTCAGCATGTGTTGGAGAGGGGATGCATCTAAAGGTTGCATAGGATAGTCCAGTGGTTTTCAACCCTGGTCCTCAGGGAACACTGCCCTGCGTGTTTTAGAGGTAACCCTATTTTACCACACCTGACTCCGATGAATGGCTCATTAGTAGAGTTGCAAAGGACTTAACGAGCAGTTTAAGGAACCTGAATCAGGTTTGCTGGAGTTGGAAGGAACCAAAACACACAGGGCAGTGTTTCCCTGAGGACCTGAAAAGCACTGGGATAGTCAATCTTGAGGACTGGATCTGGACATCCCTGCTCTACACTCCTTATTTAAAAAAACACATGCATAACCCCCGTTGCCATCGATCCAGTTAAAAAACATTGATAACAGATCTGTAACTGTTATCTAGTGTCCTGCAAAAGTTGTTTATTAGTTTGTTCACGTGAATCCCAAGTAGATTATGATCAGAGGGGTTTTTTTTAGGGTGGGTTAATGATTTGGGCTTGTTGCATTCCTCAGCTGGTTTCCAAAGTGAGGCAGCAACTTTGTCCTATTGGAGGAGATTTCCTCATAGCTTTTCATAGATGAAATCTATGTGTGTGGTACATGTCGTAGATAACAGCATACTGGAAACACTTCACATGTCAGGGATTTATTCTGATTGGTGCCATTGATCAGCGTTCAATGTTTGTACCAAAAGTGTGAACAATAGTAATAAAAAAATACAGTTTTTCTCTGCAGCGTCCTCGCTTATGTAATGCAGTATGTCTGGTGCTCTTGTGCGTCTATCTGACCCCGCTGAGCACAACGCCAGCGATAGCATTAGCACAGCGTCAGTGTTTTTGACGTTCTTATCATCTGGGTTCAGCAGGTGGAGGCAGAGCGTGCCGAAGGGCCGTAAACGTCAACCGTCTCCGTCCCTGCATAGGTCGTTTGTTACAGTAGACCTTATCTGATAAGTGGTCAGCGAGTGGACAGCCAGCCCTGAGGCTCATTCATCTTCACATCAGCAGACGCAGCCGCAATTTTCACTGTGATAACGTGCACAAAGAGTCGGCTTAAATCGGTAACAAACACAGGAGAAGGAACAGAAGGAAGCTGGACTTCTTCTCGTTCTTGGAGATGTTCCACCTCTCATCCAAAAGACTGTTTCTGATATTATTGAATAGTTTAAACACCAGAAAGTCACACTCAGTCGAACAGAAAAGAAGTGGATGTGCGTCTGTTCTGGGAACATCCACAGTGCAAGTAACAGGGCTGCTGAGTATGCAGGGTAGGATGGTACATTTCACACTTCCCTCAATAAGCTACTGATTCTACACATTTATGTGGCAGTCAGAGAGAATCTCTCATCCTCATGATTCAGAGGCCTGTGTGATGCTATCAGATGAAGTTTTACATGCCGTCTGATGCTTGCATGTGATTTGTTTTGATCCGTCCCTGTCACTGCTGGTGACAGATAACAGATGTCAACCAGCCCGATACATCTCCACCACAGACAAATTACCTGCTGCAGTTCACTATGACGGGTGCACAAGAGCCACAGGGGTGGAGAAATCAGAAAATATAAACACGAGTCGCCTATCTAAATAAAACCATAATAACAACAAAAGGAAATGATGGGAATGGTTGAGACAAACTGTGTTTACTGACCTGCTTGAACAGGCACTGGCCTCTCTAAAAGGAAGACTGTCTGCTTCCAGTGTGTCTTTGTGACCTGAGGACCTGTGGAAAACATCACCTGGCACAAAAACACAAGCAAAATCCATGAAAACACCTAATGAGATTATGTTTTCAGGTACCAGTCACTGGAAGGCAAATGAATATTATGAGAAATAAACATAGAAAAACTTCTCATCTTGTTCAAACTATAATAAAACAATAATCTAATTCGTTCTGTTACAGTCAATCATTTTTATAATTGTGTTAAAATCATTTACACCTTAGTGTTATGAATAAAACTACCGTTTTATTATGCCAAAAGATAATCCTGTGTGCTTGTAATCCGTGTTCCAGCTTTAGCCTCCAGTGGAAATGGTAATTTACTGGTTTCAGCCATAGCCTGAATCTCAGGTACAATAGGAAGTGCAATCAAAAGGCATGTCTGTGTTGCTCACAGAGCCTGGCATCAGCTGTTCCGACTGGCTGGGCTCTGCTGGGTAAGTGCTTGTATCAGCAGTTGGCTAGCACGCTCCTCGATTGCCAGTGAACGCCTCGGGGAGGAGGAACACGCTAAACCGTGAACGTAATTGAGTTTCCGTTAAATGGCTCGGTTGTTGCTGCTGCCGCTTACCTTGTTGCTGCAGCCTTTGTCAAAGAAAATGTCAAAGTAGCCGACAATTGCCTGCAATGAAATATGAGGGCTGTGTTAGAAAGTGACAGTACAATAAACCCCTAGATTTGTTTGACTACACAGCAGCTCTCACATGCACAGTAGAGAGGAGGACCTCGTTTCAAGATTCCAATGAGTAGCTTAATGAGCTACTGGGACCAGAAACAAGGTGGTAAAACTAAACTGGGAATGTAAATCACAGTTATGTTTGCAGCACTGTAGCTGTATGTGTGCACTCTACACATCAGATTTATTTAAGCAGCTCACTCCATTTTCTTTAACCTTCCTCTCAAACATGCCGTTTTCCAATTTAGGCTGAGTCAACACGTGCCATGACTCCCCCTCACCTCATCACAGACTTGTCACTGGACAAAAGAAAGAAATTATGAGGCCACAACACTGGGGACATTTTTTGCTGACAATTAAAAAACATTTTAAAAAAACGTTGCTGGATGTTGAACATGAAATTAGAAAAGCTGGTTGTTGGGAGCCAGTGTTGCAGTGATGTAAAAAAATCCTCCTCAGCAAAACAATTCAAGGAGAATAACACTTCAGTGACGGTTGGCGTGATGCCCTGCCCACCAGGGGAAAAGGAGAGACTACAAAAACTCTGGGAAAACATTGATAAACACTAATGGAAGCGGCAAACGAGACAAAGCTATTCTCGAGTTGTTCTCGACCAGAGATGAGGACTTTATTTTCCATTCCTCTTGACTATTATTTTTTCCTTGCCTTGATGATTCCCGGAGCTGTAAACACACACATGAGCGATCACAGATTCCCGCATCTAAAACAAACTGAAAGAGAGTCCAAGCACCTTTAGGTGACCGTTGTCAGATTTGTGAGGTAAAAACAACCCCCCCAGGCTTGTTTTCACCCCGTTTCTGCCCCACTGGAGGAGCAGAGCCACTCTATCAATCTCAGGAGCACACTTGTAGTGGCAATGATGCAGAACTAATAGCTTTTAATCCTGACGCAGCTGACAACTTGGAGGCCGGTTCTCTGAGACAAAGAGTCGAATCAATGAAAGAGAGAGAAAGAGCAGAAAACGAGACACGAGAGAGGAATGGGGGGAGAAAGCTGTAGAAGAGTGAACAGGGAGGGAGGTGGATGTGGGACAAAATGATGTGCAACTGGGGAGGTTTCTTCTTTTATTTTCCTTTATTTAAAGAAATAAATGTTTTTTTACAGGTTTGTATGCAGAAGCAAACTAGATCTTCTCTTAAAGTCTGTCAGATAAAAAAAAAAAGATTCGTTTTCTTAATGAATCCATGTGCAGTACACACAAAATACACACGTCCCACCTTGATAATCACAGTGCTATCAGAGGCTGTGTTCAATACACTCCACACCGAGGCTTCAATCAACCTTTATCGACTGAGACAGGCAGGGGCAGCACCGCTAGCACACAGCTAAACTGCCAGAAAAGAACCCAAAGTGGATAAAAGAGCATGTCAACCCAATGCAATTATGGCTTTTAATGAATACTACAGAGAAGCCGAGTGCTGAGGTAATTAGGAAATTAGCCGTAATTACTCGTCAGGCAGAGCGGATTCACCTCCCTCAGTCGGAGAGACAGAGATCATCCTCAGCGTGCCTCGCTGATGACAACGCCTCGTAAGCTAGATTGATTGTCACTTCTGTGTTGAGCGATTTCCACATCACGTCTGAGTCAGGCAATTAAAATTTGGGGCACAGAGAGAAAGTAACACGTGCAGAACAGTTAAGTAACTTTGTACCTTAAAACCCCCATAAAACTGACATTTATAAGAGCGGGAAACAAGGTAACCATCTCAGATGTAAAACAGGAAAGTTTTCAGATAAACTATGAGATTTGGTGATTTCACACCTCATATGAAGGATGGAGGATAAATGGAGGACAGGATGTGCTGTGGTCAGCTTCACCAGTTATTACAGCATATCAGCATACATACAAGTTTTGTCAACTTAAACGAGCAGATGAATCTGCAGCCAATAAAAAGTTTTGCTTACAGGTTTGCAAATATTCTTCCAAACACACTGCAGTATTCTGATCAGATTCTAGTTTCTGTCCAACAAAACTCTTTTCCTTACAGCCGAGGATAAAAATCAGAAAATCTGCTGCTTTGTGGTACCATGAAGGGAAAATGCAATTATTATACCCATTTACCTGAACCGAGATCATGGTTTCAGCTTCCTGTTTGACTGGAAAACAGTTTTCAGTCTCTCTCTTATGTTTTTTTTTTTATCTATAACATCACAGTATTTGCTGTGGGTCTGCCAAATATGGTCGTGGACTTCCTGTAATCAATGTGGTGAATCTGATACGTT
>JBAMHV010000001.1:3083476-3096897 GCA_037177535.1 Pseudomugil gertrudae | reverse complement strand
ACAGGGTTATAAGGTGTGTGTGGCGCGAGAATAAGCAGGAATTCAGACCAAAGCATTGCGGTTCTGCTTTATACAGACAATAAATTAATGATTTACATGGTAACAGGATTTAAAAGCATTATATATCTCCTTTAAAACACTTTAGATATATAATGTCAGTATTCCAGAAGGCTTCTTATAAAAAGCATAACATCCATTGTGGGTTAGTCTACATAAAATGAATTATCAGATAAACCACATTTCACATTTTTTGAGCATTTTTTTTCTTCACTTAAGAGAAATAAGTGACTAAAGCAGCTAAACAAACCACAATCACAATGTCTGCTATAATCTCCTTCATCTCCTGAGGCGGCTGAAGAGGGTTCGACTCAATCCTTCCATCCTGACTACCTTTTATAGGGGTACTATTGAGAGTGTGCTAACCAGCAACATCTCTCTTTGGTATGAGAACACAAACAAAACAAAACAGAAAGGAATAGTCTAAACAGAGTGGTGAGGGCAGCTGGAAAAATTATTGGAGATTCCTTGCCTTTGTTAGAGGACGCTGTGAAAAAACGTCCACTGTCCAGAACATCCTGCATCCTGAAGGACCCCTTCCATCCAGGACACAAACTGTTCTCCCTCCTACTTTCATTGAAGAGGAATCGCAGTTTCCGGTGCTCTACTGTTCATGAACAGTTTTTATCCTGCTGCAATCAGACGACTAAACAATAATTGAAAACAGAATTTGGACGTATTGTGGTTAAAGCTTTTTATCCGTTTTTAATTTGCACCTATGCAACATGAAATTTCATTCTGCACTACATCTGTGATGTCTTGCAGAATGACCATAAAGGAATCTCAGTTATTATTATCCCAGTTAACTTATGGTATTTTCCATCAGTGGGCAGTTTCAGCGATTGTTTCGAGCCAGAACCGAACTAGAAACCAGTTTTTCCTTTTCTGACTCTCTTCCCTGTCTTCCTGGACCCAGCATTAAAAAAAACAGTGCTGCAGCAGCACAAACTCTTTGCTGAACCACAGAGTAGCCGAGCTTGGAGCTGGGAATATGAAGAAAACCAGACCATCTAAAAAGGTTTTTACCACATCCTGCAACCAGTCTACTCAATTTACCAGACAGCTGGAAAAACTGAGATGCAGTGAACACAAAGTTAAAGCAACATGAAGAACATGTGATCTGAGAGTTCCTCTCATTTCTCTGCTGCTTGATGTTTTATATATTAGTCAGATGTATGCACCTCTTAATGCGATGCTCACTGGTGGATTCTAAACCAAAACTTTCAGCTAAATCTGAAATTAAATGATTACTTTACAGTCATTTGGCAGACGCTTTTATCCAAAGCAACTTACATATGACAAGCAGTCATTTTAACCATTGATTACATCATGATTACAATGATTACATCATTTTCCATCTAAACTGATAAACTGAAAAGTTAATGAGACCGAACAAAACTCTGTAATTACATCATAACTGAAAAACAGCATATCCAACAACATGGTAGGAGAGGCGAGGAGAGGAAGAGCGAGAGGGACCAATGAAGAGAGGGGAAAGTAAGAGAAGGATAAACTAACTGCATAGAAACACAAAGCAACATGCTAAACCAGGAGAAATCAGAGGGCTTTTCATTTTCATCAGCGTTTAGCCTTGGGCCTCGGCTCTGTCTGTGGTAAGTGATGACAGTGGGTTTCCCGACGGCCTACAGAGGAGGCTCTGCAACACTGCGGCTCTTCGGCCCCCATTCTCTGGGAAGAGCGGGGGGAAAATTAATAATTATCATCATGGATAACACCAACAGGGAGCAATTCATCATTGCTCCCCTTTCACCCGACTATGTGTCAACGAGCCGCGTGGCCCGGCCAGATACTATTATACGACTGTGGAAGGGGGGGGTTTAAGTGGAGGAAGAAAGAGGGGCATTGAGGTGGAGGAAGGGAGGGGGTGGGAGAATAGGGGGCTAATGCGCTTTTGATGGGGTTTATCCAGGCGTGGAGGCTATGAGCACGACCACCTCAAGAGCAAGATGGTGTGAATTCCCCCCGCAGACCTCTTCTCAGTCTCTCTCTGTAACTGCTGCTGTAAGGCTGAAGCTTGAGTATCTGCCTGGGGTGGTGCTCCTCATGATGTCCTCTTACACAAACAACTGTACAATAACAGTAAGAGAGAGACCAAAGTCAAGCTGGGAAAAAGGGGGCTGCGTTTTTCTGGGTGGCTGAGCTTTGTTAGGAACAACTCCGCGGATGTGATCCTGAAAGATCTCTCATCAGAATAGAGAGATAAAGAAAGTAATAAATCACTGTTCAAAGCATTTACATTTATTTTAAAATTTAACCAAAAGGGCTTTAAATTCCTGAACCTAACCCAGGTTTTAAAAAGCCCTAACACCAATCAAACAGTGAAACCGGATCAAACTGGTAGTGACAATAATGATCTTTTAGGGAGACAAATTCTTTTTGGATGTTTCATGGTTTTGGACTCTTACCATCTATCCTTAGTCTTCAAACAGCTGCTTTCATGTGCTGTGTTAGCAACGCAGCGTAGAGAGAAAAAGTTTTGCATCAGTTATGTAACCAAAAAAATGTTTGTTTTACAGATATTATTCAGACTAATGCAGGATGTAATGACATGTCTCAGGCGGTAAGAGGACAGGAGTGGGATTTCTTTTACAGAGAAGGAGACAAACAGCATCTGAGACAGTTTGGGCTTATAATATCTGCATGCCAAGAGAGGAGTTTGGATGGTGTAGGCCCGGGATATCAAACTCCTGCAGATTGAATGTCTCCTTTCTTCAAAATAACCAAGTCAAATTAATGTATCGTGGTGCAAAACTTAACGCGCTGTTTGATCCATTTAATCTTAATCAGGTGTGTTGATGCAAGGAAGAATCTAAAACCCGCAAGACATCTAGGAACTGAAACTGTACAGTGACCACCTCCTGGTCTCAGTCAGGTGGAAAAATATATATTTTACCACCTCTCTAACCTCCAACCTCTCCACCTCTCTATTTTATCACCTCTTTAACTAACTTTGTGCAGCTTTTATTGATCTCAGGATATTGGTGTGAGAGGAGCGAATGCTCCTGGCTGGCTCGCCATATGTTGTGGGAAAAGATATTGCAGAGTCGGTCGCAGACATGGCAGCATAAGTTTATTGAACAATACTCAGACTGAGAGAAACAAGGTTCTGATGAAGGGAAGGCCTCGTGTAACACGAGCCTTCTACTTTTATAGTGTCCATCATCCAATGAGGGTTGCCTCTATTCTGGACCCCCACATCATTTTCTCCACTGCCTTACATGGCACATATCACAAGATTGCTTACTAGTGCTTATGCAAATGTCATGAGGCCTGACATACTATATTCTTAGATCCACCTGCTGTAATCAGTTATTGCAGATGTACCAACTTGTATTCATGTATATATATCTTAAATCCTCCACAATATCTGCTAGATTACTTCTGTCTGGACACGTGTTGCAAGTTAAAGTTTCAATAAACATTGTTTATTTGCATGGTTATTTATCTCCACAAGGCAATCTGGGAAGGACTTTAGTTGCCATTCTGTCCATCGGCTGTGGCTCAGCATCGCACCTGCTAATTTTCAGTGAACATCTTGCAGACAGAGATACAAATAGTGGGGATGCCTCACTTCTTTCTTCCAGGAATACAAGCTGCAGGTGCTGACACAACAGCCAACAAACAGCCAAGACACACTGATTCAAAGAGAAAGCATGTGGCTTCCCACTTTCAGTGCCGCTGTCTGACGGTGAGGACGGCGATGTGATGATGTCCACAGTTCAGTCAGGTATAGTAAAACAGCCACATTTTATCAGAGTCATGCTTAACAGCGACACAGCCAACAGGATGCAGCATACCAGCAAGTCTTTATGGTTTCAGAGGTAAAAGTTTGGCCACTGAGACTTTAATGGTGCATACCGTGTACTGGACTGGTGTGAAATAGGCGATGCCCTTCAGAGCATGCAGGGGAAATATGCCACTACTGCCAATAGGCAAGCATTTTAATCACTGTAAAATGTTTTTTTCTCAAATTGACCTTAGACTGTGTAATTTGCTCTGTTTTGAGCCACATTCCACACACTAAAGCAGGACGTTGGAGAGTCTGCAATCACAAAGAACTGAGAAAGAAGGGTTTTTATCATGGCAAATATTTGTTTGCTGCTCCATAAAAAGGTTCAAAACAGCCAAAATCATTAGTGTCTTTGCATCTAAATAGCTCATCATCAAAACTTTGGCTATAATCTAGAAAACTTTGCATATGAAGACGCATTAGTGACCCGTTTATACTTTTGCAGAAGCCAAAAAACTATTGTTGAACTTTAAGTTTTGAAAGTCTTTATTCTTAAATGTTTGTTTGGTTTTCTTGACGACAGCTGATAAAGTAAATCTGAATATTGTGAATGTCTGTGCATATACGGTGGTTTTTCCATTACAAACTTCCTTCTTATAATACAAAAAAACCGTCCTTGAAGTTGATGCGTGTCTGCCCTGACAGTCCAGAAGGCCGTCGTGCCAGACACACAATTTAAATTTGATGGAGAGCAGGTTAGAGATGGATTGCTTAGACTCTTTTTCTCTGCAGCGCTACAGTAGCTACGTCAGCAGGAGTGAGGCAGCGGGGCTCAAATTAATTACACACAGAAACTTATTCTCTTTTGGCATGCCATCAGCATACATCATGTCCAGGCTTTAGAAGAGGTTGAGGGTTTTTTTTCCTATCTATTTTATGGTTCAGGTGAGTGATCATGACTAGCAGAGCTGTAGGGGCAACAATGAGAGAGGAAGGAAGGCCTGTAAATGTGTGTTTTAATGAACATTTCAGCACATTCTAGTTTAAGGTTAGTAAAAACAGTGTAAACAAGGCACAGGGTGTGTGAAATGTTAGAAAAAGGGAAAAGAAAGAAGGGATATATGTTACAAAAAAGAAAAAAAACAAGCAGGAGGATTTGTTTTGTGCAGGAACGGCGCATACGCAGGGGCTGTGCTGTTCATTTAATGCAAGGTTAGGCAGGCTGAGCTGATGAATGGACTGTCGACAAGAGAACAAAAGCAGGCGCTCAATCACAGGACAGGAGAGGCAGCAGCTTCCTCTCACGATCCCCGAGCACTGGTCCAGGAGCAGTTTACCCTTCACACACCCCAACCTTAACTACTACTGAGAAGCTACAGCCATACTGACCACAGATCAGAATCTAACATGAAGCATTGTTCTGCCCCTGCAGGTTCCATCTGTAAATGCTGGGATGAGCTGCAATACTAGAGAGGAGTATTTATAAAGGTATTTAAGTGATACCTTCTACACAAAATACCTGCAAATAGAATCAGTCAGACATGACTGATGGCATAACTGAATAATAAATACAGCAAGAGGACAATTAGACGTGTGAAGTATTAAAAACAAGAGAAACTGGAGAATCACATCTCTGTGCCACATGGTCGCATCATCCGTTTTGATGCCCTGGCATCTGAACATGACTGGACTGTCTAGAGACAGAAACTGGATGTTTTCAATTACAGAGCAGCGAAGACAGGAAAAATGAGAGGATGTTTACAAATCCCATTATGTCCAGCAGCCTTACCCAGCAAGCATAGGCCAGATAATAACTACCTATTGATTATCCATTAAACCAATACACCAGACAGTGCTGTGCAAACACTGCAGCACAACACAGTTACTCCGATACAAAAGGCTTTGTCACAGACGGATCACTTCACGTGGAGCGGAGCATCAAAACCAGGAGTTGTGAAGCCACAGTGGCGTGATACAGCTGGGAGAAGTTTGGTTGAGAAGTAGTGGGAAGCTCATGGAAGTGAGCGTGCACCTCACCAAACAGACTCGCACTTAGGACACGCAGTTCAGTTATACAGAATGTATTTGTTAAATTAACTAAACCACTCTAATTAAATAGTGTTTCATGAGTGCTTTTTACTTATTTTTTGGCTGTCATTAAATCATCTGATAATTCAAACACTATAGCAGCTTTGATTTCCTTTCAGGGGGATTATTTCAGAGGGTGTGGAGCGACGCCACGCCTTTAATCAAGTCTAAAATACTTAATTCACTGAGCATCTTATAGAAATAACATGCAAAGTCAGACCACCTGATTTCATCGTCAAATATGCCGTTCAACTATGGACCCTTTGTAAACTAATGATCCCTTTTCAGTCACAATCTTATTGTAAGTTGTATGTTGTAACAAATCGTAACGGCTACTGGCTGATTGCAGCTGTAAAAACTCCTCCCTCACACTCCATCAGCCTTTTGTTCAGGTTTTTAGCAGCTAACATGAAGAACAGTTGATTCTGCAGCCAAACAACACAATAAAACAAAGAAACAGACATTTTAAAAATCCATAAATAAACAGTTTCCGGTGCTGCACTAATGGTGATCTCATTCATTCCACCGTTTAATCCGAATCAGGACCACGGGGAAGCTGGAGCCCATCCCAGCAACCAGCAGGAAGGAGGCAGGGAACAGCCCGAGCATGTCACCAGTCCATCACAGGGCCACCATAGGCAGAAAACCATTCACACTCACTCCTATAAACAATTTAGAGCATCTGTGGAAGGTGGGAGACAACCCACATGTAAACCTTCCCCTCTATAGGCTCGTGAAGTGACCACTACCCCACCATGCAGCCCTACAAAGCAGTCAGCCGTACCAGACTCATGCAAGGTCTCGAACGCCAGTGGTGCCCCTTCCAGGCCCCAGAGGTTTGGAGAAGGAGGGTAGGCGGATGGAGGAGCCACGCTTTAGGCGGTCCTGATTGCTGCACATGTTGGTGAATTTAATTTTTTAAAGACATACATCTTACAACTGTACAGACAGAAGTCCTATTAGAGTATTAGTTGCTCATTCATTTCTTCTTGTTTGAGAACCACATGAATAAATGATCATAAAACCTAAAGCAAGATTTAAATAGTTTAAACGTCCAGTTTAAACCAGGTACAGTGAATGCAGCACCACCTGAAATTAAAGTTAGAGATGATAAAAACTAATGGCAGCTTTATGAAGAAGTGTCATTTTACCCTGCAAACCGGCCAAGGCTGTTTCTATCTGAGCTTTTGAACTGGTTGTGACGCCAGACAACTAAATATCTGAGTCCCTCTGAGGTATTGAGTTTCTGACCTGAGATATTCATGTTCAATCAAGGCTGAGAGGCAGTAAAAAAAAAGTATGGCTTTAGTTTCGTAAAAGTATGACCAGGAAAACATGCCCTACCCACTGAAAACATGTGCGTTGTAATGGTATAAATCTGTGTGCCGTTTGTAAGAATAAGAGAGGAAGTAGACGGGGAACATTCAACATTCTGTATTACATGTCACTCAAAGTCACATTTGCCTCATATTTCTGATTTAATTTGAACAGCAGAGAATGTCAAGCTACCAAACATTAAACCGAAACATCATCAATCAGGTGCTGAGTGATGTTTCCTTTGTTTGCTCTGTCATGTTCCTTCCACACAGCATCTCTGATAAATGGCAGATGTTAACAGTGGACATAGACTCGTTTCAGGTCATTTTTCCTGTTCCAGCATGTTTGACAAAAACAACAAAAAAAAAAAAACTCTTGGCATATATAAGTTTGTGTGCCTAAGGAGTGGATCTTGCTTGCCGAGTAGCCCTGGTGAGTCACGAGTCATTGTGCTTACCGTGCAGTCTGTGCTGTTTGTTATCTTCAAGCAGAAACTTGAGGTAAAGTCCAGCTCTGAGAGACACACACTGTTGCAGTCAAAGGTCTGTTAAGTCAAAAACACACACGATTAAACTACAGCAAAACACGTTTGAGCAACGATAATGTAAAACTGAATGAATAACCTTTGATTTAGTTCTAAACATTAAAAATGTGACATTGTCATTCATATTAAGATGCATTAAATGCCAACAGCCAGACTACTGAGCATCAAGCAATGGCCAAATACTTGTACAAGGAAGCTATGTCCAACCCAAAGCCAGCTACCGTGATCAATGCTAAACCTACATTAATTACAATTACTACAAAAGAAAATGCAACACTTTCTGTCTAACTGGGTTGCAAACAAAGTTATACATTGCATCATCTATACTCTTGGACGTACATTCACCATTAGAGAAGCTAACAATTTGCTTCTCTTAGCTGGTGATCTAAAGAATTGGATTCTCCCTCTACTGTCCATCTGCAAAGAGGTACTGGGAGTAGCACTGGAGAGGCTGACAACTACCTTCCCTGGACTGGTGACCAACTGGATGAATGTCTTGGCTGGTTGTTGATAGGCTTCCCATTAGTACTGATAGGCTAGAGAATTGTAATGATGAGCTACTAATACAAGAAATTAGTTTCCCATGGCCCTTGGGTCTTGCTACTTTTGCTCTAATATATATTTTGCCTCAATGTCTCAGTCTGTCATGGCCAGTGTAAAGGCTGTGCATATCTAAAGAGAAGAATTTTAAAACACAGCTATGGAAAAGATGGAACAATTGTTTAATTGCAAAGATTTTAAATCTTACAAAAATACATGAATATATATGCAACACCAAGAACAGCTGAAGGACTTTTAGAAAAGGAGCCTATGATGGCAGCAGATTAGACCCTAGTCTAGCTGAACATTCATATTCGTTTTCATTGCAGGGGGAAAAAAAAAACTAATCTATTCAGCAGGATTTTATAATTCCATGAAACTGCTCTCAATTTTACGGAATTGCAGCCAGCCTTAATGGAATGTTATTGGATCGTATCAACGGGAGGCAATAGATGAGAGTCCTTGTAATTTGGGCAGAGGGGCTGTCTATTTGTCACTGGAGGGGAGAAATTATCGATTAGAGCATTCAAATTCCATTACATCAAGCTCTACCCTCATTCATCACATTCCTAGATGGGTGGAGGACAAAGTGCATAGCAAAAAGGCTAACTGGCAAAGAAACACACAGAGGTATGGAAATAAAAGCAAAGAGCATTCTGGGATATTTTCTATCCTTAAATGTGAGACTGTCTAATCTGTGTGTGTGTATGTGTGTGTTTTCTCTGAGTAATGTGTGTGCTCTCTCATCAGCTCTGTGAAAACCACTCCAACCGCAGCTGGCTGAGAGTAATGAAGTTTCCTTAAGAGGAACTTAAACAAGGATTAGACAGATCAATCACCCAGCTCTCCAGCATCTCCACAAACACACACAAACACACTTCCTTAAACCTCAGAGCCCTATCTTTTCCTGCACTGCTCTCATTCTCTGTCTATGCTTTAACAGCTTGAACCTTGAAAACTCAATTTCTTTGGAGTCGGTTTCTTACGAACACAAACGGGGACCACAGTGGACCACAGGACCCTGTTGCAACTGCTCCAGAACCTGGTGGGGATCAAGGGTACCGTGTTAGACTGGCTCAGGTCTTTTTTGTTGGGTAGAACCATGAGTGCGAGTATAGCTGGCTTTGGGTGTGTTATTGCTCAGGTTTCCTATTGGATTTTGCAGGGATCAGTTTTAGGCCCCCTTTAATATAGTCACTTCCGTTGTGGTCCATCCTGAAACAACATGGTATATCGTTCCACCTGTATGCTGATGACTGTCAGATACATCTAACCTTTAAAAAAGGGACGCCATCTCTTGTAGGGGGGAAGGGGGAGGGGGGTGATCAACAGGCAGATCAGTGCAGCGTCTGCAGTAAAGCAGACGTTGCAGAGATCTTAGCGGAAGCTCACAGCTCTATGTGGTGGCTGCTCCTAAATGATGGAATTCTTTACCACTACTAGTTAGAGAAGGCTCATTCCTGTTCATGTTTAAAACCCACCTGAAAAACCTTTATTTAACCTAGCATTTAATCCAGCATGAGAATCTCTCCCGTTTTAAAATCAGTTTCACAAAGTGTGTACACAGCAGTCATAAATCTAGGTGGTTTTGGAGGCATTCACCTGTTCAAATAGCTAATAATTTAGCGGATGGATTGATAATAATGGTTCTTATCATTTATTTCCCATAAATACCTGGGACATTATGTACTATAAGGATAAATAACAGAAGGGTTTTGAAGTATTGCAGTCCCCCTTTACACCATCTTTAAAATGAGCAGAAATTATTGTTCCGTTATGGCTTTGTGAGAAAACTGCGCTAATCTGTGGAAACGGTTAAGACATAATATTTTATGGAAAGTGTCAGTATTGAGGGATCTTGACTAATTACATTGCTACATTTATTATTGTAATTAATTGCCGAGCAAAGTAATTATAACACCCTGGTCCTGTAACACTGTTTATTCAAGTGAGTAACTTGATCCATTTTTAGGTAGTGAATCCGTTTACCTGTACGATTGTAGGATCAGAGATTAGTGTGTCTGCATTCACTACTTCCACCACAGCCTCGGGCACCACAGCCTTCTTCATGCAGGCCATGTTGAAACCATACACATCATCCCAGAAAGCAATACGCTCTTTGTGCTTCTGTTTATCCCCAACAGCTGCCAGGCTGATGTTACAAACATCTGGATAAACTGTACAGAGCAGAGAAGGAAAAATATGTTATTGTGCAGACACATATAATCCCTCTCAGTCATATGTTATGAGCTACTAGAGATACATGTGTTTTTCATTACAGACACTTCTTTCAGTCTGATTTTCTTTTACCCTGCAGATTCTAAGACATTTGGTCTTTTGCTTTTTGAATACACAGGGTGGAATTTATAACCATTATTTCAGAACTGACAGGAAAAGGGCACTATGGTATCATTTATAAACACTCAAACACAACGTAGTAGTCTAATAGGGAGAGCCAAGCAAGCCAGTTCTTCAGGACGTCCTTTCAAATAAATATTTTGCTTATTCCTAAAAGAACAAAGCTATTGATCCGAGACGGACGTAATTTTCCTTCACTTCCATAGATTGAAAAATACAATGATGTTTTCACAAACTGGCTCATCATCTTTGAGGTCAAACAGCAGAGTAGGAAACAATTCCCAACAGTAAAATCACCTAAGTTATGTAACCAAAACTTGCTGTAGAAGACACAGGAGCACAACACATAAATCACTGTTCAAAGTTTTAAGATCAAAGCATCTAAAAATGTAATTACAGTGTCCTAGATGCAGCCACATGCTGGACAGCCACGAGTTAATCCATTACTTTGCTCTAAACAAAAGACCATCAATCACAACTACAAAAAAGGGTGGAAGATTCTGCTCCCAAATACGTCTACCCTCAGTGATGAGACACACTTAATAACAACAAATTTAATGGCTTAAAAACCCTTCTACAAATTTAATTTGCCATCCTGTGGGTGTGGACTTTTGCATCAATTTTATGTAGCTGCTGTAATGACTGTATCCATCACATGTGCACAAAATATGTCCTGATGACCAGTTTGTCCTACTTCAATACTTCATGAATTACATTCTGTGTACAAAACGACTTTAATGTCAGTAAAGCAACATGAAAGTTGTAAACAAGTCAACTGGTGCTGTTAGGTACATACAGATGTGTACGGCAGGCCGCTCGGCCAGGTCAGAAAGAGAAAAGGTTTAAAACATAACCTTAAATTTATGAGCTCCTTTTCTTAAGGTATGGTTTTTCATGTTAGCTTGGAAACAGGTTGAAGCAGTTTAAGCATAAATTTATAGTATGATTATCCCACTAATAAGTTGTGTTACTGCTGAAACAATGTGTTTCATCACTACATGTGTACATACCCTAAAAGAAATCTGAAAACTAACTGGAAAATGTGGCCCAGGGTCTTTAGAATATGGCTTGTTTGAGGTTCATGTAGTTGCGCCATGTTGAATTATTATAATTATCTGATTCTTCTTACTGATTAGCATCAAACTGCAGGAACACTTCCATTTTTATCATTTCAACCAGTTTTTTCTTTCCTCTCAATAGGTTAAATTTGGCTAAATAAAGGTTAAAGGAACTAATAAGACTGGGAAATAGGCTACCTGTGAATGCTGTACTTCCTGGTACCTCCTGGTGTACGTTATGCATGTTGTGACTGCATTGCAGCGGTCTCTAAACGAGGACATACACCTGAGCTTTTTGGATGGGAGGCTGCACTATTATGTGCAACAGAAGGCCTGATCATTCCATGGACCCTTTCTTCACAGTGTAATGTGTTGCCCCTGACAGTTGTAGACCTTTAATACAGGTGATGATGCAGAATGTGTGGTTGGGATGTTTTCTATGTCATGTTTTTCTCTGGTTCACTGTTGATTTTCCTTTTTTTGGTTCTTTTTCTGACTCTTTGCCTAGCCTCTCAGGTCAAGTCCAGCAATCCTATTCAATGTCTGCAACACAAACATTTATTCTAAATAAAAGAATTCAGATTTTGAAGAGGACCTTGACAAAGCTAAATTTCCCAGCACAATCCAGTAGCCAGACCATCATTCTGCTTGCTTTAATGTGGGACAAGTTAAAACCACCCAGTGGATCAATAATTTATATTACTTCATTTAACATCGTTTATCAAAACAAATATTTTGTGTAGAAATATTTGTAAAAAAAAAAAAAAAAAAGTAAAAGATTTCGGGGTTCCGAAACAAGTTGTTGTATTTAAATAAACATTTTTGTCCCGTAATTATTCCAGAAACGGGTTGTTTTAATGTTTTTTTGGCAGCTACTGGCTGGAATTAGTTGGTTTGGATGAAGGGAGAGTTGTATATGAACCAGACACTGCAGACAAACGTAATGCTGTAAACATGGGCATTCTAATTTTATATAATAAAACGTTTACTTGCATAAATAATACATTTAATTTGTGGAGATAAGCTAATTTTTCCATAAAATGCTGCAGTTTGGGTTTTTTTTGGACTGAGGAAAAGTTTAACTTTGTTATTGTGACATTTAAATCTTTTTAAACAATCATGTTATCAGTTAGTTTTAATATAAAAAGTAATGAACAAGGATGTCAAAAAGAAAAAGAAACTTAAGAGAAACCATTTTTTCCCATAAAAACTAGCAGGTTATGAAAAAATGTCAGAAAGTGGGAGGATGACGCTCTGTCACTGCAGAGTTTAATTCTAGTTTCATTGTTCGAAGGTCTAAAGCTGGTCACTGGTGCCGATTAGTGTGCTGCTCGTATTTCACTTCGGTGCCTTTTGAATGAATTACCCACATCTTAAAATGAACATTAAACACAAGCCTTAATGTCTTGTCACTGCATTTTCACATTTGAATATATTATTTGATATAGCTAATACACTTAGAGATTACATTAGTGCTGAGATGCTTGAAGACATTTATATTCCTACTGTGAAGTAACATTAGGGACCACTGAGGCCTAAGGCCTACATGCACATCCGAATACATTCATGAGGGTACGTAAAACTCAGTGTTTTAGCATATAAATTAATGTTTCTAGTCACGGTAACTGTTTCATCCATCCATCCATTTTCCTCCGCTTATCCGAGGTCGGGTCGCGGGGGCAGCAGCCTAAGGAGGGAAGCCCAGACT
>JBAMHV010000001.1:3054725-3072397 GCA_037177535.1 Pseudomugil gertrudae | reverse complement strand
CTACATCACTCACATGTATGGAAGGAAAGATGACAACAGACCCCAGGTTAAAAAAAAGCGAAGTTCTCCTTTAAAGCGCTTTGAGTGCCCTGATGTGTAGAAAAGCGCTATACAAGTACAAGACCATTTACCATTACCATGTAACAAGTAACAGCACTATCTATATACCACAGCTGTTTCCCCATTTTATGTGGGGTAGCCTAGACAGGACAAAACACCCTCACGCATCCCCCCCAACCCCCTCCCCTCCATCGCCCCCGCCTGTACCAGTGTCCCTTCCCCATCACCAACACCACACTCCAGCCCACACTGGTGTCCATCCGCCCCCCCATCCCAGCACCAGGCAGCCGGGAGGGCAGCCTACGCACTTGGGCGGAAGACCCCCAGGACCTGCCACAGGCGCCACCAGGGAGAAACCGGCCAAGGAAACAGCACATTAGCTAATAATGGTAAACCAACAATTTCAGGCTAACGGAAAATGACTGAATTGGTAAACAGAGGAATCACTAAGTGTCTGTGACTGAAATGAAGCTGATTGATATTTAGATGACAATGGCAGACATAGCCCGGCTAAAGCTAGCACTAATCTTTTGTCACCGATACGTTTCTGATCTGATAAAATCTTCCACAGAATTACATTACGTTTCATATTGTTGTCTAAAGTGGACTTTATATGGCAGGAAACTGTTATAGCAAACTCTCCAAATGTCCTACTTTTAAGTCTGTATTTTAAAGTTTGTGTCATTATCACCATCAGTCATTATCTGTGATTGATCCCAGGACAACAGTCTTTATTTGGCCTTTGGGGGACTTGGCTTTCCTCCTCCCTGACAGCTCCTCGCTTTCTTATCTACTCCAAACTGTTTGTTTTTGGCTTGCTGAGAAAAAGGACAGATCAATGTTGTGAGTTATGAAATGACAGTGGTGCTTGCTGAAGGCAGTCTCTCAAGCGCTGCCACAAAAGACAGACACTCATTTGCCCCGTTCTCCTTCTTTAGCACCACCACAAATACACCGCATTTATCAACCATCTCTATTTCCCCTGAAACCAGTCTGTCTGCTCCCTCCTTCAATTTCTACGAGCTAAATATCCTTAACATAATCTTTAAATATTAGTTAGGGTTAAGAAAGTTTAAGACTCCATAACACACATCAGATTATGTACTTATGGGGCGTTTTCTAAAGGTTTACCAGGCAGGACTCACTTTTTGCCTCCAGAACTTCCTTAACTCTTTAGCTGGCAGAGGTTTGACATGGTGTTGGAAACATTCCTCAGGATAATCCTCCATAATGATATGATGGCATCATAAAGCTGCAGCAGATTAGTTGACTGCACAGCAACAATACTCATTTAGACTGTGGTGTTTAACTGATGGTCAAATAGTGCGACAGCCAGCCAGCCACTAGCCAGCCCCCATACCATCTGAATGTCACAACCAAAAGGGGAGGGGTCGTGTCATCCAACCAGGTAAAAAGTCACCTGCTGCATGGCTGGACGTGTTGTGTCTGATGATGTTCGGCTGTCACACCTTGGTTGCAACCAGTAGTAATATGAGTTTATGCTGCTCTATTATCTCCAACCAATCTGCTCATTCACCTCTGACTGCTACCATCAACCAGGCATTTTCATCCAGACAACTGCTGGTAACCAGATAATTTCTCTTTTTTTCCAGACCATTTCATGTAAACTCACCAACTCCGGTCCTCGAAGGCTACCATCCAGAAGCTTTTAGGGTTTTTCTGGTACAACACGTCTTATTCAAACCAATGGCTCATTACAAAGCAGGTGCAGAAGATGAAAACAAGTTATTGGAGAAGATCTTCATTTGATTTAGGTGTGTGGCACCAGGAAAACACTAAAACCTTCTGGATGGAAGCCCTTGAGGACCAGGGTTGGTGACCCCTGCCTTAGAGATTAACATAAGTTTAAATGACAAAATGGATCCAGTTGTTGTCGTCAGGTGATTGGCTGATTGATCCTTCATAAGAAATTGACCAGGTATACTCCATTAACATGCCTGTGAGGATATAAATAAAACTACAATCTTCAACTGATCTTTCACGCCTCTGAACTGTGTGATTACCCTTACATCTGTCGTGTACATCATACAGAGTGAGCACCGTGAGAAACAATGACGCTCCATAATTATCTTATCCAGAATTACATGATATTAAGCAGAAATCTATGTGCAAATCTGCAGAGATAGTTACTAAATGCAAACACTTATAAAAGAAATACTGTGAAATGTGACTATTTTGGTTTTTCCTTTATTACATTGAGTTTAAGATTGGTCATATCAGAACCTGCATAAAATCTGTCAGATTCATTCTCTACATTTGACTAAAACATGCTTTAATAATAGTTTTTTTTCATAATGAAATCAAAGAAATATACATTTTCCCTCCACAAAGTGTGCGTTTCTTTCACACATGATAAAATAATTAAATATCATTAATATACTCACGACAGTTTTAATGGAAAACTTTTAAAAAATGAAGTTGCCAGAGTCTAACTCTAATTGCTTTAGTAGATAATTTCAGCAACAAAACAAATCCCTCTTTTCACATCTATTTTTTAATCCATCTTTTTTTTGCCACAGGTTTTTCATCATAGGCCATCCACTCAATACAGATTACTATTCAGGCCAGAGAACATGATGACAGATTAATATAATTCTTGTTTTCCTTTTATTTTTAAAAGGCGAGTGAATCAATGACTCTCTTGATCCGCAGACCGTAAACCTGTAAATCTATTAATTCCACAAACTTCAGTATAATTATACCAACAAAGCAAGCAAACTTCACTTCTATCCAGACCTGCTGAAGTACAGATCATCGTTTTTAGCTCTAATTTTCTAAAGAAAAGGCAAATCTATGTGTAGTTAGTTTGCTTTGATGCATCCATGCCACTGTTTTAACCCATTTAGCCTTTCGCTGAAGAAGGCAGTGGCAGTCTCCTCCTTTGTAAGCGTGCACGGTCAGAAACCAGCAGCCAGTCAGAGAATTAAACCCAGAACAAGTTTGCTTGTGTATCCATAATTTCCTATAAAAAAAAAGGGAAATAAAACACAAACAGTGCAGCTGAAATAAAAGTTATTTTGCTGGCAGAAGCTGTAACTCTGTCCTATGAGTAAGGTATAATAAGTAAGTAAGGGGCCCTCATGGCTCCTTGTAGAAGTCACTGTGCCTGAATGTTTTATAGAAATACTCTGCACATGAATGACATCCGGCTTTCTATGGAGGGAGAGCTCAAGCCCAGCAGAAAGGGGGAAAGATGGGATCAACAAGCTCATTTTGTTATCGTTTCATAATTTAAACTTTAAACTACTATGTTTAAATGTAATATCTAGTTTTCACATAAGTTTTATGTAAAAAGCTGGAATTGCAAAATGTGGTTAATCTTATGAGTTGCATAATTTAAAAGCAGACAACAGAACCAGGGATTATAAATAAACTGAAGCGTGTCAAGTAGTATGTTCTATTCAACAAACACTTTTTAATAATACCAAATAATACCAATGATGAATTCCAAGACTTAAAAAAAACCCTTTTTTCTAATCAACTTTTGGGTTTTGTAAGAGTTAAATAGTTCAAACCTTGGTAAAGAAAGAAACCAGTATGGAACAAACCCATCTTCACACTCCCATGACATGACCTGGATATAAATGAGCAGTCATGAAAGTTTTTATACAGTCTGAAGGTACTGACCAGACCACCAGCTCCTCACTCACCTGCCATTTTTCCTTTTTATACGGGCAGATTGGAGGGCAGCTCCTGAAGCCACAGCCAATCTGAGAAACGTCTACCATCACTGCCCTGATGAGAAGTGACCAGGAAATCCTTAGATTTATTAGCACATTGTGAGCCAGTGTCAGAGATTACGCCCCCTATCCTTCATTGTTCCAACGCCAAGTCAGCCACCGAATTTCAATTTCCCCAGCGACAGGATGGGAAGGCTCTGGCTGGCGACCTGGGCTCGTGACCCTGGGTTTTACGATGGATGTGGGTGGGGTGGAGGAGGAACAGATATGGGATGCTCATGAATTAGGGATGATTTCAGCGGTGCGTACAACTTTGGCCATCCTGCGTCTATCACCTCAGAGAATCTCCCTGATAAATGACCTTCACAGGGAGGAAGACTACACTTCCTGTTAGAGATTCAAAAAGGCTCATGGCCAAATTTGGCTACTTTTTTAAAAGATTATATAATATCGCATTTAATTAATGGTCCATTCTTGTTATCAATTAAGAAAGACATGACATAATGTGTCCTTTCTCTGATACGTCTGTAAAACTACATACAGGAGCACGGGGTGAGGGGTGAATGGGGGCGGGGGGCATTTTGGATATACAGAGTTCGATCTCAGGTCATTTTTGTGGCTTCTGTGTGAAAAGTTTAGCTTAGTTTTCTGCAGTTTGATGACACGATTATTTGTTTGTGTCATCCAGTTATTATTTCAGTTATAATTTTATTCCAGTTATAATTTCTCGACATTTGTTTATATTTTGTGGATATCCTAAATATTTTTAGAGCACCACATCACATTAGCAGAGACATCCCTATTCTAGATTTATATCTTCTCTTGGTGTTATTTCTTATGATGGTTTACAGCTGTTTTCATTAGATAATATTTTTAAATTAAAAAAGGTATATTAGGTTTCTATAACGTTGTTGGCTTCTTTTGTATGCATTCATATCTGTATGTTATTTATAAGAGATTGCCTTCTTACTGGTCAGGCTGGTTTTATTAAAACAGATGCATGACTCCCTGCTGTCTGCGGAAGGCCTCGGCCTAAAATGTCACTTTACTGTAGGTGGATAAACACTATTGGTAGCTCCTACAAGTGTGTGGAGTTGTACTTTGTTCAATTTTTTATGATGTGGCAACAAAGAACTTTTTTAGGATGTGTGCGATTCTAAACTTTTTCCCTCCATTATTGTTAGCACTTTGATTTTTTCATTCTTACTGGCTGGTAAAAGAAAAAAAACCTGAATTAAAAATGTAAACATGCAGGATTTTATGCATCTAACACATCCCAGTAACTCCAAAACAATCATACATGTCCAGAACTTCTGTGGTTTACATTACTAACTCTATTCATTAAACAGTTAAACAGTATAAATTCAGGATTATGTCGTGTTGTGGCTGCAACATCGTTATGAAATTTACTGTGCCCGCTAAAAACACAACTGCTTGGTGCGTGATGTGTAAACGAAGCAGTCTTGCAGTCAAAATGTGTTGTTGACGACAGAGCGGACCAACCAGACAGGAGGTCCAGCCTGGGACGATGTAGACACAAATCCCATCCATCCATCCATCCATCCATTTTCTACCGCTTTTTCCCTGAACGGGGTCGTGGGGGGGCTGGAGCCAATCTGAGCTCACAACGGGCGAGAGGCGGGGTACACCCTGGACAGGTCGCCAGTCCATCACAAGGCCAACACACAGAGACAGACAACCAAGCACACACACATTCACTCCTATGGACAATTTAGAGTCTCCAATCAGCCTATCCCCAAGGTGCATGTCTTTGGACTGTGGGAGGAAACCGGAGTACCCGGAGAGAACCCACGCTAACATGGTGAGAACCCACGCTAACACGGAGAGAACATGCAAACTCCTCACAGAAAGATTCCCGGTTTGACCCCCGCCCCAACCGAGGCTCGAACTGGCAACCTTCTTGCTGTGAGGCCACAGAGCTAACCAACTGCACCACCGTGCAGCCCACAGACACAAATTATAAAAGCTAATCAAACACATCACTATATTGGTGCAACTGGTTGCACCAGGTCAAAATAAACCAATCCGAGGAGTTTAACTATAAATGCAGAGAAGTATAAAAGTTGCAAATGACTTCAGCAGTTAAGTGGAGCAGAAGTTTCATCTTCTGCTCATTGTGGAGAAAAGTGAGCACACACACGGCAGGTGGAGGTATTAAACCCAAGTACAGACTTGGAAAAAACTGCTCTCATTCCTCTAAAGTGCAACAAAATCCCAGCAAATAAGCAGCTTTTATCACAGTGATGGTTAAAGATGTGGAATATGGGATTTACAACATGTACAGATGGTATATTTCCCATGACCACAGATGCCATGCGAGGCTGATATAAATCGTTATGCCAACATTACCCAGTGAGAACACACTACCGTAAAAGTTAACAGTGTCGATGTCACAGCTTCAATAGACTGATGAAGCTGTGAGTGCAGCACGTCTCGTGTCTGAAAAGGTTTTATATTGAGAATGTTTACAGCAGTAAGATATGCATGCTGTGCATGAAAGGAATTCTTTGAAGCGAGCAGCATCATAAGTGCAACACGTTTTGCTCCAGTCCTGTTCCAAGACTTGTTTGTAAGTTTGTACGATGCAAGTTAACATTTACTGACCATCCACTCTGAGATGATGATGTCCACCTTTTCCACAGGAAGCTTGACGTCTTCAATGCGGCCTTTAATCAGAGTAATCTTGTCTTCCAGCTGATTGGACCTGTGGGAAGCACACAGCAGTCTGAGGACTTGCACGTACTTCTAGTCAGAGATGCACTGACAGACCAGTGAGTTTTTCAGCCCAACTAGCTCAGATCAGCTGATCAGACAGACAACTGTTTTTAAATTTAGTTTTCTTCTGTACACAGTAAAGACCATGTAAAGAGCCTTTTTGCCTCAGCGGCTAAACTACAGAGTACTCATACAAAGTTGGTTTGTTTTTGCCTTCTTGTGTAAAGTTTTTAAAAAGAATAGAATAAATTGTGCTTAAACTTGTGAATCCTGAAGGAAGAAAAAAAATGAGTAAAATGTAGCACATCCCATATTAAACTGCTGGTTCCCCTTTAACCTGGGAAGTGTTACATTTTCCTCATTTTTTTTTACAAATAAAAAATATGTCCAGCAACTTGTCACAATAAGAAAAATCATATTATAACAATAATATTACTTTTATTATCTTCATTTATTTATTACCATCATATTTTCAGTCAGGCAAAAATTATCTTATAAAAAGTTCCGACAGCCTGATCAAACCTTCAAATAAATGAAAAGCAATCAGTTTGACCCTTAAAGACGCAACCTATAAACGAGGTAGGTCCAAAAGTCCTTTTTTTTTATATGAGGTCTCAATTTGTCCTTTTAACAAAATGTATTAAAAAGTTGTATATAACCTTTATAATAATATTTAGCATTTATTACCATGTGAGATGTTATAATTCTTATTGTGTAATCTTCTGTTTTCTGGTGTCTATTAAGAAGAAAAGATCAAAATCTGATTGTGTTCCAGAGAATTGAGCAAAGTTTTAACCATAAAGTGATGCAAAATGTCTGTGAAAGTAAATGTGTCATATATGTCACGCTGGGTACTTATGGGATCTGCTATCATATATTCCTTTTACAAATATCAATCTTTCCTAACATATAAAAGTCAAAACGAGAATAAAAACTGCAGCAACATATCTTAATATTTTTCCTTCATTTTTTTCTAACAGCAAAAACTTTAGCATAAAAAATAGGTATGATATTCTAACTTAAAACAAGTGATGCTGATTTTGCATCAAAAAAGGATGTCAGCCTTTCAGGAACCTGCATCGTTTGATATTTTATTTACTCCTCAAAGCATCGTTTCCTCTTTGCCTGGACCAACAGACGTAAAAGAGTGAAACTGATAACTAGTTAACTGAAAATTTTAATAAAAAAAAACTTTCAATGTCTTTTCCCAAACGGTCTAAACTCTGTAAATCTGCATTGTAGCTGCGTTTCCAGACTTTCCAGAGGATCAAACTGTAACAGTAACTCTGCAACACGTCCCGATCTGGTACAGACTGTATAAGATCTTCCTTTCGCAGCGGCCAGTTCGGGAATCAATCTGTGAATATTCCATTATCGTGACAGTTAATGTTACCGAGGACAGAACAATTACTCACAGCAGCCCAGAGAGCATTTCTGTCGCAGCGATCCTTATCTTAAACTGTCTTTCCCCCTCTCAGCTGCTCTTCGTGTGCTGCTATCACCTCCTCCCAGAATACAACACCACCACCCCCCCAACCCACAACACACCCCCTCCTCCACCTTTCACAAGACGGAAACACTGTAATCTCATTATTGGGGTAATTTAGAGGACAATGTCAGGACTCTGGTGAGAGAGTCGGTATCTGTGCAGCTTTGTAGGTATGCGAGGGAAGAGAGAAACCAGCGCTGTCATACAAATGAGTTTAATTTCCATTACAGCGTACAAAACAGTCAAAATATGTGTGTATGCCTTCACTGGAACAGTATACTGAAGCTGCCTAAAGGGAATCTTTATGTAAGGATGTTATTTAATGGGATGGGAGGAAAATGGTGTTCAGTCTGCTCTGACTTGTGTCAAATATCAGCCGACAAGCATCCTAAAAACCGACTTTCACTCCTCTTATATTTCTCCTCTTAGTTGTCAAACTGTTAAGCATCCCAGAAACCCCACTCCAGCTATTTTTACCCATTAAGGACGCGGCTGAAGTAGGAAAGTCATGACAAGCTTTTCATTTAAAACTTTGCTGACGGAGAACGACAGGAGATGGATGCTCCTGCCCGACCAACAGGAACCCCTTTAATTACAATCCTCATATTAACATCGAGAGGAAGTGACGCGCACACACAAAATGAGTGCTTTAAAAAGTGATCTGCCATCAGCAAATAGAACATTGCGATTAAGTGTTTGTGTAAAAGGGTGGGAAGGGTAGGGAATCGCAGCATCTTTCTTTTGCCTGAATCTTCACCGCTGGCAGACCTGGATGTAGACACACACTTCAACAGTGAGCCAGTGGTCTGTAAAATTAAAACGTCCTTTTTCTTTTGTTTTGCTTATACGACACTCTCTTACATAACGGTAATAATGGGAGTCATAATGGCCTCTAACTCAAAAATGCTTTTTAGAGGCAGGGGTGCGATGGCGGTTGCAGGTAGTCACGGGAACAGCCGAGGCTCTGGTGGAGGTAAATGGACTCAATGTAGAGAAGCAGCTGCTGGAAAACTGGAAACGCAGCAAATCTGAAATTGGACTGAGGAGTGTATTAAAAAAAGAGCCAACAGGGGGTTTGTCTACATGTTTGTGTGGATGCAGGTTTCATACTGTAGCTGCTGCAGGAGAAGAGAGACACGGTCCAGTCAGATCGCCGGTGTAAATTATGCGCTTTGCGCCGATGCTCCTGACAGCGCCTCTATTGAAGTCAACCAAGTGCAACAAATAAAAAAAGGTAGCTGGAGGGCACACAGACCTCTGCTCCCATAATCCTTTGTTGTACACTACAAGAAGAATGCCTGTCCACTCTCCCTTCCAAATGCAGAGAGGCTCACATGAGGGAGTTAAAAAACCTGTAGATTCTTCACTGCAGTGTGTATATGTCCCACCTGACAATGTCCATGGCCTGATAGATGATTTCTGATTGATCCACTGCAAGAACCTTCTTCGCCCCAGCTCTGGCAGCAAACATGGACAGGATCCCAGTCCCACAGCCCACATCGAGAACCACCTGCAGGACGGGAATGGGAGCAGGTTGGAAGGTGTGATCGAGATAGGTAGGAACTTCTTTTGTGTAACAGTGAAGACAAAACAAGCAGCTCCATGTTTTCCAGGTATTCATGCCTTCATTGTGTTGGACTTATTCAGATTTACATCACTGAAGAAGAAGCATCCCATAAAAGCATCTAGCCACTACTACTGTACTACTTGTATTTATATTCTTTCTATTTCTTAGCATTCCTGCAGGAACACCTAAAGCGTATCACTTGCAGAAACTCCTTCCACCTAGAGACATAATTACCTAAATGTAAACACTCACCACCACGTGCATCCTGACAGAAAACGATGCCACAACGTATTTCAGCTTAACTTATGCAAACATTACCACATTATTTAACTCTGTGCACATTATATGCCCCAGGCATAACACGTGCATCATCATTTATAGGTCAAAGTAGATTTAATTAAATAAATCTGGCACTTTGAGTACACATGCAAAAAGGATGACAATATAGAAAAAAACTTTCATTGTTACAAAGAAAGAGAATGAACCGTGGGCTCCACAGAAAGAAGCTGGTTTCTAACCACCAACTTTAAATATTGCAGAGTGAGAAAGGCTCTTTATTGTAGTGTAGACACCATTTGTTCTTACAGACACAGAAGGAAGCTAAAATCTGTTGCTATAATCTACATTCTGTAAATTGCTGCACTAAATCTGATGGATAAAAATAGCATCTTATGGAAAAAAACATTTTTTTCAAGAGTTTAGTGATTTATGTTGATTAGGAGTACACACACAACATACGATGCACATAAAAGCTTAATACTATTAATTATACGTGAAAGAAAAACCCGTTAAACTGTGCAGTTTGAGACATTTTAGCATTAAAGCTTCTTCAGCTCCAAAGAACTCTTCAGTTCTTAAAGATTGAGTTTTCTAACCATTGTTTGACTAAAATGCTCAGTGCAAGCGGAGACATCTGCCTCAGCCTGTGAGACAAAAAATAAAACACACCAAAGCATCATACACACATGGTGGCATGCTGGAGAAGTTATGGTGAACTGTGCAAACCTCCACTAATAATAGCTGCTGTCGTTTCCTCTCTTGTCTGTGGATTCAGAGTGATGCTTTAGTTATATTTGTTTGAAATGATGAGCCTGCATTATGTGGTAAACAACCATCTCCGCCACCTCCAACTGCTGCTAAATAACGCAAACATAGGAGAGACGATACACCCGCCTTCATACACAACACTGGTTTTAGCTGTGTCTCTATTTAAGGTTCCAGTAAGCTTCCTGTTGTCTTTATTAGTTCACAAAGGGTTGTTTGCACACTGTGAACACAACAGAACACTCTCCTCTGTTCCTTCTCAATCTGAAACAAGAATATCATGTGTTCATCTTACTGTAGAAGGAAATGCTTCCTTCTCTGCAGACTGCGTCGACCTGACAGGGATAATGTACGTTCCCATCAACGTGAGCTGCCTCCTTCCTCTGCAGCCTCATCCCAGCACTAACCAGCTCCCCCCCATATAATGGATGGTCATGATACAGACCACTGCTTCCTGCAACTCAAAGCAGCAGGCAAGCGAGGGGTGTGTGTGTGTGTGTGTGTGTGTGTGTATGTGGGGGGTGTTGAGGTTGTTTGGTATTGTAGGTTTTGGTGGTGGATTGCATGTCTGTTATCAGGACTCTGCAGTCCACACTCAGTGTGCTAATGGAGAGCCGTACCGCGTTTTAAATCAGAGATTATCACCTTATTAATGTCTCCTCAGGAAAATTCACTCGGCTTTTCCTATTAATGGGCTCCGCTCTACATTACACATGCGACTTAACAAGTTGAAACAAATTAATGCAAACACCTTCTGTTGCATTGCTGCGCCTCACCTTGTCCCTGAACATGTCCGAGTTGCCGTACACGAAGTCGCGGTAGCTCACCGTGCGCACTTTATCCTGCAGACAGAAGAACACATGCACACAAAACTCAAACCATGACACTTTTTTTTCAGCAAATCAAACAGAATGAGATGGATTTCCTGGAAATTTAAAAGCAAACCGATGAAAGAGACACAACCGAGGGGGATTCGAGTCATTTCCTCGTGGAAGTTAGGTCAGAACTAGCTAATTAAGCTGCCAATCAAATCTGCCTGCAAATCAAAAGCAGCTTCTCTCCGGAGAGAGTAAGGCTGCAAAAATCCAAATCTATTTACAAAACAGTGGAAAGAATTGTTCTACACTGAAGTGGGGAGAAATGTGTGCTTTTGTGTGTGGTTCATGAGTACAATGACGTTCACAGTTGCTCTTCTATCCAAATTTTAACTGCTGGTGAGTCAAAGTGTTGTCACAAAGACAAACGGTTTGTTACTGCGCAGCCGTCTCTGAAAGAAACGACTTCTCTTAAACAAAACCCGTCTTCCACGAAAGGCCTCAATCACACACAGACTGCGTCGCGGGTGATGAGCTCCACTCGGACCCGAACAGTTGACCACATTGTACTGCAAAGCCGATGACACGTGTTCTCGCCCTTCCTGAGCATCTGATGGAGTTCAGACTGACGCACACGCAACGCAAAACCTAACAGTGCTAAGCACCAATCAGGACAGCCGGCAGGAATATGTCTAAGCACTGCAGTAAATGGAAGAGTGCAGTGGAGAGACAGAGAGCGCTAACCCCCCCGGTCCGTGCACACACACACACACACAGAAGCCACTTTAAAGTGTGTGAAAATTCATTTCCATGCTCTGTGGCAACTGTGACGCGTCACGCCACAGCTCAGTAGCAGAATTTATCTTGTCCTGCGCATCAGGATGATCACTTTCATTTATATGCTGCGGCAAACTTTTTCAGGCACGATGTGCGCTGAAGAGCCGACCCTCATTGGAAAGATTCTCATGACTCGTATGACTTATGAAACCAGCAAGCTTGATTAGTGAATGCGCAACTCAGACCTTCAGCATCTCCTCGTGGATGCCATAATGACCGTAGGAGCTAAAGTAGGCCTCGTCCTCATCGTCGCGGAGCTCAGCCACAGGGCCCAGGTTACTGGGTTTACTCGTTTCTGCATTCAGCACCAAACCCTGAGCCAGGAGCCTGAAACAGAGGGGGACAGGTAACTTTCCATGGCAGGACAAAAGCAGCACACAGCCTTCATGCAGGACGAAGCTGTAAATGAAGGAAATGGGAAGCATTCATCTTCTCTCCTCCACATCCACCTCAACAGCTCATGTTCTGTAATTTTCCCTTATTGCCCCCCTACCCACCTCCCATCCTTACCTTACCCTTCCTACTGCAGTGGAATTTTCCCTACCCCCCCTTTTTTTTTTCTTTCCCTTTGCTCCAAACTTCTTCCACAGGGTACTCCATTTAATGTTTCTGTCATACCGAGTTCACTATGTCCCCCTGCTGGCCCAAAGGTTGTAATACAGAAGCAACAAACTGCACTAAACACATTTAAAGTTTCCAAAACAAAAACACACTGACTTGAGTTTGTGCAGATCCTCCATGGCTCGAGCCAGTGCCTCTTCTGAAGAGCGAGCCCTCTCCTCGGCAGCTTGTGTCCTGTGCAGCAGAACATCACGCGCCTCGGCTCTGGAGGACGGACAGGTCGATGTACACGTCCCCTCACCACCACAGAGCTCCTCGGGGTCTGAAAGAAACACCGGGGACAAGTAACAGATTTGTCTGCATGTTAAAGAGCTGCTGAAGGAGTTTTTGTAACAACTATGAAACGGAGATGTGAACTTTTATACACATTTTGAAGAGACTCACAGGCTAAATTTAGTCTTTATAATCTGCTCTGAATAAGGATGCTTAAAAAAATATATGTAAACTGGAAAACAAGATTTTAAAAGGATTGCTTTAAAAATATGACCAATAAAAGGGGCCTGTAACCTGTTTTGATATGTTTTAATAAGAAAAACAAGCTTCTTCCTGTTCCAGTGTGTCGCCTCCAGGCTTTAAAAACACTTGTTTTCACAATCAGGAATAAATAGTTTTGGCAGGTAAAAAACAAATTAGTTTAGTACTTGTCCTAACAGCACTTTAAGCTACACGGTGTATAAAAGTGTGTTGTTAATAAAGATGGACTGAAAGAAAATGTAGTGCTAACACTACCACAATGCATCATAAACTCCACCTACAGCGAACACACAGCCAGAGGATGGTTACAAGATGCTGGAGAGACTATGTCAGGAACAAAACACGAGGTAAGACATACTGAGATCTTCCTATTAAAAAGTTTTTTTTTATTTTGAATATGCAATTAGAAAAATACATACAAATTGGTAGACAAATAAAAATAAATAAAACAAATACAACCAACAACTTAACTAAACATAATTACATATGAGAAAAGGAGTGTGTGTGTGGGTGTGTGTGATTAAACAAATAATCATTTTTAAAATTATGTAGCTTCCTGTCCAATAGTATATTATCATATATCATTATCCTTTATAATATTAATATTATGACATTAATATATAATATTAATATTCTATATAACATCAAAGATAAGAAATGCATTAATATATAAATATGACACCTTTCAGAGCTAAATCACAAACAACCTGTGATGTTACATTATGTTCTACAAAGCTCTAGTTTAAAGCAACAAGGCCTCGACCCGACCCGACCCGACCCGACCCCGGATAAGCGGTGGAGAATGGATGGATGGAGCGAGCTGAAGTTTAAAGCCAATCATTTTACAGCGATTATTTTTCTCTGGCTAGAAAAAAAACAACATTCAGAAAACGTTGTTATTTGGCTTTTAAGGTGCACATAAAGTCTGGCTCACAGAAGATGTGGCCAGTAGATTTCTGATAGGCTGGAAACGTTAGGAAACCATCAGCTGCCCTGGCTAGCCATGGAAAAAGTTTATTTATTTACATATTTAACCCCACGTGATGTCTACTTTATTTTCTCTTTAATGGCACCGGAGCAACAAGCCATCTGTGATTTCAGTAGAGTTTGCCTTTATGGAAGTTTTAGTTTAAATATGAGTGAAATGTTTGTTTAAAGGTTCACTAGATCACACAAAATGACTCGTTTAATAAACTGATCCACTTGGTTCATCTCAGGAAATCAATAAGAATTTGATTTAATTTGAAATAACCTTTACTTATTTAAAGTTTTATCCATGTGTGGTAAAAACTAGATTATAACTCAGTTGACATAAATGTGATGTAATAAGCGTGGCATCCATGCGGGGACACAAAGAGAAGCAGCAGTACCCGTTTGAAGAAGCGGGTCATCCTGCAACACTGGCCGCAGGAACTCTTCGCTCTCCCAGGCCACGGCGCCGCCTGGCAGGCCCGTCAGGCACGATGGGCTACATTTCTAAGCACACAAACATACAGAAAGTGTAATGCACTTCAAACGCGTCAAAGCAGTATTTAAATATATGAAACACTGTGTGTGAGAAAAGCAGAAATGCTTACTGTTGACCGGATAAAGTTGATCATTTTTATGTAGCTGTAATCATCTAAACCTAATGAAGACATGACAAGTAAACCACTTTAAAAGGTGAAATAATCCTGTGGTCCTGTGTTTTAATGATTCAGTGTGTACTTACTGTGTTTTCTTATTACATCTACAAGGTCGATCTGGTGCTCAGCTGTGCAATGCTGCAGCGTGGCAGGAACAGAGCTTAGCGACCTAAATGAGTGAAAACATGTTGGAAAATAGTTTAACTACAGAACCCACCACATGCTAAACACGGTTAAAAACAGACCCCCCCACCCCCCAAGGTTTGATGAGCAAAGCGTTGAGCCTCATTTACATACAGTAGTAACATACACACTGAACCTTGAATTTTTCCTGAGTAGTTAAAGAAACCAAAGTTAAATCAAGTCAAACTTTATTTATAAAGTATTTTTCCTGCCAAGGGCAACACAAATTGCTTCACAAGACAAAATAAATTAATGCATATTAAACAATAATAGGCCTTCAAACAAGATAGATAACGTAGCAGTTTAAAAACACTCATTTCTCCTTCACACACACAGTCACACACACACACACAAATTAAAAAAAAAAAAAAAAAAACTTCCATCCGTTAACTGAATGTTGGTTATAATAAAGAACTAAATTAAATAAAAATAAAACATTAAAACAATAAACATCTGGCTCGATGCTACTGTGAGAAAACTGTTTGGGATCCATCCACACCTGGAGCCGTCGCCACAGCAACGTCACCACCCAGGTCCCCCCCCCAAAACCCAGACAGGTGTGATCACCGTAGCAACAACCCCAAAAAAAACAAAAATGACTTCATGAAATAGATGGGCTTAAAAAGATAATAAAATGTAATGAAGTAACTTAAAATATCATAGAAAACAAATTAATATAAAATAAAATTCAGTTAAAAGCTGAGCTAAAAGGATAGAACTTGAGCCTCTTTGGGGCATCTCTGTAGCCCTGGTTTTCTCTGGCAGGCAAACCCAAAGTCGAGGTCATAATAATGGAAAGAGGCGATGCCACATGTTTTACGTTGGACCTTAGTAGCAATGGAAAGGCTGGTACAAGAGGACCTCAGGGTTGTGATGTCAAATAGATAAGACAACCTTTAAAAAACTACCATTTAAAAAAAACTTTAAATCAATCCTAAAACTTAAAAAAGTGTAATTTGTTCCCACTCTCTGCTCTTCGACAGAACTCATATTGCTGAGTTCTGAAGTCATTCTAAGGTTGAAATAGATCATTAATAAAGACAAAAGAGCAGGATATTACAGTGATCTGATTTACTACAAAATAAAAGCATGCATCAACACCTCTGAGCTAGCAAAAGAGAGTAAGTTAAATGTAGGAGTTTCTTTATTTGAATAATTTATTTTTAGATCAAAAAAAATAGTACAAACAGATGCTAATAAACTTATTTGTTATCCTTACAGATGCAGCTTGTAAACAGCAAATAAAACCCAAAGTTCATTACATTGTAAGTGCTGAAAATAACCCTTTATGACCTGTTTTTTTTTTTTTTTTTTTAATATTGCATTCTGTTTCAAAATTATAATCGTACCTGTCACAAAACAAACAGATAATTGGCTGGCTGTCTTCCTCCATCCACTGCCACTGTTCGCCATCATCATCATCAACGTCATCATCTCCGTCGGAGAGCTCAGGCATCCCCTCGGTAGCTCCATCGCAGTCTGTCAGAATTAAACTGCTTTACAGATTTATCCACGTAAAAGCTGCCAAATAAGCTGTTTACATTCGTAGCATCACGGTTACCACTGAGGAAGATGTTGCTTACGTAGACGTAGCGAGACTAAACGCTAAATTCAGTAATAAAATACGTACAAATAAACACGGCTTGACAGAAAAAAGGTCTTTCAACTTTCATATGCATGAGTTTTCAAGGTTTTATGTTTATTTACAAACTCACGTGGATCAATGTATTCTGCCATGATGCTCAGCGCTTCAGAAGACTTCCGGCCACGTTTGATGACGTAGAGATGTTCTTCCGCACAAACGCCACTAGAGGTCGCCAAAGTCTTTATGTGGGTTTTTTTTAGATTCAAATAAACGTAAAAAATTATTTTAAACTAGTATAGATCCGTTTTCCCCTCAAAAAAAAATGTTTGAAGTTGTATTCATGAATTATAGCTCAAATGATTTATCTGCAAATATTTAACTAAAACGTTGGAAATTATGTGCTCAACCTCAGAACCCACAACAAACCCTGATCAAAACAGATCCACAGCTTTACTGTGAAAAAAAATGTTCATCATCATTTACAGAATAGTAGTAACATTAACACTGAACCTTGTCTCTTGTGTTGGGTCGCAGTCTTGCAAGTGTTAATAGTTACCTTGCTGTATCACAACTGACTCAAGCCAGTTGGAAATTAGCAAAGTTATGCAGAGGTTGATGTCAAACTCTGCACAAGTCTGCTCGTTAAGTCTGATGTCAGGTGTATTGCAGCAGAGAAACTCCTAATAGTTGCACAACTGCGACTCTCCAGGACCAGATTTGCCCAGCCCTGATCTAAAGTCTCTGATCATATCTTTTCTCCCCTTGCACTGGTAAAGCAGATTTTCCAGTACATAACTACTTACAAAACATGTCACCTTTAGAAGGAAGTCTTTGGAAAACTTAGGCCCGGTTTCGCAAACAAGGCTTATATCAAGTCAGGAGTAGGCCTAAGTCAGACTAGTAAAGCTAGGTCATTTAAGTGGCTTGCATGAACG
>JBAMHV010000001.1:2998558-3047195 GCA_037177535.1 Pseudomugil gertrudae | reverse complement strand
CTCAAAGTGATCAGAACTTGAAGAGAACTTTGTACAGGGCTTCCTCTTTGAGACATGGAGGAAAGTCTAGGCTCAAGCAATGTAATGATCTCCAATGCATCTTCTTTGTACATACGGAAGCGGTCTCGGAAAGTTATTTCATCGTACTGATTCAATGGATTGCTCCTGTCCACAAGTATTCGTCTGGCTGGCCTCTGTAGTGGATACTGGTCTTCATTTAGATATTCCAAATACTCCATGCTCCCAAACCATCTGTGCTCCCTTTCACAAACAGTACTAAGCTGAAGTTAAACCTGCCTCTTTGCAGGATTAATTTAAACTACAATTTAGTCCTAGAGTAGCTCTAATCTACCCTCTTGCAATTGGCTTTGTTTAATCCAGAACAGGCTAAATCTATGACTATTTTAAGATAGGTTTGTGCAAGTGACTTAAAGTTAAGCAAGCTCAAACAGCATTTTAGTCTGGGATTAGGCTTAAGCCTTGTTTGCGAAACCGGGCCTTAGTGTTTTTGCCTACATGAGCTAAACATGTTCCAGACTGTCTGCCTCTGCAATTATAATGAAGATATAAAGTTCCATACACATAATAAGACACTTTGTTTGATACTTGTTCCAAGAAGTGGCATAAGGGCTTAGTCCAGTCTGTGGCATCCTCAAAAGAATACAAAAACCAAACATAATTTGGAAAAAGCAGCATGTTTAAATAACATACACTGCCATTTCCCATGATCCTAGGAAAGTGCATCGCTTGGTTTGAATCAGGCTTCAAGCTGCTGAAGTGTTAGATTGGAAGTGTCATGAGCAAACTAAAGATGAAGGCTTGGAAATAAATATGGAAGAAAAAGGCAAGACACCTCAAAAGAGAAAAACAGACTCCCATTTAGGCCCTTTAAACCGCATGGATAGATATGCAATGATAAAGAAGCAGTGGAAAAACTTCCCAAAGCAGAGGCAATATAAGGTAAAAGCATTTTTACATGCAACTCATACGCAGTGTGTTGGGATAAACATCTATGAATGAGAGAAATCATATAAGTGCCATCTGGAAAGGTCTCATAAACTCCTACAACCAAATTTTCTGTGTTAAAGAATGTCAGTAATTATTTAACAGAAGAAAATTTTATCTCTATTAAAAATAATAAAAACACTTGAAGTGAAAACCACATTTGTTTCACTGAAGCTCCATCTTGCTTTTGCAGAAATAAAAAGAAAACAATCATTTTACTTACAACAACACAAAAAGCCACATTGACAAATACTCAGTTAAATCCAGGAAATATTCTTTTATTATGTCTGATAGATACCAAAAGTAAAAAGCCTTAAATAGTAGTTTGACACACCTGTCTGTCCAGGTGCTCTGAAAGCTCCCACATCAACACAGCTGATGCTCGTTTTTCACTGATTGCTGCTCAGAAAGCTGCTGCAGAAGGACAAAACAAGGCTTCCCCAAACACTTCAGAGGTAAGATTTTCTCAGTAAAATCTCTGTTTGAGCTTAAATGTACTTCACACAGTACTCATGTATAATCGCAGGCTCTTTACAAACTACCTGTGGTAACTTACATCTTTAAGAGGGAGGGGTATGTTGGTATGAGAGCTTCTGATGCTCACACACAGGAAACCACAAAGGAAAAGGTTACAAAGTAGAGGAACTTTGTAATAAGCTGTATGAAATGGAGCTACACATTTTTGCATTTAAGTAAATGTTTATCTGCTTGTATTTTTTTTAATCCAATAGTTTAACTGGAATTCAAGATTAAAAGACTTTTATTGTCATTATACTCTATGTGTAGAAGATTAACTGAAATACTGTCTCTCTCTCTCTCTTTGCTGTTTTATAAAGAATAGAAATAAAATAATCTAAAAATAAAAATATAAAATATGAGGAAGCAAAAGTGGAGAGTATTGAAAGTGTAATTATTATACATGTACATGCTGAGTGAAAATTAGCAGCAGCCGCAATGTATGTAATCAAGTAAATAAAATAACAGTAAATAATGTGGAAGCATTGATTGTAAGGTGCAATAATAATAATAACACAGTGCAATAATAATACAGTGCTTATTGTCTGTTCTTGCACCTTATTGTGAAGGTTTGCAGCAGCAACAAAAGCCATATGTGCAAGGTAGTGTTGGAGGGTGGGGGTGGCAGGGATTGGTGGAGGGTAGGGGTTTCACAGGGGGAGCAGATAGTGGATCTAGTTCAGCATCCTGACCGCCTGGTGGATGAAGCTCTATGATGGCCTTGTGGAGCGAGACCAAGGGTTCGGAACCTCCTCCCTTTGGGTGAGAAGCTGAGGTGGGGGTGTGAGTCATTGGTAACGATGTCTGTGGCTCTTCGGTTGAGAAAGAGCAGAGGAGCACGGATGATCTTGCTGGCTGCCTTCCCCTTGCGTTGCAGAGCCTTTTGGCAGGAGGCAGTGCGGCCCCCTACCACACAGTGATGCTGCCAGTGAGGATGCTCTCCATGATGTCTCCTCAGTTTGTGGAGAAAGTGGAGGCGTTTCGGAGCTTTCTTGACCAGCTGTGCTGTGGTTGTTGTTGTCCAGGAGAGGTCCTCAGAGACCTCTTGGTGCTGCAGGGGAGAGAGCTCACTCTCACTCTCTCCCCTGCAGCACCGTTGATGGTCAGTGGGGGGTGCTGTGGAGCCTCTTTGCTCTTGCCCACATTGAGAAAGAGATATCATCTTTGCACCACTGGACCAGTTGGATCCCCTCACGTCAGCATTTCCTGTCACACTTGTTTTTCTCTAAAGCTCTAAAACATTTTAAAATTGAACCACATATTGATGATGACTTAAATCTTAACATATTGGTCAAATGTTAAATATTTGTTTAAAATTTTGAGTGTGTTAACCACATTTATTCACAAGAGGGAGCTGCTGGCTCACAGGGAGGGATGTTTGTTCTTTTATTCATTTAGAAAACAAAAACCACTAAATCCAAACGTCTTGCATTGAAATCAAATAAAATATGGAGAAATTAGGAATGAAAAAGGACTAAACTTTAATTTAAACTTTAATTTACAAATGTTTCTTGAACTGTAAAACAGCCTGGATACTGTGGAAATCAAAGTATCTTTCTTTTAATGAATTTCCCCTCATGGATAAAGTATAGAAACATTTAGTATCACAGAAATGATGAAGCACATTTACTGCAAAGCAGAAATAAGCACGAATGTTAAGGCAATGCTTTAAGAATACGATTGCACAAGTGGTGAACAACTTGAAAAGACTTCCCTGATGAAGACAGCACAAATATCCTGGACAAAATAAATTAAACCAAATGCTGCTTTTTCCTATGCATTAAAAAGGCAGCATGTTTATATTAAATGCATCTTTAACGCTGTTTTAATGCATATAAAAGACACGTCACTTTTCAAGTATGTAGTGAAAATATCTTGTGATGAGTAGTGCAGCTTCTTGTCGGGTATATATCCATCTATACAACCTGAAAAGAGAACAAATGAATAATGTTGATCAGAAATTTACTCTTGTAACTTTGGTCTCTTTTAAAAAATAAACAAGCCGAAGCAGACTCAATTATGGAAACTTTCTACATTTATGTCTACATTTTGTCATACTGGGGGTCCAGTATCAGGAAACGGAAAGGTTATCAGAATAAGATGCACTCACCTGATCATTTATTTCCCTGCACCTTTCCCCAGACTGGCTATAGCTTTGTTCTCCAGGATCTCCGTCTTCTGCTCACAGGATCTCCGTCTTCTGCTCACACTGAAGCAGAGTGTTGGACGCCATTGCTTTTGCCACCATTTGGATCGGGACTGACATGGATGATGAGCACACGGCAGAAACCGCGCCGAAGAACTTCCTGGCCAGCCACTCACCAGGCCGACTCTCCTGTCTGTCCACCAACAAAACCCTGTTGGACAACAAAAGGTACAATTTGGTCCATTCTTCACTTTTCCACTCATTGTTAATCTGCCTGTCGGACAGTGATGACCTCAGAGCACGTCACTTCTCCGTTTGGACTCGTAGCGTTGTTAGGATAGCACAAGAGTCAAGGGAAAAGAAAACAAGAACTCATAATCTTTAGGATTTTAAAGCATAGTCGGCACCTTTTATTGTACAGCTCGGATTAAGGAGCATCACTATGTTCTTAAAACTGTCATTAATAAAATGAAGCAGAGTTAAGAAATGTACTCAAACTTCAGGGGAATTTTGGAGAAAAAACTTAACATTTCACCTGTTTTACACAATTATAAGAAATCTAAATAGAATCATGCAATAAGAATTCCTTCATTAAAACGGCTTTTATTTAATTAAATTAACATCTACAGAAGTGGAGGATGGTTTTTGATTATCTCAGGAAAACGAGTTTTCTCGAGAAGGACCGCTTCGTTGCCATAACAGAATAGTTTATCTTGGTAAAAAAAAATGATTCGTAATCTTCAGTAACACAAGTGGTTACTGTGTTACACCTGACGTGTGACAGCTGAGAGGAGGAGCTACAGTCATTGTGTATATGTGCATTTTTGTGAATGCGTGATAAGTAAAACTTAACACTGATGTGTTAAGACCATTGTTCTGCCTGCTTTAATGCTGGACAAGACATGTTTAAAAAAAACAACTTAACACCGATGGAATTAAATCAAGTATAGTGATTTAATTCTGTATGTTTCCTCTGTCTTACATCAGCTTGACTGTCCTGAGACATCCCAGGCAAATTTTTCTGGGGTGTCTCTGTACAACCAAGCCAAGCTGATGTCAGACCTGCTTGTTTAAGTGTTTGTTCGATGAGATGATAATGGCTAAGCTTCATCCATGTTGAAGAACAGTCTCCCACTTCCTCCTCCCAGAACACTGACAGCCCTGCAGTGTTGCTTCAGCACCAGAGTGCTGCATCCCAAAGCATACAGACTAAAAACCATTGCTGCCACAAACGTCTAATAAATCCACTGTAATTGTTAATGTATATATTATTTCTTATTTTTAAAATTTGTATGAACAACAAATGGTTTCTGTGTAGTTTGCCCTATGTGAGCTTCCTCCTAGTCCAAACGCATGCCTCTTAGACTGAGCCGAGTCTCTTACATGGAGTGAGTGTGTCTAGCTTAATGTTGATCTCCCTCTGTGTTGACTGAGTTATCTCAAGAAAAAGTTTGATACAGCGAGATAAATTATCCTGTTATCACAAGAAAACTGCGTTTAAAAAAATCACACGAGCATGACTGCTGTCTGGGTACACAACATAAAATATCTCAGTACTCATACGTTAGTAGAATGAAGGATAGTGTTGAAATCCAAGCTGTCCTTGAATCAGAACATGGATTAAACACTTCATTTAGATTGTGTTTAATCACTTTGTAAGAGGACATGTTCTGCATTAAGAACCTAAACCTTGAACTGTTGTAAACATGCATGTTAAGGTTTAGAAAAGCTCAAAATAAGTTCACTATGAATTAAAAGGTTATTGTGCATTTTTATGTGAACATCCAAAAAGCCAAATAATCTCTTTTTGTGAATAGTTTGTATGAAGACCATTGACTGTTATAAAAATATGGACAGAGACTCCCTGATGTCACACACATGATTCTGAAAAGCTGAATGGAGGCTCATGGGGCGGTCCCACTATTCCCATTTTAGCAGCAGATGATTGACATGTATAAAACTCCCAGCTACCTGTAGCTAAGAGCTAACAGAGCTAACCCAGATCTAACATGAACTAACCAAAAGTAGGTGGGATAAAGCTAAACGCACATTGTTAGCTGGGTAAAAATCTGTTTATACAGCTAACATAATTATATCTGCTGTGAAGTTTGCCTTCTTAATTTGCTCTGTTTTCACACCCCTAGTGGCTGAGGGAGGAACTGCAGGTTTTGCCACCTCTGCACAGGTTTCTTCTTTTTTCCAATGGAAGTTGCTGCTTAATGCAGACATTTCTACTGACCTGTTAAAACAATACAGTTTGAGTACTTTTTCTAATTTAATATAATGACTGCGAGCACTCACCCTGGTCTGTAAATGGAGAATCTATCAAAACCCAGTGCCTCAATGTCTGCTTCCACCTGTCCCTGAATGAAAATATATCACATTAGTATATCTGTAAAACAAAGAAACCTTTACTTTGTGTGTGTGGCTGGAGTACACAAAAGGTAATTTAAAAAAAACCTTGACTTGAAGGTAGAGAAACTTGCTGCTTTTATCGGCTCCTCTTGAGGATTCCAGGTGGAAGTGTGTACACCCGCCTGCTTTGGCAAGCTCAGCAGATTTCAGAACATAGTCGTGATCAACTCGTACAAATCCGTCCTAAAATGGAAAGGATTAAGACAAAAAAGGATTTACTGCTTTTAAAAGATAGGATTAATATTTTCTACAGCTATCGTGTAGTTTGGGGAAAATATATTGATGAGTAAACAGTCTGATTATAACTGCAAAGTTACATAATGAAGGAATTAAATAACAAGAATTCATTACGGTAAGCCCTGCAGGGAAATTATAAAATGGTAATGGTACATTTAAACTAATAAAAGTTCAGGGACATCAGGGCTGCTGAATGCTGTCAGATGGAGCCTAACATGTACCTTTAAACGTAAACCTAATTTGACTCCATCTGAGATTTTAACTTTAATACTTTAAAAAAAAAAAAGAAGAAAATTGCTGAACCATGACTCAACCACTAAATGTTGTAGTTCAACAGCTCGTCTCTGAACACTTAATCATACATGTAAACATCCTCAGACCAAGCCAACACCTAAAACATGAGGCATTTTTATCTTATGGTATACACACCACTGTTAAATAACTCGAGTGTGCACATCTGTTTTTATTCTGTAAAATATTTTATACCTGAGATCTTTTCATTTTATTATTTATCTTTTATACTGCTTTTCCTGCACCGACACTGGGGATGGCTTAATCTTGTTGTACATGCGTATAATGACAATAAAAAGGCATTCTATTCATTCTATTTACCCGTTGTATATTCCACCCAAAAGTAAACTTTTTGTTAGTTGTAACTATAATATTAGCTGGATAACCAGTATCTGGTACTAAACTTCAAATCCCAGTTAGTTTATCATAATGGCAGCCATTACAGCTGATAAAACTGCTTAGTCATGTCTAGTCCTAACAAACCTCTCTATTAGAAAAGGATCAAACTCGAGCAGTGAAACCTGAGGTCCCATGTTAACTCACAGCTCCTGCTTTTGCTCTGGTAGTTCCTAGACAGCAGTAGCCGACATCATGTCCCTGGAAAGCAGCAGCATATTCATCAAGCTTCTCAAAGTCAACCACCTCTTGCACCTGTAGGTGGAAAGAAAGACAGGGTCAAGCAACTTTTACCTGCTGTATCCTCCTGTAAAAGCTGTATCCACACACTGACCAGGTTTTCATATGCTTTTCCATCAAAGGTCAGCTGTCTCCGTCCAATGAGGGTTATCTTGGAGAAGAACTTGCGCTCCAGCAACTCCTGAAGCAACATTTTCCCTGTTTCTCCAGAAGCCCCGAGAATAAAGCAGCTTTTGTTATGGGACCTGAAGTTGTCCTCGAGGGTCTTCATGTCCTGAGTCATGCTGTGAGCCAAAGAAAAGACGGAAGATCTGTGAACAGCTTACACGTGTACAGGTAAACCCGAAAAACGGTTGTTGTATTCCCTCACAGGCCACCAAAACTATCTGGTATGAAATGTCATGGGGGGGATCAATACAATATGATATATCGAGCGTACAAATCCAGGAGCATTTTGGTTTCCACCGGATGTTTACATTTAGAAAACAGCTAGGGGCATCCTTAAAATGCAGTGAAAGGTGTCGAGTCAAGCCATCATTAACGGAGCTTTACCTGGTATATTTAACCGGATCAGGATCGTCGAAATAATAGAAAACCCCTGCTAAGATAACAGTAGTGACAGTGAGAAGGCTGGTGAGCACTCTCATAACAAACAACGTTGTTGGGGAGGCACGCTCATAATGACAAGGACTTCCTGGTTGCTTCCTCCGGTTCGTCTTCGTGATTCGCTGTCAGGTTGTGGAATCAGGAAAACTCACGTTATTGTCGTCTTTATTGCGCTGTTAGGAATTTAACACTGGAATATACTTTTAATTTACCCCTTTGGTGAGATTTCAGGCTGTGTGTGTGAATGTTTCAATCTAATCTGGTTCTCTTTTGTCTATAAGAGACGTTCTTAAGGTGGCGCATGCGCACTGGCATTTTAAAGGGCTCCCATGTGGCTATTTAAATCACACAGCAGATAAAACTGCGATGCTCATCTAACCAGAATGTATTTGATGAGTACTTATTTTTTGGAACTCGGTGTTTTTGCCACTTTAGGTCCATGTAACCCTCATACAGTTAGAATCTACAGAAGGAGTTTGATAAATCACACTTTTAACTCTACTTTCTTTCAACATGTCAAAATGACAGATTTACTACAAAGCATTGAACATGTATGAGATTCCACTACCTCTATAACATTCCACAATGCAAATTAAATAGTTAACTTACAACAACTCAATTTTACTTTAATTTCAAATGCCATAACTTATTGGGATTTGTTACTTGGGGTGACTGTAGTTTGGGTTTGACTGGGTAACCTGCACATATATCTATAAATCTGATTACATTTGCCAGATTTTAAGTAAAATAAAACTGACACATTCTTCTTGTCAGAGCAACAATCACACAGATTGTAAAGCTTGCTAACATTTTAATGAGCAGACTTATTGTATGGCTGTCCTAATTGAATCATACAATGGTGTTGCCAGTAAAGAGAAAAATAAAGAATTTATTTTAAAAAGCTTTTAATATCTACATTAGTTTTGTATAACTATATGTAGAATACATTCAGCAGTGCTCAAAAGCAGGACTCCTATAAGCAACTTGAATGCAGACATGTGCTTACAGAAAGCTAATTTCTTTTTGTGGTTTTGTTTTTATAAATGGGGGCTGTTTAAGAATAACGTATCTCTTTTAGTACATTTTTAATTATTTTCCTTAATTGCATCATAACTGCAATCATACTTTACACTATTTTTCTTACCGTTTTTCTGTAGAGCAAAATTTCATCCATTTTCCACCACTGTTGGATCACATGGGCAGCATAGTGGCGCAGTGGTTATCGCTGTGGCCTCACAGCAAGAAGGTTGCTGGTTTGAGCCTAGGCTGAGGAGGTTTGTCCAGTGGCCTCTCTGTATGAAGTTGGCATGTTCTCTCCATGTTTGACTCCAGCTTCCTCCCACCCACAAGACAAGCATGTTATCTTAAAATATATTGTTAAAATGACTGTTTATCATATGTGTGTCACTTTTGTCTGCCAAATGACTGTAGAATAGAATAGAATGGATCACGGCAGCAGCCAATAAGGAGAGACTTCCCTCTCCCCGGTCACATTTGCCAGCTCATCAATGGGAATCCTGAGGCGTTCCCAGCCGAGAGACATAGTCTCTTCAGTGTGTCCTGGGTCTCCCCCGCGGGGACATACCTGAAACGCCTTACTAGGGAGGCATCCAGGAGGCATCCTAACCAGATGCCCAAGCCACCTCATCTGGCTCCTCTCCATGTGGAGGAGGAGCGGCTCTATTCTGAGTCCCTCCCAAAGGTCAAGCTTCTCACCCTATCTCTAAGGGAGACACCGGTGACCCTGTGGATGAAACTCATTATTCACAATCTCATTCTTTCAGTCACGACCCACAGCTCATGATCAGGGTAGGAACATAGAGCAACCGGTAAATTGAGAGCTTCGCCTTCTTTTGCCTTGCCTTCTTCTTCACCATGACAGACTGGCACACCAATCCACCTGATCATCTCACGCTCCATCCTTCCCTCACTCATGAACAAGACCACAAGATACTTGAACTTCTCTACTTGGGGCCTCATAGGATCTCATACTCCACCCTTTTTCTGGCTGAGAACTATACGCTCAGATTTGGAGGTGCTGATTCTCATCCCAGCCGCTTCACGCTCTGCTGCAAATCGCTCGAGTGAGAGCTGGAGATCACATCCAGATGAAGCCAACAGGACCACATCATCTGCAAAAAGCAGAGACCTGATCCTAAGGCCCCCAAACTGGATCCCCCTCAACACCTCGGCTGCGCCTAGAAATTCTGTCCATAAAGGTTATGAACAGAATGGGTGATAAAGGGCAGCCTTGGTGGACTCCAACCCTCACTGGAAACGAATCCGACTTACTGCCAGCAATGCAGATCAAGCTCTGACACCGGTCGTACAAGGACCGAACAGCTCATACAAGGAGGTCTGGTACTTCATACTTTCAAAGTACCCCCACAGTCACGGTCGAACACATTTATGTATTAATATTTGTTTTTGTTGTTTAAGGAAAAACTGATAAACATAGGTGGTTATACAATATATAGACTGGTCTTCTGCTGTATGCTGAGATTTAAAAAATGCATTTTTCTTCCAGCAATAGCAGGAAAACGGTTCACCTCCACACATGAGATTGATAGTAACTTATCAACTGTTATTTGCTGTCGAGCTCATAGTTTTTAACCAACTACCAAGGCTGTGAATTATAAAGGTATTTATTGTGCAAAAACCAAACTGATAAAAGTAGCATCTAGATGAAATGACAATTTGATACAAGTCCTTTTCATTCAGCAGAAGAAGAAAAAAGACAGACGGGTATATAGGTTAAAAAGTTTGGAGTGGCATCTTTTCTGTGTAATTTGGAAAAGCAGTCCAGCCTGGCTCTGGACTAAAGGCCAAACCTTGAAAATGTTTTTGCTTTTTGTTAAACCTTCAGGGGGTTTCACTTGCCAAACCTCCCTACAAAGACAGCAAGTCCAGTCACATGCAATGAATTCATCAACACCCCATGTTTTTAACACCCCTGCCACTTGGAACACAAGGCATTGATCCAATCTAATAGAAAATGATGCAGCCAGGGATGATCCTTTAAAGATGTCAGCAGTAAAAGACAGGAAGAAAAGAGGCTGAGTTTGAGAGAAGAGGCCTTAAACTGGCACTCTGCTGAAATGAAATGTCGCCTCTTTGTTCCTTAACCCCAGGTGCTAATTGGGCCAAGCGGCAGGGAAGACAGCTACCGCTGGGCTCCTGTCTGTCGCACCTGTTGAGTCATTGTTTCACATATTGATCAGACAGGAAGTTGGAGTAAGAAGGCTTATTCCTCAGTGGGTGCGTGGCAGAAACGTGGTTCAATTTCCTTTTAGTGCTCTACTGCTGGAGGTGGAAATGCCAATACTGGGAAGTGATCAATTCAGTTTTACCATCGATCAGCTGAGACTAAAAGACATATGGATCATAGAGGTTCTTTTTTTCCTGAACAGATTGTTCATTCTTTCTTCTGCATTTTGTAGTCATTCAAACATGTTTAACACTGATTTTGACTCCTCACTACTCATCCATCACAGCGTTATTCATGCGGCAACACTCGCATAAACAAATTGGTTTTTAATATTGTGTTTTATACATTTTGATACATCTTCTGCCCCTCACTGAATCTATTTATGCACAGTGATTAGTTGTTAGTAATTTTCAAAGTAAAGTTGGATATTTGTCTTTTTCCTTAGGTCCAGTATATCGACATAAATCTCTATATTTTATGACAAGCTTCACAGGGTTAGGGTTTAAACGTGGCTCAGTATCCACATTCCCTTTTTATCCAAATGTTAAATACTTATTCATTTTCAATTCATTACTTATTCGATGACATTTTGGTATTTTGTTTCACACGAACACCTCATCAGTGAGAATTAACATGTGTAGTTTGTGATCACGGGAAGTTTTCTAAGCTCATGTAATTATAACTGCATCATAACCATGGAACATTTAGTTTCTTCATTGTGGGACAAACTGTCTTTAGCTTAGTATCACAGCGTGCAATAGAAGTACATTTAAAAACAGAAAAGTGAAAATAATGTGGAAAAATTATAAGTTTGGGATTTGAAAAAGCAATTTCTCAAATATCAGGGTGTAATGTGACCCAAAAGTATTTCCTTTCCACTTTGCAGGGAACTTTTGGCCTTCACGAGTAGCATTAGTTCACATCATTTTAAAAACGATGTTGTAAAATAAGAGCTTAAATGCTTTTTACAACATACGTGCATTGTTTGACTCTTAAAATGGTTTAATCATCCAAACAGCATTTTCATTTTCACCTTTTTAATTCTGCTCATTTTGTGACACAACTAAAAAGGAACAGAAGAGGACATATTGTATATTTTTATTTTTATTTTTATGCTACCCAGCAAAAAATGTTCTAAAAAACCAATTTGCATTTGCAATTTGAAGTGGCACGGGAGGGAGACTAACAGCAGGCTAAACGGCAGACCCAGGTAGAGAAAGGGGAAAGAAATGGGCTGGTGCAGTCCAGGTTCTGATACCATGTAAGCTCAAAGGTGGGCTAACTTTGAGACACTATTCAATCTCTATCCTGGTACACTGATAATCAACAAAGGTGCATCACTCCCAACATGAAAGATTTCGGAAAGGGACCATCTAAAGCCATTTTTTTTGTACTTCACTGTGAGATCACCTAAGGTGTAGGCTATTTTATTTTTCAGCCACATACAGCATCACAAATAGGTCTACAAATCTTACCTGTGAGGTTACTCAAATGCCTTAAAACAACCCGAAGAAAAATGGACAACTTCAACTCCAAAGGAAAGAATTGTAAAATGTTGTTAATGTGGTTTTTATTTTATCTTTGTGTGGAATGTTATAAAATAAAATCCATTGTTACATGCCTGCATACACATCTTGTACACTTAAGGTTTGGCAGTCAAGCTCCGCAGACTCTGGAGTGTGATGCTAATGATGGTAATTAATGGGGCCTGACAGCACAATCTGCTGCCCATTGTCTCCCAATAAACAGCTTTACAGTCCACATGAGCCACGGAGGTTTAAACTGGGAGCTGAGAGGGTGAGAGCAGGAGACGGCAAGGGTTGGGAGGGTCAGACCTCAGGGGATGGCACTGATCCTGAAGTGGGGATTAGCTCAATTAGAGAGGCACTGTCGGATCAAAACACAAGAGTTTGTGTGTGCGTGTGAGTGTGTGTTACAAGAAAGGTTTCCGTAATTAAAGCAGACTGTTGCTATTATTTGTTGCTGTCTACTGCGGCAGCTGGTGTGAACAAGACTCAATATGATGCCTTTTTGCTTTTGTATGACCTTTCTATCAGATATCCATTTAATGTGATACATTTCAGTGTTAATTAATCTCCAGTGTATCTTATTTCCAAATCATAACAGGTCTATGAATATTTGACTGAGCTTAATCATCTGGTTGTTGACCAGTATTGTGACTAAACATTAATAACTTGTTTACCAGTAAGGGAATTTAATTTCAGGTTTAAATGCTGCTCCCTACACTGAAAAATCACTTAAGCTCAACCAACCTTCAGTGACGGTTGTTTTTTGTCATGTTTACAGTGTGGACTCATTATAATATTGTACATATTGGTAGTAGTATCTTGCTTTTACGTACATGTACACATTTATCATGGCTGGCTCATATATGGCCCAGCCCTTAAATGCATGCAATCATGCATATATAAATCTTTGCACTCCCCTGAATTCTCCCTTAAAATCCCCAAAGTTGGAGAGATGGGTTAAATACTTCTAATAGTTTGATTAAACCAGGAAATATAAATCAGTATTCAATCACAGTGACTGTTATTGATATTTATTATATTTTGCTTGATGCAGCAAGAGAATAGAAAGACATGAGAAATGATGGATCAGATGAGAAAAGTCACTGGACAAAGTGTACAGTAAAGACAAGTCTTTGTGTGACTTTGTGTGCTGCTCCTCTCTTCTCGAAATGGTATCTTAATCAGGTTTAACAGATTAAATGATTCTCTCATGTTTAGAATAAATGGAGTCCAGTACTGACTCCAGCCCTGAACTGATGCAAACAGCTGCCTCAGTACGAGACTATAGGCTAAATTTTAAAAAATGAAGTGTTTTATTTCTTTATGTTGTCTGTCAACACCTACGCAGAAGCTACGCAGAACACATTTTGACTCAAAATTAGCAAAATATCGGCACACAAGCAAAGATAAATAGATCAGCTCTTCCCAAACTGGGGTCCCAAGCTAATTTCAGATGATAAACAAAAATACAAACTACATTAATAAAATTGAGTTTTTTTTTCTAAACTCAATACATGAATAGTTACTACTTTAATAAATCTGAATTTGGCATTATCTTGGTGAGAGAGGCTGATTTTAGGAATGCAAGTGCTTTGATACGGTGAACTGAATCCACCTTAAATCACCTTTTTTATTTTTCCTTTTTATTTATGAAGTTTCTGATAGTTTCCAAGCCTTATTTTTAGAGCAGCGATTCCCATCTGTGGTCATCAAAGCCCACTGTTCTGCAGGCTTTAGATATTTCCTGCTGTACTGCAGTTGGGGTCCCTGATTTTCTATATCGCTTACTCCAAATCAAGGTCACGGGGAAACTGGAGCCTATCCCAGGAATTGGGTGAGGTCCAGGGTACACCCTGGACAGGTCGCCAGTCCGTCACAGGGTTGATGTAGACCGTTAACAAACACTTTCATAGACCACTTGCCAGAAAAGAAAGTTATTCGCTGAATATTCTAATGAGTTCTTGTTCAGATACCGGAAACGCAGATAAACGAGGAAGTGCTTTCACATTGGATTGGACTTGTCGTGTTACTTGGGCCATGGATCTGCAGATATGCTGAGTTTTATGGACCAGTTAGTACAATGAAGTGTGCAGTAATCAATAAGCTGTTGGAGACTCATTTAATTTGGATCAGGTGTGTTGGAGCAAGGAAACCTCTCTAACATGCAGGACAGTGAACCTCACCCACCTGATGAGTTAAAAAAAAGTATGATGTTTACCTTGGAATACACATGAGCACACACACAAAAAGAAGGAACATAATGGAGAGATCTGAGTTACTATGATCTGGAAAGTATTTTTATAAATGTTGAAACCTGAGAAATTTTAACAGAAAAATCAAAAGTTAAAAAGTAAAAAAAAACACTCTCAAAGTGCAGATAAACAAGGGATACAGTAGGGCAGAGGCTCAGAGGCTTTGTTGTAGGCTCAGACATTCACAATATGTTTGATGCAATTCAGAGTATCAGCAGCACCAGAGGAGGATTCTTGCTTAAAGAACTGCAGCTAAGCATCAATAAGAACAGCCTTTTCCCCTCTGAGGAACAAAGATCTCATTAAAATGGCAAACAGATTATCAGTGTTTTCAATAGATGGTCTGGGGGACCTCAGAGCTCCCAACAGATAACACTACACTTTAACATCTGGGCAACCTGACGGTGTCCATTCAGTTTAATTTTATTCCACTTAAGTTACAGTTATTGCAGCATTTATTTAAATTATAAACATATAAATACCATTAGGGAGCAGTGATAGTTTGTGGTTACTGTGTAATGTGACCTGGTTCAGCATGCTGTCTTCACATGGCATTCTGTAATCTGTGCAAAGGAATAATGAAAAACAACCATCTTAAAGGAATCACACTCCTGCATGTTTCTTTTGCCACTGCTACAGCAAGATCTTATGGAGGATTGTCATCATGAGGGAAGTTTAAAAGTTTTTTTTAACTAGTTTAAAAAAAAGTTGGTGTCTGCATCGACCCACGTGGTGACAGCCACATATTCTGCACTAACCCTTTCCTTGCAACAGGCTGCATTATATATTTAACTGTTCATCTCTTTCAAAGCGTTTGATTTGGGTGATTTCTACACCAGATGTGGTTATTCACAGGATGTCACTGACCACACAGATGATAATGAGGAAAAATATTTGGTTTTATTGTCATCTGGGCTAAGATCAGGTGATGAGCGGTAAGTATAAAATGTCCTGTTAGTTAACGCACATTCTACTATTGAAACCAAAACAAAGAAACGACATAATAAAGTGCAACAATGAAATTTTACATATAAGATTTAGGTTATATAACACGAGCCTGAGAATCCAACCATAATGCATTAGTTTAACATTAGTATACTGCAGAGTTCTGGATTTCAAAGGCTTAATGAAATTTGATATATAATTAGTTATCAGCTGATCAGCGTTCCCAGGAGAAAATTAAACTTGAAACAGTTAAATATGTTAGGCTTTCTATGGGATAATAATGGCATAATACGCAAAAGCCTCTTAGTGGATATTTGTGTTTGGCTTTGAGTTTTTCCTATCAGATCTATTTGCTGTCTTAAATCTCCCCTTTGTGGCAGGATGGTTGAAGCTTAATGACTCCTTTGAACAGCCGCCATCCTTGGTAGAATGGCTTTGGGAATGTCAGCCGGCTAACCTTTAGTCTCTTTCCCACATCCTGAAATAGCAAAGGGCGAGTAATACCCAGCTTTTAATTCCTGTCCATCTCCTGTATTCATAATCTGTTAATCATTTTTTACGTCACAGAGAGGCAAACATTATTGGAATAAACACAATCACAAAAACTCATGAAACATGGACCCACCACGGTTTTACTGGTCTGTGTAAATCTCATCTTTGGAATAGTATTTATTTTGTGTTACTTGTGGCTTTATCTAATTTTTTATTGTGAGAATCATTTATTATATTTATTAAATTATTGTGTCCTGTAAAACAACTTTAGAATTGGCCACAATATTTGCAAGTTAATATTTTTTTCCACAACAAAACTTGTTTGTGGTCCATGATGACATGACAAATGGGGAAGTCTGATCACAATAAACACCTTTTTAATAAAATGTAGTTTGCTTTAAAAGGTTTACTACATTTTTACATAAGGAAATTATCTGTTGGTTTCTTTTATTGAAGCTGAAAATGATTAAAATTTCCATATTAAAAATTATTGGCTGTTTTTAATGTAATTATACGCATTAATTTAGTTTTTTAAAAGAAAGATTTTAGAAGAATTTTTCAGAAATGTTTTTGTCAGATGTTGGATCCATTATTTTTTTGTATTAATTGTCAGTAAATTAATTTAAATTTCCATCAGATGGTTTTTTTGGATTAAAATTTCTTTTCAAAGAGACGTGGTAATCTGAAAATGTCTCTGTAACCTGAGTTCAGGGCTCGGTTGGACTTACTCTCAGGCTCTTAGGCTCTCAACTGACTGACGTAGTAAATAAATCAATAAAATTTAGAATAAACAGACTGATACAATTTTTGTAGGTGTTATAGATTTAATTTCCTTATTTGGAATTTATGAAGTGACCCACCCGCAGGCCAAACACTTGTGCCTGTGCTGGCCGAGCTACCAGTATAAAGATTAACCTGGACTAGTCTGTGAACATCATCATGTCAATCAGAAAAGACAAGAAGTAGTAAAACGATTTGAACTCCTGGTTTAAAGGAAAATCTGCAGAAAATCCGTTTTTCTCTTCGCTCTTTAGACCTGCAGCATGTCCACATACGGGAAGCCTACAGCTGACCCAAAAGGCAATATGAGCCCTGATCACTTTGTGCATATTGACTCACCAAACAATGAATCAGAATCCGTTTTATTACCATTGTCAGTAATAGGGTTCACAAACTATTAATTCAAGTTAACATCCACTAGTAATAGAAATAAAGTTAAATAATAAAGACTCTGAGATAAGACATGCAATAAAAATAATCTAACTAAAATAGAAAATACTCTTCCAATATAAAACATAGTTTACATTTAACAACAAACAGTGTTGGATGGTTAATATTAATATAAATGTCGCCATCAGGTGTATGAACCATATAGTACAAATGGAAGATGCCGATTGGTGCGAGTTATTAGCTGATAGGTCTAATACAGTTATTTAGTGTAGTTATTTAATGTATTTGACTTTTTCAGAGGTATAGTGGTTCAGGTGTAAACCAAATCAGAATCAACCTTTAGCAGCAACCACTGTATTGTGGAATTGATAATGAATTGATTGTAAAATGCTTGTGTAGAATGGGTAGAATGTATGCTTGCTTTTTTTTCATGAGCAGAAACTTGCTAAGAATAATGTGGCTGGCTCATCTATCACTGGTTTCTGGCTCTTTTAAAGCCATCTCAGCTCCTCTCTGTTGGATGGTCCCTGTTGTCTTGAGGCCTAGAGGGAGAGTAAAGAAGGAAAAGTGGAGATCATGTCAGATCATGATGGACCCACCACAGTACAGAGACCTCCCTGCCGATGAGCAAACACCGCTACAAATGGCCGAGCTGGCTGGACAATCACTGTGTGAATGGAAGCTAATTAGCTGGAGTCTAATGCTAGTTTACTAACACCTGTATTAGCGTGCAACTCAGCAGGGTGTCATGGCTGACCAACATGCACTAATCCCTCATAAGCCCAAAGTGCTCCTCCTAACAAATGGCATTAACATATTCGGCTTTAGCCAGCTGTTGCTTACCTAAACCCGGAGTTTACTCAGGGATGTGTTGATGCAGATGAGAGCCTGTGTGCTCCTGTGCGAGTTAAACTATGAGTTGAATAGTTGTGATAAAGGTTGTCGTAAAATGGTAAGAACTGGTTTGAGTATTTATACTGATAATTAGAAATCAGTTAAATAACTCTGAAAATTACACCAGGTTTGTAACTATATGCAGGATATGCTTACAACTTGAGCTTTTTTCCTCTGAAATTCCACATTATTTTAAGCTATATGGAAACCTCACCATGTCCGTGTGTTCATTTTCAGTCTCATTTCATTGCTGGTGAACTCTCCCATCCTCTTCCACTGCCTGGGTGGTGGAGTGATTACTAAGTGGCCATGTGTGTATCAAGACAAGTCTGAGGCCACTGTGTGTGTGGAAGGGATTAGTGAGCTTTAGCATTAACATCGTGGCTGGACTGGCTACATTCCCTTGCTCTGCTTATAATTTAAGGGGAGGAGAAAGCGGCCGGTCCATTAGCTCAGTCTGTTTGCTCAGGAGTAGGCCGACTCTGATCCTCTAATTTCTCTCACCCTTTCCAAGAGGATCTCTGGCTTTTGTTGCAGAGGGATGGAAAGATAAAGGATGGGACTGACGGGCACATTGATTCAGAGATCACCATTCTTGGGACATTCTGTACACTTACCAAACTAATCAGTGTGTGTAAACACAACGAGACGTGTTGAGGATGGCGGCTAAAAGGCCAGGGTCTTGGGGTTGATTAGGAAGAGCTTTTTGATGGACCACACTCAGTGTCTGTATGCTCTGATCTGCACCCTGACTGGGTTTTGCACTTCCCTCTACTGACTGATTCTGGGTGGCTGAAGAGACCAAATGGTCTCTTGTGGATAGATAAAGTCTTAACGGATCATGCAGATGCTTCCATGTTTCAAATGATTTGAAAGAGAGCAATACTTGATCTGAGTTGCTTTTCTTTTCTCAGAAATCCTGGAGGTTTTGGAAAGGCCTTTTTTTATATATAAAAGCTGAAATATTTTCATGTTTAATATCACTTTTAGATAAGTTTTTAAGGCAAGTTTATCTGTATAGGAAATTAAAAGCATTAAAGAAGAATAAAAACATAGCATTTTATTTAAACGTGTTTTTTTTAATTCACAAATTAAAAAAATCACAATAAAATCATAAATTAAATTAAAAGATCAGTTGAGTTACTGTGCAGACTTCATGCATTAACTTTGATTTGAAGTGTTTTTGGTTAAAGTTTGATCTCTCTGGCAGTTTGTTCCACATGTTTGCAGGGAAACTTCTACATCCTGCTTCTATTGGTTAATCTGGACTCTGGTCTGGACCAGCTCACCTGAGTCTTTGGGTCTAAGAGCTCTGCTTGGTTTATACAGTATTATCTGAACATAACATAGATGTATTCTAAACCGTTCTGGGATTGATAAACATATCAATATTGATATTTTTGGGAAGTCCTGTTAAAATACCGTTGGAGTAATCTACTGCAGACGGGTGAGTTTCTCCTGGTCATTCTAATCTTTAATCCTGTTGAGGTTTCTGAGTTGATACAAAGCTTCTTAGTCACAGCTCTGATGTGGCTGCAGAAAGTCAGATATGAGTCCATCAACACACCATAATGACTATTATGCATAATGAGCATACAGTCTGCAAGATGAACAGAAGAGGTCTAAGCACTGATCCCTGAGGTACTCCACAAATTATGGCCACTCGCTCAGATTTATAGCTGCCGATTGCATTTATAAATAACTCCAACCTTCTAAAAAGGATCTGAACCACAATCAAACTGTCACACAGTCTGTCACAAATATTTGTTCACACTGCACCGAGAACACGATCGACGGCTACTGTCATGCATTGTGGTCTTGCTCACCCATTCAGACATTTTGCCTTCAGGTGTAAAAAGACTTGTCAGAACGGTTTATGTGTAATATCCCTGCAAACCCCACACTGTGCCTACTGGTTGATGTGGTGACGATGTCACAAGGTTTAATTCTGCAGACTTAATCCTCACCTTCTCATGTATTCAAAAGAAAACCATCTTCTGAATAGGAAATCCAAACAAAATCTATGCATCCAACAATTGAGGAATCTCTTATTAGATCAGTATTAAGATAAAGTCTGCCTCCTCAAAGGGTCAATTAGCTTAATTTCACTCCCTCTGGTCCCCTGTATGTGATTAGCAGCATAACATTGGTTCTGGGGTGTGACCTTTGACCAGAGCTGTTTCAGTGTTATGAGGTCTGAACCCTGAAAACAAATTCACACGAACATTTTAGAAAGATTTAAAGATGGTACTAAAAAAATAACTGATGGAAAAACTGATACCTTTGGGTTCAGACTGTAACTCAATATTCCAGTTGGAGTCTTAAAATCCTAGATGTTGTAATTTAGCTGTCACAACCCAGCTTGTCAACTTCATTATTTTCAGACTAACACACATGCCCTTTAACAAATATTTGTCCTATGAGTTGAGTTATGATTATGACTCTGACTGGTGTGAATGTCGGTTTTTTAGTTCATGGATGCATAAGTGTTTTTTCTTTTAAATAACGGAAAAAACTGGGAACCATGAAGTACTTAAATACCTGAGGAATTAGCTTTTAATATGTCAAATTCCCACCTCATAACATAATCTCATTAGTTAAGAGTTTTAACATTTTAAAAGGACACAACATAAAATAGATGGAAAACATCTCAGATTAGGTCTTAATGTTGTTCAAAGGTATTCATATTTCTTTGCAATAGAACAACCACATGTTAGTAAAGTGAGATTTGTTGGATTATTTATGAAGACATTCCAAAAATGCAGCAAGTTAAAGAAATTTTGAAGGAATTTGAGTCTCTGCTTTTTTCTTTTCTGAGGAAACTGATATAAATTTAAACCTGAGTATTTGTGTGTGAATGGTATGAAAGAAATTTGAGCATCTTTTTACACAATTGAGTTAATTTCTGTACACTTTAATGATGTGCATTTCATCTTATCAATGTTTCATATGAAAATGAGTGTGCAACATCAGTTCATAATCTACTTATTCAATAATTTAGTTTAAAAATATTGGGGGAAGTCTGACATTAAGAATAATTTTCTCATGTTATGAAAACGGGTTGCAAGTAATAATGCGGTATAGTCGGATTTGTCTGCAGGCCACATTCGCTCTGTCAGTTTCAACTCAAACGCTGAACCCAGAAAATGAATGGATTATTAAATCCGTCTTGACACAAAAGATTTGTATTATAATAACCCATCAATCACCAGATCTTAAGCTGCCTCTCAGGAGAATACTGTTCTGTCAGCACACTATGACTCAACATCGTCTTCATTTTAAGTGGACATCAGATCAGATGTCACTGTTAATTCCCCAAAGCCATGACCTCTTTTAATACCTCTCACAGCCAATTAGGGTAGGTAATGGTGGCATATCTACAATAGCATTGCACAGGAGCTGATGGAGCTACACATGCTACCCATGCAACCACCATCAGTGAGGATGGAGGTTAATGGGCAATCACAGGGGGGCTTATGTTGCAAATCAGTGTGGATCCACGGGACTCTACTGGGGATTCCTGTCCAGTGTTGCTTGATGCTGGAGCTTATGATCCAGTAATGGGTACTTTGGTGGAGATCTAAGAGGGTCCTGAGGGAATGTGGTGTAAACTGGGCCCCAGCCTCCTTTGGCTAAAAGAGGCTTTGATGGGCAAAGTAGTTCAACAGAAGCAACGTGGAGGAACAGGTCCCAGCTGATGGGACATGTCACTTCTAACTAAAGGAGAATAAACCCTTCTCATAATGATTAAAAGAGAAAAGATGACTGGATCTTTAGTCTTTTTATTTCTTTTTTTTTTGTATAATTTTGGCTTAAATCTGATGATCAAATATTATTTTATCTAATTTATCTAATTCAATGCGGGTGTTTGGTATATTTAAGTTTTAGGGTTTTAAGTTTTGCTGATTGACTCTTAGTTCATATGGTAAAGGCTGAGGTTCAGGAGAGAAATGCGTGATTGTATATGAGGGACATAAAGTACGACACATCACACCAGTTTGAACATTGTCTGAAACCAGCTATCTCCAAAGCACGGGGAAAATATTTCCAACAGATTTTTCGCCTTTTATTGTAACTGTTTTGATTTGTGAATCAGATTTTCAGTTGTAGGTGCAAACTGTTTATTATACAGGTTCAGCTTCTGCCATGTTTGTCACGTTGCAGTTTCAGTGCACAGTTAAACTCTGACAGGTGAGGCAGCAAACATAAACTGTCAATCCGAGCAGGTTCCTTTCCCACATTTAGAGTGAACCTCCTCAAGATAATGATGTGGTTCCCTGTTAGGTGTGCCCATAATATTGACACAGTGGAGAAGAAACTGGATAAAAGTCATTATTGATCAGTGTCACGGCTCCAGCTCTGCCAGCATGGCTTCTGAAAGGAGAGATGTGATGTCTAGGCTGAGTTACAGGGGTTTAGTTTATTCCTTCTGTTCATGTCAAAGGATGGGAGGGTGTGTAATGAAGAATGGTGAAAGCAGGTGGTGTGACTAAAGCGAGGACTGGACTGAATTAGGCGGATGCAGGGAGGAGGACATGGGACGGGGTGTCACCAGTCGACAGGGCCTATCCCAGGCAGAGCCACACACCACACCCACCCAACTGTTCCTCTTTCAGCACCCTTCTGCCCAGTTCTCCCCATCTCCCTTTCTCACTCTCTCTGTCTCGCTTTATTTCTCTCCTCTCCTCCTCTTTTTCTTTTCTTTTCAAAATGCATTGTTAACAAAACGGTTTACAAACCCTGGCTGGTACATTATCCACGACCGCCTCCTGTGAGATTGATTTAAGCAAATGGATTCAGAAGAGGGAGGGAGGGGGTTAGCGTGGAAAGGATGCAGAAGGAGAAAAGTGAAAAGGGGTGTGTTTCTTCGCACAGCAGCTTTACAAAACCACCACATGGGCCACGTTGAATATTCCTCTTTCTCTTGCATTTTGAGAAGCCATACATTAAACGCTCATTATGCAGCCTTTATGTGGAGGAGAGGGCCCGTCTCTGAGAGCGCAGAGCGACGAGGATGCACTGTGATCTCTGCATATGCATGGATGGAGCATCTTTAGTGGCTTTCTGACATGTATGATATCATCATGACCGAGAGATTTGACTTTCATACGGCCTGAACAGGAAAAGGAGGGTGGGTCAGGTGCAAGGATGGTTCTTGCATTATGAATCAAATCATGCATGTTTGATTATAGGGGACATTTAAGGGTGCATTTTTTTTCAGGACTCAAACAGATTTTTTTTTTTTTACTGTGACCAGTAAAAGAAAACCAGTATAACTTATAGATGATGGAATTTTAAGGACGTGTTTTGAAATGAAATCATAAAATCTGACCAAAAAAACATTTTTCAGAGAAGTTTGAGCGAGTTAGTCCTCCTCGCTCTCTGAAGGACACACTGTGGACTATTTTCTTTCACTTTTCATGTGACTTTTTAACTTTATCATTTTACTTTCACAGTCCTCTTTCCTTTTGCCAACAATGGCATCTTTTAGGGGGTTCTAGAGGTGTGTGCACGAAGGGGCGGGGGGGGGGTTGAACCGGGCATCCCATCATGATAAATCACTGGTTAATGAGGAGTCTATTGTGTCCTCACACATTGTCCCCATCCCCTCCACCCCCTCCTCCTTGTGTCCCTTAGACCCCTACCTTCGGGTTGTTAAGCTGACACAGATAATGAACTGGCCGCTTTGAACTGTCCCTACAATATTGACTGGTTGCACACAGCAGATGTCTCCCTGGCAGAAAGCAACTGGTAAAAGCACATTAGGTTAACAAAGACGGCTTTGCTTTTGAGGGGTGGGGACGGCAGAGGAGGTGGCAGAGGGGTCTGTGTGGGTGTGTTGTGAGGCAGGAGGATGGAGGGACGGGTGGGGCAGAGGGCAAGCTTTAGAGTTGACAGATCTGGAGGATTATATCAAAACAACACAGTTGTCGATTATATGAGAAGAAGCAACAAAGCCGTGATGAGAGAGGATCTTCACAAGCTTGTGTCGCTTTCTGAAAGTCCTTTGGCAGGATGATCTTTATATGTAGTTACAGTTCAAGCATAAATGTCAACAAAGGAGTCCAAAAGTAAAATATGCAGAGTTTAACTTTGTATCTGCAGCAAAGTAGCAAAAAGGTTGCTCATTTTAAATGTGAAATGGCTTCCTGTACCGTTTCATAGATGTGCTTTTTCTACTGAACTTTAATCATTTTTGTAGTTATTAGAACTTTCCTAAAACTTCATTATTACCAAATATTAATGAAGTTTGATTAAAGTCTCTTCTGTTTATCACTAATCATCATATTAGACTGATTATATAACCAACCCTTTAAAAAATAGCTTGTTTCTAAAGCTGATACATCTGCAGTTTTGCACAATTTAACCATCTTTTTCATAATTTGGCACTGATGAATTCATTCATTTTGTCCACAGATAACAAAATGATTAACTAAGTTTTCAGTCTCGCCCCTCGTTATTGTTGTTCAGTGAATGCTGCACAGCCTGTGAGCTGGCTGGTTTCTATCTGGCAGGGGGACGGGTGTCTAATGGGTCAATAATAAGCCGTGACTAACCGTCTCCCTGAGGAGCAGCTCGACCAGACACACACTCCCAGAAAGCAGCAGAAAGGTATGAGCTACCAACACTGATTACCATATAATTGCTGCCATTGTATTTGACATGGAGAATTAGTAGCCTGCTAGGTGGCTAACTGGCCTTTTATTCAGCTCAGGACTGGACAGAAAACACACCCACACACAGACAGGCATGCAAAACTCAAAACAGATGGAATATACTGTTATGTGCTCATTATTAGTGTTGTCGTGTGGACGGTTTCAAAAAGATTACAGAAAGCTTTTTATAATTGCTCTTCATTTTTTCTCTGGTGAATAAAAAAACTTTAATGATGAATATATAGTGTGACACGTTTGTGTATGTGTCCAAGACGGTGGCTGATGATCCTGAAAGTTTCCCTTTGCAGTAGAACCACATCAGTTTAAGGTTCTGTGTTCACACACTGTATAATCCGCTATGACCCATTCACATTCCTCCTGTCCACTTTGAAAACTACACCCTGTAGCAGTTGCGAACTTATCCCATGAGGAACCACATTGTCAGACTCTGAGGCACAGATCAATTTGATGTGGTTTCTGGCATACGAGTCAAGAGGGTTAACGAGACCCACTGCCATGGAGTCCCCTCAACCCACGTGTGGCTAAACGATCACTTCCCTGCACGTTTCACATCGCAACAAATCTCTTTTCATGATCACTTTTCACTCTTTCTCTTTCTTGCCTGACTGGCTCTTTTTAAACTGAGCGGGTGAGGAAAGGGAGTCGGTGAGAGATTTTTTTTTTTTCCTCACTAAAGTTTTTGTGCGAGGACGGCTGAGTGAGGGCCCATTATAGAAAAGGCCCAGACCACCACTGGATGACCCTGCTATGAGCAACAAAACCCAATTGGTCACGGCCGCCAGCAGCTAATGGGCCAGAGAGGAAAAGCCTTGGGTGGGTAATGACTGTATTCTGTGCCTTTTTCTTTGCGTCCTTCTGGTGCTATGACACCCTCCTGTTTTACCCCACCAGCCACCAGCCCTGTGCCCTGTCTGTACCCCTGCACCCAACTCTGTGCCCCCTTGAAGTCGTCTCCTTTAGAATTATTTACACTCGCAGTCACATCCAAACAATGCTGATGGTCACAGTTAGCATGTTTATGGTGCACTTGGCAACTAATGCTGCTGATAGATCGGGCAGAGGGAACCGGACGACCTTATGTTCCCTGCTTTTCCCACATGCTGAAGCTTTATAGAGTTGTCCTTTCCAGCTCTGCTGAATAAACAAGCACTTGACTACACGGAGATAAAAAAAAAGGCTTTCAGATTATAAATACTGCTTTTCACGGTGCAGCTTTTTAATTTTTAAAAGATTAGAAGTGTCCATTGAAGGAAAAGAAAGTTGCTTAATCTTTGTGATCCAAGATATTCTTGAAGAGAGCCCAGTAAAAACTGGTTAAACTCTAGTAAGACTTCACCAGTTCATCCAAGTTTCTAAAACATGTTTGTGAACATGTCTGTTAATGACGACCACACAAAATGAGTATAGCGCTTGTAGTTTTATGTGGTAGTTACATCTCAATCAGCATGGAGTGAGATGTTTCCGACAGACATCTTGACAGTGATCAAGACATGGAATGTGTGTGTGTCACCTTTTATCAATATGTTACACATGCAAGGTTAGAGCCAAACGGGTTGTCTTGGGAGTGTGTGTGGGGGTCACAATCAAACTTTCTCCCACAAAACACATCTCCAGGTGTAAAACAAAAAAAGTGTAAATTACTCTGAGGTGCCGTGTTTCATTTACTCAGATTATGCATCGCTCATTCATAGTCTAAGTAGAGGCCAAGCCATCACCATGTATGTAAAATATGGAGTGGGGGTGAGGGGTTTCAGGATAATGAGTGAATGTGATGCTTAATTTAAAAAGGAAATTATCTTTTAAATATTATGAGATGGAAAAAGTGCTGGGTTAGCTAACATCTGGAAGCTAAAAGATGTCACCACCATGTCAGTGGCCTAACATGTTGGTTCAGTTGTCTCTGCATAATCACTGATCACAGTGCAGCTTCCATGATTCCATGATTTTGCTAATAGCTCACAAATGAGTTTGTCAAAAAGACCAATTAAATTATGAATGAGATGTAAAACTCGATTATTGAAGATGTCTTTTTTTTTGTACCACTGAGATGCTGGACTTATTATTCCGTGTACTGGGACAAGATGAAAACCCTTTAAACTCCCAGAATGAGAGAATGTTAAGAAATATGCAAAGTATCTGAATAAAAAGTAAAAACATCCAGTTTGAGGTTCAGTAATGTTGTACACATCAGTTTATGCACTTTACATTAAAAATGTAATATTTATTCAGTGTTTACCACTCAGAATTAACCATAATTTCATTTAAACTTCATTAACCTCATTGCATTGGCTAAGTCTCTGTTGTTAAAGATCAAAGAAAATTATTTTTTTCCATTATTTGGCAAGAAATTTATGTAATTTGTAATTTATTTTCTTTATAACTTTGTTAGTATAAAAAAAAGCATTACGTTAAATTTCTTATGATAAAAATACACTTTTTGTAAATTCTGATTAAATTTAGGTTTGCTAATAATTGCTCTCTCTTGGGGGGGGAAATAGGTGAAATAATACCTGCTGGTTATTCCTGCTGGGGCTGAGAAAGAAAGGAAAGGGTCATATTTCATCGTGAATGAGACGCAACGGTTGGAAAAACCAATCAAACCGAAATCAGTTCCACAGGGTTTCAATTTCTCCTGATCCTGAGCAAAGATGGCGACTATGAGGTGTATTTCAGGTGGTTGGTGTTCCTTCAACCATTGCGATGTCTAAAGGAGTAATTAACCAAACTGTGAATGAATATTGTTAGTGTCATTCCACTGCAGTCTTTAAAACAGCATTTTCAGCTGTTTTAGTTTCACAAAATGCTTAAATTATTTCTCTCACACCTACATTTTTAATCATGTTGAATTACATTTTTGCCATGAATGTTTTTTGCTAGTGTTCCTGAAAGAAGGAAATCTGTCAATAGGATTAAATTCAATTAAATTATTTTTTTTATTTTTGATATATTTATTAATATATATTCTATGATGGATTTAAAAATGTGTTACTGGACAACGATTAACATCTTTAAAAAGAGACAAATCAAACCCAGTGTCGGCATTATGTATACAGGTAAAATCAGAAGGCAAAGCAAGTTTATTTATATAGCACCTTTCATCCATCCATTTTCTACCGCTTTTCCCTGAACGGGGTCGCGGGGGGGCTGGAGCCAATCCCAGCTCACAACGGGTGAGAGGCGGGGTACACCCTGGACAGGTCGCCAGTCCATCACAGGGCCAACACACACAAACAACTATGCACACACACACACTCACTCCAATGGACAATTTAGAGTCTCCAATCAGCCTATCCCCAAGGTGCATGTGGGAGGAAGCTGGGGGGAAGCTGGGGAGAACATGCAAACTTGATCCCCTCCCCAACCGAGGCTCGAACCGGCAACCTTCTTGCTCAGTGCTAACCAACTGCGCCACCGTGCAGCCTAGCACCTTTCATGTACAGGACAAAGTACTTTACATCAAAAACAACAAACAGAATATAAAATGGGAAAATCATCTCAATTGGATATTGACTTGACGCAGGTTCCAGTGTTGAAACTGAGCCCATTTGTTCGTTTATGCACACACCCGACTTTAATTTACCTTCTTTATATTATTTTAAAACAAGGTTTAATTATGTGATCCCACCATTGCAGTTCTTTTCCTTGCCTCACAGTATTCTTAACTTTTTATGTGTGTATGTGTGTTGTTACAGTACAAAATGTAACCATTGAGTGTTTTTAGCCATCAAAAGTCCTGTGACTGTAAATTAATACTGTTACCTCCAGTGTCAGAAATTTGTTCTAGAATAAAATCTTAATTAAAGCATTGATATTTTAGTCATTTTGGGATGAGTATGTAGTAATCAAGTGTGTGTGTGCATGGCTGTGTGTCTGTGTGTGTTGGCCCTGTGATGGACTGGCGACCTGTCCAGGGTGTACCCCGCCTCTCACCCGTTGTGAGCTGGGATTGGCTCCAGCCCCCCCGCGACCCCGTTCAGGGAAAAGCGGTAGAAAATGGATGGATGGTTGGATGGGTATGTAGTAATCATCTACCATAAAGCAGCTGTACTATCAGGAAATATGCAAAGCATTGCCTAAGCTGGGACACGATTTTTATTTTAAAATATTTAAAATTGTATAAAGCATGTGTATAACAACCCTGTGATGGACTGGTGACCTGTCCAGGGTGTACTCCACCTCTCGACCGATGTCAGCCACGACCCCATTCAGGGAATAAGTGGTAGAAAATGGCTGGATGGATGTTTATAACACAATTTACTTAGTATTGGATTAAAGTTAAGTGATTCTCGCTTTGACCCACTGAGCCTTGGACATGTGACCTCTGGAGGCATCCTGTAGTGTCTTGAATAAGGAATTTTCTGATCCTCTCTGGTGCTGTGGGTTGTGAGGTGTAGCCTCAGTACACCCAGCTTGGCCTTGCATATTATGCCGGTGCATGATGCAGATCGGCTCTGGGAAGTTTGGATGCAGTCTTATTGTTTCCTTTACATGTTTGAGTAGTTTTTAGTGCAACAGCTTTACATCGTTCCACGAGGGTGGCTTGTATTGTTTGTACACAAACTATTAGTCCAGGAGTCAAGATTCACAGGTGAAACATTGCTTTGCGACTGGGTGTTTTCAGAGAAATCACAAGTTATGTTTTCAAGCCTAAAAACTTGGTTTTATTTGTTCCACAGTGTGGTTGTTTCACTTGGCTGTGAAAGCAAACTTGGTGTTGAAAAAAATCCTAATAAGATGGTTGGAGATGGTGGTAGTCGGGAACAGTTCGGTCGGTCTACACACATAGAAGGGAGGAGGAGTAGGTGATGGTGGTGGGGAGGTCACAGTAGCTCCATTCAGGCTCTAAGACAACACCACACAGAATGATAGACTCCTCAGGATTGTTTGTCACTCTCTGGCCATTCCCCCCTCCGTCTCCCTCAATGGTACACATGAGACTCTCACAGGTACCAGAAAGAGTGTGTGTGTGTGTGTGTGTGTGTTTGTTTGAAGGGTGGGACTAGGGTGGTAGTGGTGGTGGGGTTGTATTTTAGAGATAAAGCCTCCTAGTCCTATGGTTGATTGCCCCACTATAGACACTCACTCAGTGGTTCTGAAAGGCTCCCTCAGACACCAGTGAATAAACTCTTACTCTTACGCATCCATACATCAACCTCCCCTTCACCCTCTCTCTTCTGGTAAACACCCCCCCTCTCGTTCCTCGTTCACTTTGAATTTTCCAGGGATTTGAGCACAACCTCTGAAACCCTCCTTTCCACACTTATCCCGAAGGAAAATCTGTGCTTTCTCACAACCTTTTCATGCTTACAAACGCTCGGCTATCACAAAGAGTCACGAGCATTTGGAAGTCAGAATTTCCATACTGACTGAATGCAATAAGGAGGAAAAAAAAGCTATTTGGATATTCATGACGCCATGAGTACCATTACGGTTCATAGAAACCTCTGAGGAATCTCAAAGGTCTTTTGAAGTCATCGGCATTTTTTAACATCTTTCTCATATTTTTTCTGTTATTTAAAGCAAAATCACAACATGAAAATATAAAAACTAACAAACATTTCTGGTCTTGAAAGTTTTCTAAATTGAAACATAGGAGGTCAGACAGTGGATGCCTGCAGTCTATCGTCAACCTCTTGTCAGACATGCCGATGTTTTCCTGTCAAGCTAACCATTAGCTTGTTTCTGTAAAGAACCTTGTTAGAGCTCTTGTGGCTTCTGTCAGCAGTTTGCTGGGCGCAGAAAGACTGAAAAGCAGCAGGTTAGATGTTTGAACATATCCCTGCAATCACTGAATTCAGCTTTATCAAACACATTTGCATCATGTTGCTTTGCTGCCTTTCAGAGATGGTTTTCCTACAGCTTTCACTTGACAATGTTTATCTTTTGCACAAAAAACAATATAGTTAGAAAAATTTGGACTGTTTGGGCATGAGTGTTGCAGCTTTATCAATTTATCATCAACCTGTGGCCATTTTGCAAACAAATGATGGCCGATGTTTCCCCATCTACTTTCTTTGTAGCTTAAGAAGCAGCTGCTTTACTGAAATTATATTGGCAGGACAATAAAATGAAATTATGTCAGCAACAATTAGCCAGTTCTCAGTCTGTTCCTGCTGTGCTTCCAGGAAATAGTCAGTTTCTTAACCGCTTAATCCAGTTCAGGGTCATGGGGAAGCTGGAGCCTATCCCAGCAATCATTCAGGTGAGAGGCGGGGTACACCCTGAAAAGGTCGCCAGTCCATCGCAGGGCCAACACACAGAGAGAGACACACAACCACACACACTCGCATTCCTATGAACAATTTACAATGACCAATTCACCCAACATGCATGTCTTTGGATGGTGGGAGGAAGCTGGAGAGAACCCACGCTAACACAGGGAGAACATGCAAACTCCACACAGAAAGGCCACTGTTCAGACCTCCCCCCGGCTGAGGCTCGAACCAGCAAACCTTCCTGTTGTTCCTGCTGTGTTTCCTGAAAACCGTCCCAACTCTGAAAATTGCATCAGTGTTTCTCTGTTTATGCAGAGCTCTGCAGTGTCAAACACAAGCCAAAACTCTCTGAATGCTCTTCTGGTCTCATCTTTAATGGTGTGAATGGTGCAGTGAAGATGAACCGACTCAATGGATCCTCAAAGACCTGGGCGGCAAGCCTTTCCACTCAGCGGTTTGATTGACACTGTCCATCACAGGCAATTAACTCGACTCTGTAGCAATGTTTTTCTCCTGTTTTTCACTGCAGGTTAACATTTTTTAAACAGTATTCATTAGATTTAATTTGTTTGGCTTGTGATAACCCTTATCTTGCCCCAACAGTGATGTAAAAACCTCTATTTCAATGTTTAAATCCGGCCTTCTGTCACCGTCACACATTTCCATTTCCAACCTTTATATGTAAAGCCAAGTGGCTGGAAGAGCTGAATGTTGCCTCCTTATGGTGCAGCCCAGTTTAAGCCATTCAAATTCAGCCACAGTGTGGAGATGCAGGGCTTTGCATATTCCTCACTCCTCAGAGACTGTAGCACAGGCAGGCCTACCTTTGTCTTCACCCAGGCTGTGGACCTCTGGGAGTTCTTTGCTCTGATCAGGCCTCCATTTAAACAAGTCAAACAAAACCAGCATTTAGACCAACCAGGTTCCCTCCACTGGAGATTTACATGCAAGCTGTTACCCTTCTGTTCCTGGTGCGATGGTAAATGCTTATTCCTCAGGTCTTTATTATTTCCTAATCTGCTTTTTAATCCTATCAAAACAAAAACTTAAAAATGTTTTATCTCCTTTACTAAATTTTCTAACTAAACTAACTAAACTCCATGGTTTCTGGGTTTGGGTTCTCTAAATGGATGGTACAGATGAAGTAGAGCAACTTGGTATTTTTTTTCCAACCGTAATTTTCTTTTTAATGACACATCCAAGCACTTCAGAATCTTCCTCTACAATAGATCTAATATATAAGCTGCCTTCAGCCCCCTCCTTCACTTCTGTTTCAATCTTCTCGTACACTTGTGAAGAACTATGGCTGAATTACTCTGCTTATAAACAGAGAAGTGCCTTAATTAAAGCTTCATCCTCCGACCAAATCCCCCTCTCTACTTCATTCTCTTCTCATCCTCGGCCGCGTCTCAACCGGCAGACAAAGGAGGGGCATCGTTGACTTGCACTCGGAGGCTTTCACATAATCACCAGCCTCTATAGAAGCCCCCTATTCGATACAATGACATTGCAAATTAAAAGAATGACTGTCCAAATTAAATCAAGCAAGGCAGCTCCATGCTTGTAGCCGGCTCTCAGTTCAAGCTTAGCCTCCTCTCTGCACAGCTCCCCTCCCTCCTTCATACTCGAGTCTCATAAGCGAGAGGTGAGTGAATGGAGGGGTCCCCCAAACACTCCTCCTTGAGATAGTACTTCTTGCTAATTAACTGGTGCTCTTTGTCATCTCCTCCATAAGTATGAAGGACCTCAGGAGGACTGAATGGCGTGTTCTCAACTGGCAACAGTTTCCAACTGTCTCTTGCTCTCTGCTCTCTTTGTCCGATGTCGCAACAGTGAATGAATTGATAGGCTTTTTATTAATTAGCTTTTGTGTGCAGCTTAAAAAGAAACTGCTCATCGTGGGGGACACTTTCTGTGGATTCTGCTCATTGGAAATGAATTTTCATTTAAAAGAAAAACATCTTTAAAGTGTGTGTGTGTTTGTGTGTGTGTAGTCTCTTTGCATGTGAATGTCGCCATGATCCCTGGACTCTGGAGACGGCCTATCGTGGCCTGTCATCTCTAATCCCTGAAATATTGTCCCAGTTCAATGAATGGTGTAAAATTGGAACATATGTGTCATTATTCTGTAAATCTTTTATTATACCATGATTGTCCCGTTTTTATCCCCACGACTTCACAGACCACTCCTCGCAAGCTGCCAGCTTCCCGTACAAGAGAGACTCTGTGCAGGTTGTTTTTTTTATCCCGGCAAACGTGCACGTCTCTGATGCAGCATGAATTATTACAGCAGCTTTACTTCAAGGAGACGTGGGAGTATAAAACTGTGTTGACTGTAATTTCCCACACATCTGCTGGGATCGAAGATGTGCCAGGGCTTTACTGGCTGGACACGTGTCAAAAAGCTAACCGGTTTCGAACTCCCACACTGTGACATGAGATTTTCTGTTCCCTTTTCAGTCTCGCTGTATCATCCCGAGAGAAGAGGACTGTAAAGATCCATCAAAGTGTTGAGAGGCGATGGGAAAACATGTAAAGAGAACCGTGTCCATGGATAATGGCTGGAATCACACTCTGACTCATGAAATCTACAAAGCAAAACAATTTGAACACAATCTTTCTCTGTGTGTGGCAACACAAACAATGGCGCACTCTCTACATCTCCAGTATTTTCTAAGCAAGAATGCAACGTGTAAGAGCATGCTTGACCTGCCGTATGCTCAGAAAAGACTATTTCTGTTTTAAAGCTTTATCTCTTGTGATTTTTTTTCTGAAGGGAAGAGAGAGTCTCACATTCCTGTTCGCTGGCTTGTTGTCTTTGGAGTGGACTCTCTCTCAGGCCTTTGTGTTCTTCTTGACCTCAAGTGTCTTATCATCTGGCCCTGCAGAGCAGAGGTCACTTTGCTATAGGTGACCCTTACCCCCGCTGGTGCTGTTCTCCTTTTGTACTTGAATATAAGTCATACAAGAAGTCTCCAGGAGCATTTCTGAGCTAAAAATAATATACAAAGTACTTTTGAGGGAACGGATTTGAAGGACTTGGGGTGAGAGATGAATGGAAAGCTTGACGATTTGGCGTGCATGAAATGAAAAGTTTCTCAGTTTCAACAGAGCCGAAAATATTTTTTTTAAATATCTTTTGAAGAAAAACCATGCACCACCACCTTCCACGTTGTTTCTGGTTTGACCCCACATCCTGGTCACGAGTTTCTTGTGCCGGTCATCTCCAGCCTGGGCATCTCTTTGTTGGCATAGTTGATCAGAGGGATGAAAAGAACATTAAAGTAGTGCATGTCACGGTTTCTCTGATCAGGATAAACTGTCGTTTTCTGCTTGTTAAGCTGAAATTTCTCTGCGCTCAACATGGCTGCTAAATCTGAGGAGAGGAGAAAGGGCCAAATGGACTGCAGTGGATGTTGAAAGGAATAGATGAATGATGGTGCAGAGAACTGACAAGCTGAAGAGGGGGAGCTGAGACCTGGGGAGCAGAGGTCAGATCACCTAGAGCCCTATTAGATTCCTCATAATACAATGATGGGATCAATTATAAGCCACACTGGGACTGGGAAGCCGCACAGGCCACTGGTTCTAAATGGCTGTAAGTGACTTTGAGATGCAGGACTTTGACTGCTCCAGGAATCGGACTGGAAGGGGGAGCAGTTCTCTATGTGGGAAGTCTGTAAGCCCACATTACTGCTGTCTGATGGAACCGAAGACCTCGACCGCCTCGATGGTCATCATGCCTCACAGAATTTCAACAGGGTAAATGGACCGACTTGCATTCTGCATCCGGGTTAAAGAGAACTTTAGCAGCCTTGCTGTTACTTTACAAACCGGCATGTCACACCGAGCTGCGCACAAGGAAAACGGATCAACTTTGTAAACATTTAGTTTCCAGATGAAACAATACAAACGAATGGCATAAAAAATATTCCTGAATAAATTTTGATGTTTTATAGTGTGTCTGGGCAAAAAGCCAAGTGTAAAATCTTCTAACCAACACTGGAAAATCAAACTGTTTAATTTATCATTTCATAAATGACGGCAGCAACAAACTTTTATACATTTACTTTAATAAGTAAACAGTATAATATATCTGCTTATAAAATCCCAATTTTAAACAGTAATCACATTTCTACCCTTCATCTAATGAATGGTGACTTGTTAGCAGACATTTGGGTCTCTGTGTGGCTCAGAACACTGAACCTTTAAAACCAAAATCATTTGGTTTGTTTTTCAAACTACGACTCTGACTATGAACACCATCGTGTCACAGCTCAAAAGAAGCAAAAGCACAATGAGACAAATTTAGGCTTCAACATAAGAGTGGGCAAAACAACACAATGATTCATGTTAGTGGATCAAATGAAGGATTTATCTATTCTTCATGAGTTTATTTCCCTCCAGGCTGAATTCATCAGAACCCTTTACTGATATAACTGAACATCAGACTTGTTGCATTAACTCTTCCTGAAGCTTTCCATATAAAACGTATAAAATCCCAGAATGAACAGGGCATTTTTTCTTTATTCATGACGAGATGCGTTTGCTTTGCTGTGCCCGTGAGCTGTGACTGCAAAAAGATTAATGCTGAGATTTTTTTGCTGCTGATCTTCGATTAATCATAAGAGGCCAAGTGTAAGATCAGTGTCCAGCGTTGTTTATGCAGAGCTTAGCCAGGGCCCTTCTTAACTTCACACACACACACAGCAGCAGCACATGCAAACACACACTTGTGCATCAGCAGCACTGAAAAGATCACTGGTTTCCCCCTGTTATGCAAATGCATCAAAACGCTTGAGTGAGAATTATATATGAATCCAATGAGGCTTTTTCTCTCTTTTAGAAATGCTTATCCACAACTAGTGAGAGCCCTCAATGGCAAGCGTCCGCTTCACTCCCTGGCCATGCGTATTATTCAGCTTGACGAGACGCAAACTGACATAAGCACCCGGGCTCACTTTCACCCACTGGCAATCCGATTATATGGCCAACACGCCATCAATGCTGCAGGGCCAACAGGCAGTGAAGTCCGTCAAGCATCCCCTCCTCCACCCAAGCCCCTTCTTTCCCCATTCATACCACCTTCTTCTTCGTCTTCAACTGCCCCTGTGCTGCGGCCCCTCCCATTTGCGCACACACACTTCCTCAGTTGTCCAGGAGTGACAAACAACAAGCCACCAGAGCAGACTTCTTAAATACCAGCTATTATCCCAAGAAAGACTATTTGAGATGGACATTTTTTTTAAACTATGAATGACATGAATGAGTTTTCTCTGCACGATACGTAAAGCTGGAAAAAACATGTATTTCATTTTCATTTTAAATCTATGACAAGCTGGGCTTTGCTGATTATGCAGCTCTTCAGAGCACAAAGATGGTTTTAGGCAGCTGCATGCAGCCTCCTGAAACCTTTTGGTGCTTGTTTGTTCTGTAATAATCAGATATAAGCAGCAATATCTATAACAAATAAGTACTGCAGGTCCCCCTGACCAGTTGAATCTCCACTAGTGTCACAATGGGGCTCCTAAACTAAACTGGTGTTGACAACCACACAGCCTGGCCGCCTTTCCCGTGCTGCGCAGTGACGCTTGGGTCCTCAGACAGGGCACCCGTTAAAGCGGTGGGTGTTTACATGACGCTACCCCAAAAGACTGCCAGGTGCTTGGGGTGGGGGGGTCCCCTTGCAAATCGCCCCAGATCCGTGAAACTAATGTAGAGATGAGATTAAACTTGCAGAGAGATACATTTGCAATTGATAAATGCTGAGCCACTGTGACAAATTATACTTTTTAAGGAGTGTGTGCAACCCATGGTGTGTTTGTGTGTGTGTTGACCTTTTAAACAGTATTGCCAGATTACTGCTTATACGTAAATGCTTAAACAATTACACCTTATCCTTAGTATTTCACGGCACCCAATGCTTTTGTACAAACCCAAAATGAAAATGTTCAGATGTGAAAAACTTAATTTCAGGTAGTTTAAGGACCCGTAGAGGATGTTCCACCTGTCCTCTGAAAACACAAGGATTTAGAGGGCTACTGTGCTTCCTCTACACCCCTCTGTTTTGTCTGGTATTAATGAGCAATTAACTTTGCATACAAGGTCGTGGACAATGGTATTGGTTGTCAGATTATGCTAATACGTTTGGCTGTGCCTGCACTAAAAGGAGACAGGGAATCCCTGTGAATAGAAAGGGTTGTGGCCTTTCTCCAAGATTAGAAAATGATATGCAAACTGTACCAACATGCACTTTAAGAAGATTAGGACACCACTCGATATCCATACTGACAACTGCTAATAAACGAGCATTGAAAAGGGGAAGGCGATGTCCCTGTCTGGATCAAAAAGAGCAGTTAAGCTCTGAAACTTTCTGCAGCTTGAAAGCGGTGCGTTTGAGTTGAAGGTTGGACTGTACCGGGGCTGGGAAACGCTGGTTTAATGATATTTTTATGAGTTGTAAAATTTGGAGGGGGTGAAGTTGAGATCAAAAACTGATGACAAAAGCCCAACTGAAAGAATTCAGTGTGGGGTGAGTTGAACAAAAAAAGAGCCTGGGGTGAAACTAAGAAGTTGAACTCCCATGACCAAGTGAGAGGGAACAGGTGCAGCCAGGAGTTCATACAGAGCGCTTTGTGCACCGATGGCTCCAGTCCATTTGGGGTGGAGGGAGGGGCCCATGTTTAATACAAAGTTAATATCGATTTAATGCTTGTCACCGTTCTTCTGAATCTTGTGGCATTACTAATTCGCTCAGCGTTGAGCCGAGCTTTCACGCCGCCTGTGCCAGATGCTGCAGAGACCTTCAGCGCTGCAGTGAGGCGAGGTGAAGCCGCGGCCAAAACACCCCAAGTGGGAGCTGCTGCGGAGGTGAAGCCGGTCACTAACTGAAACCACTGAAATAGATGTTAGGTTAACTGCACATGGCAGGAGCAAAGACTTGCTGCAGCTTCATCCAAAGCATATTCAAGCTGTGACATTAAAACCACCAATTGGCTAAAACCTTGAAAAACCAGATAAATGATGCAAAAAAAGGTCCAGTCAGTGAGAATATTATTACTTTTATACTTATTTTTCATGTGTAATAACACAAGGATATTAATATAACTGTATGTGAATACTGATATAATAATGTCTGGATGGATAAATTCCTACATTTTATTTATTTAATTTATAAATGGAAACTTTCAAATGTTATCAATCTATTTTTAATCAAATAAATTGTATTTCTTTAATTATACATGCAACTATATTAATAGCATATTTAAAATATTTGTTGAATTTAGTTTTATTTACTGATATCTAAAATAACCTGTAATATTTCTGACCCTGAAGAACATTTAGTATTTGTATTCAGTGGAAAATTAGCTTTTGTTGATATGGCATCACAATATTTGCAGAATATTCATAAGCTATAGTAGAGTTAATTTTATGGGTGAACATAAGAACATTCTTGTAATGTCATTTATACACCTGCAACAGAAAAGGTGGTGGAAATGTAATTTAATGCATGCTGACACCAGAGTGTGCAGTGGACACACATAAAACATTAAATTATACATTATTTATTACATGTAAAATGGTCACACAGCTGATTTTAATAACTCCAAAGTAAAGAGTTGTCTGTCTTTAGTCCCACAAACCAGTCACAAACTGCTAAACTAACCTGCATGTTCAGAAATGCTTTATAAAGAGGGAGGTTATTACAACCACATTTGAGTTTGATGTAAAGTTACGTTTTTTAAAGTTGGGGTTGTATATTAATGTTTGGAGAAGGAGTATTATTGGGCTTGTTTGTATATTTACAGGTATCATGTTGCTGATTAAGCTCTGTCTCATTTCAAAGCCTTTAAATGCCACATTTTGGCAAATGTGTTTGCTGGAAACGCATCTCCTAAAAGGCTTCAGGGTTGAGATGGATGGACGTGCTGACCGGTGTCACAGAGCTGCAACCAGTCAGCACAATCTGTTCATCCCACTTCAATGAAAAGATGGGGAGTTCCCTTCCCTTGATGCGTCACGTCACCGATAAATAATGAGGGAATAATAAACAGTCAACCACCTGTCGGGCTCGCGGCCCATTGAGAGGCTCTCATGCACGCGTAACATATTTACTCAACCCCTAACGAGGAAAAGAAACCAAGACAATGGTTAAGTTCATCTGTTTGGTAAACTGGAATATGGGCCAACTTATCTGTAAAAAATAACTAAAGTCGTGTTTATTTTATAAAATGGGTTTTACCAGAAAATGGAAGAAAACTCATTCATAGAGGATTTTCCTGTAGATTAAAGGTCAAAAGCAGAGGAAAATGTGACTTGTTTTTATCTTTCTAGATACCTGCATGAATCTTTTTATTAGTTATATTTTTACCATATAATAAGTTTACATTTATTTTGAAATTTCTCCGCTGGGGATGAATATTATATATGAATATTATCCTATCTGCACTAAATCAGCGTGACAGCAGGGATTTTTAATCATATAAATAATAAGTTTATCCAGTGTGACTATTAATTGTAAATTAAAATCTCGCATTTAAATTAAATTGTAATTTTTTTTTAACACAAAGAAAAAACTGACATGAATGATATAAGATATGTGACCTCTTGATGGAGACACATTTAATACCGTTTAAATTCAAACATGAGTGTCTCATGAGGGGAGGGATTGTTGTTATTGGTGATGATATTTCTGAAACGGGCTTTTAATGGTTTTACTCCAGCCAGCTGTTTTTTACTGGGCCTGGTAAAGGAGAAGGGGGACGTGGCAAGCTTGCAAAGCTCGTAGAAATTAGTCTCGGTCAGCCAGAGCAGCTCCTGCTTCCTGCTAACCATCTGCTTACCGCTTACAAAGGAGGGATTTCGGGCAGCCGAGTAAAGGAATATAGGCTCATAAAAAAGCTTTGAAGGTCTCGTTACTTATTGAAGGTGCAGCAGCGCTGCGTAAACGCGCCCGCCTGCGCGCGCCCGGACGCACCTCTGATAAGCATTAACTGGCTGTAAAGGATCATTTCACGGAGGCGTTCCCTTATAATTATCTGATTGTAGCTAATTTTTATTTGATTAATGTAGAGCTTTTTTTTACTATTTAAATGTTGAACATTTACATTAAAAGACCAGATTAATTACTTTGATCCAAGTTTTATTTAAAACTAGTATTTCTTTTTTACACAAAGGGGGGAAGACAAAATAAGAACAATTTATTTAGCCATCTTTTTTTTATATTTTTGGATTCTAATTATAGCAAGTCGACCAAACAAATTTTATAAAAAAAATATATACTTTTTTTAAAGTTAAATCTTTACAAATCAGTAAATAAAGTGAAAAGTAGCCTGAATGCTGCCTCATTAAAACATATGGAGGATTTTTAAGACAACTAAAATCAAATATTTTGGAAACTTGCATTTAAAATACATTTTTTTTTAGTTTTGAAGTAAAATTCTTGCTGCTTTGAGTCTCCTTCGCGTTTCTGCTTGATTGCTTTGCTTTAACTGGTTTTCGGGGTGAAAGCTGACAGAACACGACTATCAGGCTCCAAGTCGCTTTAATAAGATTTTTATTTGGGGGTCTCCATGTCCGCTCATATGAATGCGTTTTAAATCAAATCACAGATGCACTTTTATTCAGCCAGTTAAAATAGCAGAACAAACCCGTCTTTAGAAAAGAAGCTTTTTTTTAATTCCACTGGGCCTTTAGGAGAAGGAAAGAGAAAAGGGCCGAGGGGCGCCTCCTCTGCAGCTGAGGGTGACAGTTAGTTCATGGTTAACAGGATCAGGAGCGCGCGGCCCGGGCCGCACACTTCTCCTGGGCTGCGCCACTGAATGAAGCCTGAGCAAAAGAGTGATATTTAACACATCTGTTAAAGCGTTTTGATAGCAGAAATCCCTTTAAGACATTACTCCATGACGAAGGCCAGATTGAGTGTTGAAAATCCAATGAAACTCTAAGACTGATTTACATGTGATGCTGCCAAAGCCTGTGGCTGCGTGGTGTGTAAAAAGGCCTTTTGTTTATCTGTTGTTTTAGTTGTTTGTGTAGCCTATTTTCCACCAGTGAAAACAAACTTAACTGTACAGTTTTAGTCCAGAAAAGGAAACGTAAGGAGTCATGAAAAGTCCCAGAATAGTTAAAGCTGAAAATCCATTTTTTAATGAGGCTGCTTGTCTTTGCTAAACAAAGCAAATTGAAAGGAAAGTGGTCAACATGCAAAATTGATGACCGAGCCTCTTTTGTGCGCGCGGCATTGTGCTTTCCTTGCTTATGAAGTCTCATGCAATCATAAATTGCGCGTTCTGACCAATGAGCAGGTCGGGATGCGGCATGAAAGCAACTCATGTGGAGAACTTTGTTCAACCCCATTGTTGATGCTGTCAGCTTTGTGAGGAGAGCCGGGGGGGCGGGGGGGCTGACTGCTATAAAACTCGTCTCTACAGAGTGAGGAAACCAGAGCAGTTAGTATTCAAACCACTGAGACCCTTCAACACTCGGAATATTCCTCATTTCACGGTGATTTTTTTCACCCCTGTTTTATTTTCTTATTTAACTTTTTCTTCCGTAAAGTTGGGACCATGATGATCCCAAGTGTCATTGCACCTCCGGCCCTGTACCCCGGGCTGTACCGGCCCACCGCGGCGCTGCCGCTCCACCAGACTCTGCCATCCGCCTTCCCGAACCACTCCAGCTTCCTGGTGGAGGACCTGCTTCGCATAAGCCGCCCAGCCGCATTCATAAACCGGACTGTCCCACCAGCGAGCGCCTCCTTACCCAGCCTTACCACCACCTTATCCTTCAGCGGCGCATCCGCGGAGCGCGCACTTGGCACCGCCGCGGTGACGCGCGAGTCGTGCTCACCAAAAACTTCTGTGACAAGCAGCAAGGACCCAAGTTTTCTCAAGTTTGGAGTTAGCGCCATCCTCGCACCATCACCGAAAACCGGTGAGTTGGCAGAAGTGTTGAATTTGTTTGATTTGAACTGATCTGTTTGGGATTTTAATGATTTTTAATGTATCACGTTTCTTCCACAGCATCTTCTCCCCCCACAGCCCACAGCCTGCACTCCAAGACATTCCCAGTTCCCTGCTTCGAGGGAGCTTTTCACCCCATATTCAGGACACCTTATCTACCAGGTAGGTGCATCTTTGATACTCTCCTCAATGCCCTTTAGAATAGTGCGCTAATTGCATTTAAATGCTGTCACCCCTGTCATATATTATACCCAAAACGAAGGAAGAAAAGGGACAAACAGCCAGAAAAGAAGAAATCACTGTCTTATTAATGGGACTGCAGACTCTGGCCCCTGCCAGGGCCAACCCACCCACCCCCTAATTAACCAATTATCCCAAATCGTCACGCTCTAAATTTGAGGCGGGGTGGCGAGTTCTAGTTTCCCTGCTTCCCATTGGGGGGCGTTTTGGCATTCTCCTTGCCCTGCGTTTTCCCACAGCGCCCGAGGGGCCACCGAGCCACTGTGGCGGTAACAAAGCCCCCAACACCGTGACCAATTTGGTCAGCTCCCACCGGGCAAACCACCCACACACCCAGGAGAGTGACTTTTACCAGGCGGGCCAAAGGCGTGAACCAGTCATGCACTAATTTCCCTATTAGGGGCTATTGAGAGTTTTCAATATTCTCACAAGACCACATAGTGCGTCGTTGTTCCGGATTCTGCTGCGGCAGCATGGAGTGCGGTGCGCAGAGAGGTGTAACATACCTGTAAATGTTCACATTGCCAACTGAGCCCAAAATGTCCCAGAAGGGGGATTTTTATCCACTCAGGCCGTGAGGTTCCTAATGATCCCCCCTATAATGTTCCTGTATTCTCTGAGCAAACCAATCAACGAGTTGGGCTAAATAATAATCCTTTAGAAAAGTCTATAAAGTCGCTGGTCCCGGCTTTCATTGAGACAAATCATAATGGAGATGGAGTCTATTCATAGGCTCAGCTGAATGCCTCCACAAAACAACTCCAGCGTCTTGAAAAGCTTTTCGTGTTCATTTAATGAAAATGATTTGAGGGCACGAAGGGAAAAAGCGCCATTCCCCTCCACTCTGCGACCCCCCCAGCCTGGCATCAGTATTCTGGTATGCAGTTGTGTTTAGTTTGAAAGTGTAAATCTCCTTTTGTTGCGATAATATATGGCCTTCGCCGCCTGTCCAGAGTCTTTTCTGCGTTAGTTCATTACTACACAATTACCGTTCACGGTTTATTAACTCCTCTATCCGCCCTCACAGGGTTCCTTAAAGGATATTCCACCTCTTTACCATACCAATGCGGTTGAGGACCGGCCAATGTGCTAATTAGTCACCTCGTGCCATTTCACTCAAAACGGAGACGCATTGCTCAGATCCAAACTGTGGTTTTAAGGAGGAATGCATCCAAGAGCCCTCCAGAAGCTCCGTTTCCCTTTCTTACATCCCCAAACAGTTGCTTTTTATTTACAACTGCGTTTCTGTTTATTTTGGTTTGTTTTTAAAAATAAAAAGTAAGACAAATGTCTTGTTTTGCAGCATCTTCCTCCGTCGTGCCAATCCCCGGGACCTTTTCGTGGCCCCTGGCGGCCAGGGGTAAGCCCCGCAGAGGCATGCTGAGGAGGGCCGTGTTCTCCGACGTCCAGCGCAAAGCCTTGGAGAAAATGTTCCAGAAGCAGAAATACATCAGCAAGCCCGACAGGAAGAAACTGGCTTCTAAACTGGGCCTCAAAGACTCACAGGTGACTTTATCTGCAGAGCGCGCGCGACAAACGGCGCATAGCAGAATCATTTCCGCTTATCATTTCCTCCCGTTTCCAGGTGAAAATCTGGTTCCAGAACCGCCGCATGAAGTGGAGGAACTCCAAGGAACGCGAGCTGCTGTCATCCGGAGGATGCCGGGAGCAAACCCTTCCCACCAAAGCCAACCCGCACCCGGATCTCAGCGACGTGGGCAAAAAGTCCTCCGCCGAGGATGAAGAGGAGGAGGAGGATGAAGAGAGGATGAGAGCAACAGGGTCCAGCATCTCTTCCCCCTCTCTCTCCAGTAAGCACTCAGACTTCTCAGAGTCAGAGGAAGAAGAAATAACAGTTTCTTAATTAAAAAAAAGACTCACATGGACGTTTTGCGCATTTCGTAAGACTGAAACCACACTGCTGCCCGGAAATGTAAATGTTTAGCGTGATTAGTGCGCGCGCGCGCACAGTTTGCTGTTTTGCACAGCTTTGTATGACTGTACAGTATTTTGTACAATTTTGTATGAAGAGTTTAAGCCAAGAATATCGAGTTATTTTGGTTTGACATTAGACTTGTTTATTGAAATTGTAGCTTGACTTGTGTATTGATAATTTATATTTGTTTAATAAATATTGTATTATGTGCTGTATATATGTGTGTATTTCACTTTGTCTGTACAAACACCAAATAAAATTGTAAACAATTCAAAAATGCTTGTTTTTTTTAAAAAAAAGGCAAATTAACAATATTAAATCATAAATAATTTTTTATTGAATCACAATAACTTAAGACTAGTACAGTGATCACAGATTTAACTCTTCAGGGTCTGGACAAACAAGTGATGACAAACCGCATCAATCTGCTCTGATGTAAAGAGACTGTACACAAAATACTCCATTTCAAGTATTGTACCAAATCTGCTAGAAAAGCTCATCAAAATGCTGCAAGATTTTCTATTTACAAAGTTATGTTACATGTAGAAAATGTACATGGCTAAAAAAGGCTAAACATTCATTAAGTTTGTAGTAAAATGGATCAGTCAAATACTTCAACGTCCCTCAGGGTAGGCTTTACACGGATGGATCACGGGTAGGCGGACATTAACACACATTTTATTTTTATATATATATATAACTTGGATAACTCTGGAGCCATGCTGAACTTCTGAAGGTAGAAAAACTGCGTGGGTGACAAATGCTTGTTCAGCTTTTGGCCACAATTTGGAGATCAGAATGAATGTTGCATAGGATCGATGACAAAAACATTGAAAGTGAAGGACCACAAGACCCCTTTAATCTGCCAGTCCTTCCTCTAAGGCAGACTGGGATGCTAAAAACAAAGAAAAAAGCTCAATATTTAAAAAAAAAAAAATCACAAATACAAACTTTTCTCATTCAACCAAAGTACCTCTTATAACGTTAACCTCTCATCAATTCTATCACTATAAACAAAGCAGCGTATACTCTAGTTTTCACTTAATCATTTCAATGTTTGAGTCTCGTTACATATTTAAAACAAGCGTGCGGCAAATTTAGGGATAAGGTGAGGTATAAAATCCAGACATCACCCCGTTAACCTGCAGCAGGTTCTCGTTTCCTCTTTCACACAAGTGGATGGAAATATTTACAGTCTTCTCAGCACTGGGTCACACATGCAAACAGCTTCATCTAAAACCCAACACTGCTCTTCATTCAGTCTACTCAATCCCACGGCATCTGTGATTGATATGAGGTCAACGTCGCTCGAGTTGACTCGCAGCCCTGTTAAGTTTACAGCCATTTAGACAAAGAATCGGCTAATGCACACAGTCTGTTAGAAAAGAGTAAGGCATTGTTAGAATTCATCCAGCACCAAGAGGTTTGTGCTACAACAGCCTGCATGGGCAAACGTGCATTGTTTAGAAAATGACACAAATGGAGGACAACAAGAATAAATCTTGCCAAAGTGGATGCTAATTTCCATTAGCGTTGCTAGCATGAGAGTTTTTTAAATGAGCTGTACATGTGCTGGGTTTGATCAATAAAACTGATGTCTATCTTTTCTGTCGCAGGTCTACGGAACTACTTTCCCAGTTGATTCTAAGGATATTTACCAGTGATGTGTAATGTAATATGCCAACTCCGACAGAAGGAAGCAACAGCAAAGCTTCTGTTGAGTGTTCTTAGTTCTGTCCTTGCGTAGCTGTGTTGGAAATGGTTTGGACCATTTCAACCTGAACGATATGCAAAACTCAGCTGGTAGAAAAGGAGCCTCGTTAACACGTGCTGTTCGGATATCTCAGGTTGAAACTTGTTCACTGAAAAAGTCTAAAACATCAGTTCCAATAGAAAGAAACTTAATTTGATCTGCCTACATAGAACCACAATGCATGAACTCACACAGGCAAGTTTTCATATGTCTTAGAGAACTGAAATATGGTTATGGAAATATGATTAAAATGGACTTTTATTCCCAATCCCACCTGTGAGCCCGTCTGTCAACATGGCAAACTGTGCTCTGCCGTGAGCTGCTGAAACGTGTCAAACTCCAGTCCTCGGGCCGGTATCCAGCAGGTTTTACCGTTTCCCTGCACTAACATACCTGATGCAAATCAAATAGGTTTTTGTCAGCCTATTAAGTAATTTCAGTAAGCTGTGTTGGAGCATGGAGACAACAAAACCCTGCTGGATACCGGCCCTCGGGGACTGGAGTTTGACACCTCTGCAGCTGTATAATGTAATCAAAATGAGTCACCTTTTAGGATGGACGTGGTCTGATCCACAGTTCAGCTTTACTTACACAGTACTGTTGCACATCAAAAGTCATCTTAAAAAGTGAGAAGAACCTCGTCACTGAGAGCTGGTGTGATCTCATCAGCCGGAAATGGCAAACCTTAGGATTCTTGTCCAATCTGGCAGTGTTTCATGTGCTCTTTGGACCAGCCTTTTTAGCACAAGACTTATGTGGAACAGAAACTCAGGCATGTAGGTCCGAAACTCACTTTGGCTTGATTTACCCATCACCAGTCACTAAAACTTGAGCTGTGGGGAAGGAAGCGGAGGATAAACTGGCTGTTCATCCAGGCAGCAGCAGGTGGGAGGCAGGCTTGCTGATGATCCAGTCTGTATCTCCACCTGCAGGCCGCTCTGGTGCACTGCAGTCAGGCAGGACTGACGCTGTGGCTCAGAGGCGGGAGGACTGCTGGCTGTGTTTCAGTAAACTGATGGCTGGTGATGATGGTAATAATGACGCCTCACCAACAGGGACAGGCTGTGTGCTTCTGTCTGTGTGAAGTAGATGTCAGGCTCCTGACAGAGGAACCATGGGCCACAATGGTGAGAAAAATAAAAAAAACAGCAGTGCAGTGGAAACGTTTGTTCCCCGTTTACTGAAATACAGTTTTGCCCTTTTCTTGTTTTACCTTTTAAATAATTGGGTTACCTGCACCCAAGTCAAAGTGGCTGCCTTTTGTGGCCTGGGATTATATTCTGAAGTAGTTTGACATTTTTTAAAAATGATATATTTGTGTTTCAACAGCATCATAAGGTCGACTCCAAGGATGAGTCCAGGATGTCGTCATGGTGACTGTTGCTGTTGGAATCGCTGTCGTAGCTCTGTGGGCTTGAAGACGTTGCTGCTTCCTTCAGACGCATCAGCATGTTCATCTGTTGGCCAAAACAAGAGGTTTGTAAGTCAGTTTCACCCCCCCACCACCAAAAGACCAAACCCGTATCCATGCCTTACAGGCTGATTCAGGGCATCACAGCCCGTTATGTGACTCACCAGTGGGTCTGCATCACAGTCACTCTGTGGCGGTTCCTTCCTGACTCCCTCTCTTGGAGCTGAGTAGCCATCAAATCCCACATCCTCCGGGCGGAGCTGTAGCAATGGGGGCCAGTCACCTGGAGGGGGAGTTGATGACCATGGGTAGGTTTCGATCACCCAGGCTGCTGGGTCCTCCCATGCTGCCCTGCGGCCATAAAGCTGCAAAGGAAAAAAGGTTTGCAGTGAGCCTGACATCCTGATGCACAAACAAACATCCGCAAGAGAACGAAAAACATCACGTTTTTCAGTAAATAATAAAATCAGAAGAAAAGCTTCTCCAGATTAGAAAAAGGCTGCACTGATTATTTCATGCAAACAATAATTTAGCTGCATCATTTTTAGTCTTTTGATTGTAACTATTATTCATAATGTAGAATATTAACATTGCTGGCAGTAAGTCGGATTCATTTCCAGTGAGGGTTGGAGTCCGCCAAGGCTGCCCTTTATCACCGATTCTGTTTATAACCATTACAGACAGAGTTTCTAGGCACAGCCAAAGTGAGGGGATCCAGTTTGGGGGCCTCAGGATCGGGCCCCTGCTTTTTGCAGATGATGTGGTTCTGTTGGTTTCATCTGGTCCTGATCTCCAGCTCTCACTCAAGCGATTTGCAGTTGAGTGTGAAGCGGTCGGGGTGAGAATCAGCACCTCCACATCTGAGACCATGGTTCTCAACCGGAAAAGGGTGGAGTGCTCTCTAAGAGTGGGGGATAGGATCCTGCCCCAAGTGGAGGAGTTTAAGTATCTCGGGGTCTTGTTCACTTGTTCTTTTGGACCTGAAAAACTTCCAGTACTACAGCGAGGAACCTTGGAGTTAGTCTTGATCAGGATTTGTCCTTTAGCTCGCATTTAAAACAAGTTTCTAGAACCGCTTTCTTCCACCTGCGTAATATTG
>JBAMHV010000001.1:2960925-2972848 GCA_037177535.1 Pseudomugil gertrudae | reverse complement strand
TAGCGTGGGTTCTCTCCGGGTACTCCGGCTTCCCCCCACAGTCCAAAGACATGCACCTTGGGGATAGGCTGATCGGAAACTTTAACTTGTCCATAGGAGTGAGTGTGTGTGTGTATGGTTGTATATCTGTGTGTGTTGGTCCTGTGATGGACTGGCGACCTGTCCAGGGTGTACCCCGTCTTTTACCCGTTGTGAGCTGGGATTGGCTCCAGCCTCCCTGTGCCCCTGTTCAAGGAATAATTGGTAGAAATGGATGGATGGATGAATTATTTATTAGGCTAAAAAGAAAGATAAAAAATTAAATATTGTCCTGTGATTTTTGTATCTTTTTCTCATTTTATCTGCTTATAGAGGCATGATCATTTCTGGATTGCAAGAGATGAGAAATCCCCATTGGATTGACTTTTCCTGGCTGGAGAGATCTCAGAGAAGAGACAGGATGCAAGACAGATGCTAAATTAGCCTTTGTTTAACCAGTGTTAAAATCTTCTAAATGTAACAGGGTAAATAGTTGTATTCCTCTTGCCACTGCTTCATTGTATTGAACTATATCATACTCTGTGGTGTGTTAGCCCTCGGACATGTGTATTTACGTCATCAGCTACACTGATAGTTGCCAGTATTGAGACGGATGAGTCCGAGGTGAGTCGGGTTTATGTGGTGCCCTGTATGTGGGAAGATTTCTTCACACCATTAAATCTTCCACTCCTTTATGTTTGTGTAGCCAACTGCAAGCTAACGGTGCCTGATCAGCACTCTTGTGTCCAAATACAGTAAAAAGGGGTCAATGTCAGTGGGCTAGCATGGTTACGCAATGTTTTTAGTGCTACTTTATTGTACAAGCTAACCTTGTAGTTATTTTGTTGGATATTTAGTTTTCAACATTACTAGAAAAAAAAGGCTGAAAGTGACTTTAAATGAAATTTAACTTTAAATTACTTTAAAGTTATGGATTTATATCAATTCATCATCTAACAGCTGATGTCATATAGAAATAATGGGATTTACAAAGAGAGACCTATAAAATAATCCATTTGAAGAAAAAAAAATTATTCTCGGGCTTGCATATTGATGCAAAATTTACTACTATTAGTTATTTATTTTGAGCAATATAGGAATAAAAAACAAACTAAAAAGCAAGACTAAATTTAGCAACTTCTAAAAAAGAAACACCCCCAAAAGTTACCGTTTTGTTTTAATGTCATGGAACCGAAATCTAATGCTAGCTTCCAGAGATCAATTAATCTAATGAAAGGACTCTGCAGCCAACTTGGATGGACTGAATTTTCCCACAATCGAACAAAAACACATAATAATTATAAGGTTTAAAAAAAAACAATAAAAACAGTGACTCTATGGCAAAAATCCCAGATTCAGATTACCATGAAAACCCAATCTGCCAGTTCAGCACAGACAAAATAATCCACTTTTTTAGCATTCGTGTTCTCAGCCTGATGAATTGAAACAAGGAGAAACAGGTCTGATTTGAGAATAAATCAACCAGGAGCACAGCGAAGACAAGGATTAGAGAGCTGAAAGCATCCGTGGAGCAAAGAGAACAGAGAGGTGCTGAGAGATTTAGAGTGACCGCAACTGTTTCAACTCATCCATACAGCCACGGGGGAAATTCCCACACACACTGCAACTCAAAGAAAACGCATTTGCACAGCTGAGGAATATTATACGTATCTGTACATATATCAGTGTGGACAAGTAGCCCACAATGATCTCAGCACTCCAGAACAGAAAAGAAATCAAAGTCTTCATTTCTAAAAAGACTGTTTGTTGTCCTTTTTTTTTTATTTTGCACACCGCACACACACACAGTATATACCTGGTTAGGGTGCCTGGGTTGCCGTGGGAACCAGGGTGCTGCAGGAAAACGCCAAGCTGGACAGAGAGCTTCATGACTGCATGCCGCTTCACACAGTTAAATGTCTCCCCCTTTCCTCTCTCTGAGCTTTCTCAATGTCTCTCTCTCTCTCTCTTGTTCTGGCACTGTTCCTGGATCGAGCTTCTTTGTCACTCGCTGTACTGATGCTTCATCCCTCGGGCACTGTTTGTCTCTGTCTGCACCAACACTGGGAGAAACTGGAGGGAGAGCGGGGAAGGACCTGCCCTGCTGCTGGTAACATGAGCCTCCCTGGGGACTGTTAACCACTTCACTGCTGCAGCCACACCACCGAGAGAGCACACTGAAACCCACACAAACACACCCCGAGCCTTAAATAAGCCACTTCAGCCTAAGAAGAATCAAGCAGGCAACACAAATCAAAGCCACACGATGGCAGACAAAGTGAATGCGAGGTACAACATCACAGTCGCTCCACTGTTCGTTTCTCAGCTTCGCTTTATGTGTATATGTGTCTGTGTGTGCAAGACTGCAATTTCCCAGACAGATCCACCCTGACCAGTTGACAAGCAAGTGCTAATTAGAGATCAGGCCAAGTGGTGTGGCCCAGCCCACAGCCTCCTCCTGGCAAAGCAACCCACCAGTTACCAACCACCGGATCCTTTATGGCCAATCACAGGAGAGGGAGACATTAACCACGGGCTGCCCCAGGAAGAAGTGGAGCCAAACGCAGGCCGGCGACGTCGGCATCTAATAGATCATCACACTGTGGGGAAGATGTGAAGTACTTCATATTCTACCGGGTCGTCGTTAAATCACAAATTACACATTTTCATCATTTAACCTCAAACATGTCTCGTCATGAGGAGTTATTTTTGTATACAATGAGAAATAAGTTCTGGAAGAAGTGTGCAGTTAAACTTGTAAGCATGTCATCCATCAGGATTACACGAGGTTTAACTTTGTCACTCACTAAAAAGGCTAAAAGGCCTGTAAAGCCTCAAAGAGGGACAGTAGTGAAGACAGAGACGTGACCCAAATCAAGACATTCAGAGGAATCTCGCCTCTTGCCAGCTCTAATTTGATCACTTTCTGCCCTCCCAGAAGGGTCAGAGTTCAGAGGCCAAACCTCAAAACTTCCTCAAAGAGAAAAACAGAGTGGGGGAGGCAGAAAGGTCAAAGCAAAAACAGGGCTCCCACATGCATCAGCCAATCAGAGCGTCTGGAAGCGTCCTGAGAAAGAGGCCGTGGTTGTGTTTGTTTTAACTTTTCTTGTGGGTCCCGCGGGAGTGTGGTCAGTTAGACGGTTGGCCTGCTGGACGTTGCTGTACTGTAACCCCCCCCCCAGTTCGGCTCTGGCACATGCACACAGGATCTGTTCAGCAGAAATGTACACACAGACATGCAGCCACAACAGAGCAGCGAGGCCGAAGTAAGGGGATTTCCTGCATCTGAGGACGACTGGTCCTCATGTGGCAGCGATGTCATGTGATCAAATCTGTGTCCGTCAGTCTAGACAGACAGGCAGACAACAGAGGAAGAGGGAAGAACGGTGACAGCCTTCAGGGGTTGAACACAGATAACATCACTGTGATGCTGACAGGCGAGTTTTGTGTGAATATCTGGACAAACTCCTCCCCGAGCATATATCCCCACAATCACAATCATTCAAAACTATTTATTGCCATTAGTAAACAGCTCAACAGTTGCTCTCAGAGAACTAAATACAACCAAACAGCTCGTAAATGTCTAAAAAGGATGCTACACGTCCACACAAGCAATACATTCTGGAGGGCAAATTGGGTAAAATATGGCTAAAGAAACACCGGGATAAAAACAAAATAAAACTAGAATGTTCTGTTCCTGTGCGGCTGCTTGTTGCGGACCGAATGCAACCTGCAACACCAAACTTTTGCTTGAGATGGCTGAAAACCTGCAGGAGTACATCACACCTTGAGAGACAGACTGCAAAGATTCGGAGCTGAAATTTGTTTGGACATGCTCAAAATGTTCACGTTTTAATGAGTCACTGAGCATTAGTACTAAATAAAGCACAAAATGTGACGAAGGTACGAGCTGGTGAAAAATAAACACGAGCTTGGGTAACCGCTATCACGCAGAGCTAACATTTACCTGCTTCAAGCTCCGAAATTTCAGCTCAAAACTTTGCTTCTGTGAAAGTCTGAAAATCTTTGGCTCTTCTCACAAATTACTGCTTGTTCAGTCATTTTAACGTCCTTAACATCTTGTTTTTCAAAGGTGCACAACAAGCCTAAACAAACCGACGGAAACATGTTTTATACATAAAAACAGGACATGTTCCACCTTCTGGAAAGCTGTGTCTCCAGTTTAACTGTAACAAACTTGTTTATGCCTCTCAGCAGGTCGTTAACTTGCGGTTCAGCAAACATTTACTTATGTGATAATTACAAGAAAGCTCTTAGCAGTTTGGATCAGTACAAAGATATAATCACAGGTGTCTGTATTAGCGGCAGCAGATTGATGAATGCAACGCTACTTATTATACCCTCAGCAAGTGCTTATTTTCCACAACATCAAGAGTGGCCGATTCCATAGGGAGGGGATTCTGGGAATCTTCTCATAACTGGCATGTGTTTAACTACTTAGGTGTTATAAACAAAGTAAGTGAGGCTCTGTGAAGTAATTATGAGTAGTCAGCACCTTTCCTTTAGTGAGATAGAGAATGAGAGAGGGATTCTGACAGGAGCGCGATCCATTTAAATAGAAAAAAATGCACTTTTGCCACCAACCAACAGGTATGTGAGCAACACTTTACATGTTTATTCTGAATGTGCATTAGCATCAGGCAGTAATTCAGTGTTTCTTTATTTACTCAATTAAAAACTGTCTGTGTTGCTCAGCATCAGGCACGAGCTCAATCAGCCTTTTTCGACAACTAACAATGCACTTTTATTCCCCTGAATGTTGAAATTCAGATTAAAGAATCATGAGCCACAGCTGATCAGGACGAACCTCAGTCATCCTGCGTACAATGACCCGGAGCAACATTGATGTTTATTGGATGGTGTAAAATGAACTCCATATAGAGGCCATAAGACTTTAGTTTAGGTTTGAATTGTTTCGTAGCTGTTTGCTCAGCTCCTACGGCAGAATTCCTCCCTGATTTAGGAAGCAGAGCGCGCCAACACCAGTCTGCTGGAAACCACTGTGTGCATCTAAGCACCGGACACAACTCCACTGTCTTTTTTACAAACCATTTCCCAGTTAAACACCAAAGCAGTCAGTAAGTGTCAGTACTAAATGGCAGAAGAAGAAGATGGAGGCATGAAAAAAGAAAGGGAATGTTCTGGGCCGGAGCCCAGCAGTCCTGCGGTACCAAAATGACACAGCTGTCCTTTCTGAGACAGGAAAAGACAGGACTGGACAGGACAGCAGACTAAAGAATGTCTTTTTGGCTCTCCGCTTCTCCCTCGCCCATCTAGTCCCAGTCTCCTGTGTTGGGAACACATTTGCTCTCCGTAGTCAGAGAATGCATCCCAGCATTTAGACCTTCAACACAAACTTCCTTTCCCTCCACTCTGTCTTTGTGTGTGTTTGATGTGTAAACACAGCCCTATAGATTTAACCGACTGACCCAGTTCAGCAGTAAAACACACCAAACCTTTACACATGTAATGCTTTGCTTAACACGAACACGCGACTCCCTGATGTAGCATCCAGTCTACTTAAAAGACCACTGGGAAAAACATGGAATTTCTGAAATACATGCAGACAAACAACGTAAACACACAACCTATTTTCACCTCTGTGCGAGAATGAAACACACGGCTGTAACTCCAATCTCCTGGCCGCCATGCAACAAGCTCACCAGATCCCCGTTACGTTAGGGAGCAGCTGCTACATAAACGCAGACTACTCCCAGAATCATTTCTTTTTCCACAATCATCCGGTTCAAAACCTTCTTTGAAAGTGTCTCCAGATGACACATCCCGATCCCCTCAGAGGAAATAAAATATACTCAGGAGTTTCCTCTCATAGAAAACCACTTTTCTTTCCATATTTCCTTTTTCTCATTCACTCAACTGCGTCTAAACCTAAATTTCACAGTACATACAGTACAAAATTGGCACAAACTAAGATAAATACAGTTTACTTTGCAGTATAATGCATCATTTCTATCAGTTTAAGTATCTAAATAAAAACACAGATGCATAGCCAGGAGATAACACACTAACTTATCCGGACTGCGGCAGTGTGAACAGCAACACAACTGACATCTCGGATCTTAAACATACACTGTGCATTAAGATAAATGATAGGGCACCACTTTCTCCCACAAAAGCAAAGCCAACAGAAGGCCCTGTCATTTCGCATTGGTCACCAGACTCTGTGCAGTATTTCTCTGGTGGTAGAAAACTCAGCATGACTCTAAATCTTTATGGATCCAAACATATCCCAGGAACTATTTCAGTGACGTTAGATTATTTAAAAAACATTTTGTCTCTTTTTTAAAGATTTTTTTACATCATAAAGCAACTTATAACGTGCCCACAAAATCAAATGAGATATTTGTGTTTGAATATCATCAATCTCCCCAAAAAGTCACCAACACACCAGTATTTATCTTCAAAAAGTAACTTTCATAAGGAGTGATATTTTAATTTGTCGTTTGAGGCACTGCTTTTAATGATGCATCAGATTTGCATCCTACTATATGCCAGTCTGTTTATCTTCATACAGCTGATTCTGTTCACATATCTTTTAGTTTTTTTGTCAAATGTGAAAAAAGTCTGGAGTTATGATTGAAAAGTGACTTATTAAAGACAAGCTGGTAACTTATGGTCATTATCTGTTATTATCACTCATTGACATGCTTTTCCCACATCCATAATTTGGATGGACTTCCATAACAGTGTGACAGACTTTAACTTTCACAGTAAATATGAATATGCAAACAGCACCCTGCTAGCTGCTTCACAGGGATTTTATTCTGCATAAACTCGTATATTTTCAGAAGGTAATAAAACGTAAATCTATGGGACAAAAGGAAGTGTGTATCCGTCTCAAGTCTTCAAACAGGATCTTCTGTCCTCCAGCCTCCCCTGAAGCTCCCAGAACAATGTGGAGAATCTGTTGAACCTGCACAGGACATCAGTTTCCTACATCTGCACCTAAACTGGTGAAAACAACACGAAGGATTCAAACTTACCCTGTGCTAAATGGCACACAAAGCACATCAGCTTCCTCCCAGTGGCCAGGTTCAGATTCCAGACTGGAGCAGTAACATGTGCTCAGAGCTCTGACCTTTTGTTTCTTCTTGTAAAATTGCTGGTTTGGTGGTCAGCTAAGCTGGCTGAGCAGCTTGTACTTTTCAGGCCCTGGCTTGGAATCCTGCTGCAACCCTTTTAACACAGACTTTCTGGCTCAGTGTTTACTTTATCACATTAAAAAAGAGCCTGAAAAAAGCCTAAACAAAAACAAAAAGAGCATTAAGAGAGAAAAGGATAACATGTACCTGATCTACAGCCCCACCACCTCCTTTGTGAAGGATCTGCTACATTTATGGTGAAGCTGCTTAATTAAAGCCCAAGGGGTCAGAGTGGTGCTACTGGTCTGCTGATACAGTATCCATAGTAACCCAACATCACATGGCTTAGGGCTTTGGCCATGTTTGTTTATCTCTTTTCACAAATAAAAATGTTGATTTCCCTTTTGACCGGTTTTCCCCCTTCGTCTAAAATCCAGACCTTTTATTAAATCCTCCTCCTTCACCTGCTCTGCTGGGTCGCACACTATCACGGGTCAGATTCATCAAGCAGACCAACACAAAGAAAGAAAATAAAAAACAGACGATTTGCATTTTGCTTTTTTAAGCGGATGAACTTTTAACTGTGTGTGTAGGTGTGTGTGCATTGGAGCATCATTAACCCAGTGTTGGACTTTACATCATCTACAGATTCACATTGCTTCAGAGATCTCCAGCACACCCCACAGCTCCTGGCCAGCAGGGCTTCATTACACACACACACACACACACACACACAGCATGACTGACGTTGTAGTGCTTAATATTCACAGGCTGTGTGAGGATTTATCTGGATATTTGGCTAAATAAAGTGATACGGGAGACTGTGTGTGAGAGCTGATGTGTGTGTGCTTGTGAGAATATGAAAGTCGGAGGATTAACGCATTCTGCACTGGATCACTGAGCAGGGCTGAAATTATATTTATAGATATCTTTAATCTCTTAACTAGAAAAAATGTTGAAGTAATTTGCTGTAACTTCAACAAGTCATTACTTCTTTAAACATTTTTATATTAAATAAATCACTTATTTTTATGCATTCAAATTTATTTACATTATTTTAAAATGTGCTTTGAATGATTGATTAAGACACAAGCTCCATTCCGAGTGTTTTGGTCTTTTTTAAGTGATAAATATGACATTAAACAGGTTCTGGGGTTAAACCTGCTTTTGTAACAAGTCACTGACTTTGTCCTTCTATTCATCAATATTTCTAAAACATTCTTCTTGTGTTACAAAATCCGCCTGCAAAGCACGTTTGTGTTGCAACGGTCTGAAAGGATTTGCATAATGTTTGTGAACTTATCATTCGCTTCTTTACTTTTCTACTCCTTCAGGTTCAACGTTTCAACCAAGCTGCAGCTTCTGAAGCAACGACCACACTGCAAAAGCAAAGAGCCCAAACGGGTTGCAGGCAGCTGGTCCATCCCCACACTTCTCTGACGCACATCGCTTTGGAAAGACGTGTTTCTGCTACTATCACCTCTCCTAACAGCAGATAATGATGAACTGTCATGTTCTTGCAACCAGTGAAACTGCATTAAGACTTAAAATGATGCTTTATTTGAGGATCGGACATGTTTGTGTGTGAGCGTGGCATCCTCTGATTTGCAGCCACTAACTTTGCGGTTGGCAGATAACCTGCTCAAACACCTGGGTTGTCTGGGTAACCTGCAAAGATATGTCATATTCTTAAAAGTGTAACAGACTAAATGCATATTTTAAAGCTCAGGTTTTTATAAGCTGTGTTTCACTTAAGACGGTTGCTTGTTCAAAGGACCCGCTCTATGAAGACTGGTCTTTTGAAAGCCATTAATTGCTGAAATGAGAAACATTCAGAGGATTTTCTAATTGCATTTTGCTTTTGCAATAAATTGGTTGTTGTTTACCATAAAGACTTTTTCCTCTTATGTTAGAAAAACTCCAGACTCAGCTGGTTTGGTGACGGCAGGCTCCAAAACCCGAGCTAAACAACTGTCCTCTGGTTGGTTCCAACACAGATATCCATGCAATGAATCATGTGATATGCTTGGCACCACAGGAAAGGAGATGCATCTTTTTCAGTATGATGGGATGTAACTATTCTGAGAACAAGACTGGGCCGTATTGTTGTTATTTACAGAACTCTGATCCAAAGAAATGTGAATAATCTTTCTGAAAACAACAACAGTTGTTCTGATGATTCCCAGAGCCATGCATTTATCGTGTGTTCAGAGGAACATATTAAAACAATCAACTGGAACTTAAAGGAAGGATAATCTACAATGATGCAGTGAAAATCTCCAGCAATAACAGAATTCCTTTTCTAACTTTATTCGAGTACGCAAAACAAACCGCTTCAGCCTCGTCCCAAAAGTCAACTTTCCATTTTTCATGACAGAAAAACTTTGGAGAAATTCCTCTAAGAAACCCAGATGGTTTAAATGAGTTCACCGTTTGCCCCGGTGTCACTAATCCTGGTAACCCTACACTGACTGGAACTGCCTCCTCCTGTCATCATTAACCAAACACTTCTGGTATTCCAGAGTGCAGCGCAACCCCGCATAAGTTACACCAGACTGTAACATAAACAAACTGCAGGTATTAGCACTGAAAAAGTCCTGAAACAGCAGCTGTGACAGGTTGATGTTGACTCCCAGTACGAGTTAGACCGATCCAGGTTCAGGCTCAAAGTACAGATGAAGCAGTATTTTCGATAAGCCTGCAATTTTTAAACAAATATACCTCTGGCTCTACAGAGAACTGGAGAGCTGGCTCATGAAAAGAAAGGAGCACAGGCAGAGGGGAAACTAATCCAACCGTTATTATCATAGCAAGAGCCTGGATGCAACCATAACATTAACTCTGCTGAACCAGAGGAGCAGGTGGAGGAGGGGGGTTACAGAGGACAGACAGACACATGGACTGCCAGGTGTTCTAAGGAGCCGAGGAGCTGATAAGGGAGGCTGAACCTCTCTCTTCCTCTACCTAAGGCCAACAGAGAACCTGCTCAAGTCCGGACAGGAGAGCTCACATATTGGGGCTTGGGGCATGGTGTCTGCGAGCGCTCGAGTATTTTCTAAACAGCTCCTGTTCTGCTGCAGCTGAGATGAAGGTCGTTTTAACGGGAAAGATGTCTGGTCAATGAGCCACCATCAACATCCATCAAACCCATCTCACATATACAGGCAGACCAAATAATTAGAGGATGAATCACTAGAAAGTTCCTCTGGAAGGCTTTAACAGAGACCAAGCAGGTTGGCAGATGGCAAGTTTTTTTTTTCCCAGGTACTAAAAAGATAAGAGCCTAGGAAACTGGTTTGGACCAACAGATGATTTATAGTGCAAGAGGAGATTTTTACAACAAGCAGCATTACACAATATGTGCAGATCAGTGATGCTTCAGGAATGTAAGCTGGTGCGCAGTGATTAGCTAATGCAGTGTGTCACACTGCTCTGAGGTAAACGCTAAAATCAGGTCCATCTCGGTTTTCTTGCCTTATTAAGAGTTTGAGCGACTGGAATAAATCAGTTTTCCTGCTCGGTGCTAACACCGGTCTGAACATGGACTTAGAAGATTAGGGGTAAAAGATTTATGCTGCAAAGGTGCAGAGGGTGCTCAAGTTTGTTTAGTGCCTTTGAGATGCAAAGGTGGTGAATTTAACAATGTGTTTCAAGTTCATTTCAGCTGCTGATGGAAGGCATCTGTCCATGAAACAAAGATATGCTGTGTTTATTTTGGGAAGCATCATGTGATACTAGTAAAACCTCTGCAGGGCTCAACAAAAACATTCTCTCTGTCCCTGTGTGTTATTCCAACGGACTGTCAAGTATGACTTCAGACATTTTGCTTCAAAATGCAGGTGGACTTCAATAAGTTTATCAGAACTTACTGAAACCCTGTTTTACACATGACAAAAGCCCACAGACATCTTTTGTGTTATTGGAAAAGTACACAACACAATGGTAGATGGCTCAGGCAAACCTTTTATAATGTGGTCCAAAACACTTGTTAACGTTTGGCTTTTAGAGCAGTATTAGTGTTTCATTAACACCTTGTTATTGAACTCTGCTGTAGATGTGTTATGAGCTCCAGTACTGATTAATGCTGATGAAGCGAAACCTTTTGGTTCCTCATGCACAGCCACAGTTTAAACCTCGGTTTATTAACTATAACTTCTCACATTGAAATTCAAACTGAGCACAACAGGACAAAAATTGGTTGATTTATTATTTAAGAAAGTCAGCTTTCTGTGGTTCATAACTATGATTATATTTCAGACTACAGCATAAAGTGAGTTGTTTGGTGCATGGGACGGTTCAGTATCAAGACTCACATTTTAAATGCTTTCTTTTTATGTAATGCAGCTTTGGTGGGACTGCCTGGGATGCCCGTGTGGAGCTGCAGCACAGATGACACAAATAGACACAACATTACTGGCTATTTGCGTTTATTACATTGCATTGATTTGGCTAACGCTTTTATGCAAAGCCATTCACAAATGAAGAGGATCTAGTGCATGGTGGGGCAGTGGTTAGCGTTGTGGCCTCACAGCAAGGTCGCTGGTTCAAGCCCAGGCTGGGTAGGGTTGTCCAGTGACCTTTCTGTGTGGAGTTTGGATGTTCTCCCCATGTATGTGTGGGTTCTTTCCGGGTACTCCGGCTTCCTCCCACCCACAAGACATGCATGTTAGGTCAATAGCTATGGTTAAAATGGTTGCTCATCATATGTAAGTCGCTTTGGATAAAAGCGTCTGCCACATGACTGTATAGTATAGTATAGTATAGTATAGTATAGTATAGTA
>JBAMHV010000001.1:2941647-2960825 GCA_037177535.1 Pseudomugil gertrudae | reverse complement strand
TGACTGTATAGTATAGTATAGTATAGTATAGTATAGTATAGTATAGTATAGTATAGTATAGTATAGTATAGTATAGTGCACAGTCAGCTTGACCCACTTGGAGCCACAGCAGAAGAAGTAAAACATTTTACTTTAGTATCAGCCAGCAGGTACGTCCTACAGTTAAACACCTAACATGATCTTTTTTGTCCCAGAGGATTAAATAAAAAGGGGATTTATGTTGTTATTGTTACAGGTTTTCTCCGTCACACATATTTCCTACTTCTGGCAATGGAAAGCTTTTAAACTGACTTATTTTAGCTACATTACTTTGTTTTTAAATCTTACATACACAATCTACTTTTTGTGTAGCTTGAAGCCAGCTTCTCGTCTGGCTAATAATAAGCAGACACTTAACTGATTGGACAACAACAGATCGTTTATAATCAATTACTGATTTGACCTCAGTGGTCATGTCTGAGCAAACAGCTAACTGGATTAGCCACTGCCTCAACTGGCTGGTATGCTGTTGTGGTCAGTTTTTGCACCTCTGTGCTCAAACCCGCTGAACTAAATGCTGAATTTAGTATCTTTTACTGTGCAATAGGGAATAAACACTCCAGCTCCGACAGGTTAACATGCAAACTGGGCAACCAGGTGGAAACTGGAATTCCCACAGTGTTTTCCTCCAGGCATGAACTCAGCCCCGAAATTACTTTTAAAACCGCCTGATTAAAGTTTCTCACTTTTTTCTTTTTCACTCTTTGGGACAAATGGAAAAATTGGTGCAGAGGCTTTTTTAGTTCTACGCTTCTCTGCAGTGGATTTAACTGCTTGTTAAAATAATTTGTTGATACCAGCAAGACAAATGAAGTGCAGGCAGTTAACAGAAACCTAAACAGGATCCTTACTCTTCATTTCCTGATTTACATGAATGCCTCACCTTTCAGATCAAGCTGAGTTATTTAAATGGTTTTTGCTTGTGATGAAAAGAAATTGTATATGTATAAAAACCTTTCCAAGAACAAGAAACCACAAAAAAAAGGGGAGGAGGGGGGGCTATTTAACAGCCAGTGCTGCAGCAGATTCACACAACAAAGACCTCTCCTTTGTCTGCTTTAACAAAGAGGATTCAAACCAGAAGACAGAGCATTATGGATTGCTTCCTCCTTCTCCAGCCACTGAGATAAATGATGAGGATAAGCTTGCTCACACACACACACACACACACATGCACACACAGTTTGTCTATTGTCTCTGCAGGTCCTGTTGTTTCATGACTCACTTTGCTTACACACACACACACACACGAGCCTGCTTTACATATATGCGACGGTTAGTAAAACTAGTTTTTGTTCCCCCAACAGTGACGTCACTGCTGATAAACACTGTCAGAGCGTTGTGGTTTTATAAAGAAGCTTTCGACACCATTTTCTAGCTGCATCCTTCACTCCTCATTAGTCCAGCTCTGGTCTGATGCAAAGGGTTTTAGGATCAAGGCTTTAAGGGTTTTTTTTAAGGATCTTAACTGTGAACCTCGAACCTTTGAAGCTCGTGACCTGCGAAGAAAGAGGTCACGATTTTTTTTGCCTCTGTGCCACGGAAACATCCGACACCTATTTACACCCCCACCCCTCCAGAGAGGCTTCACGGTATCGCAAACCAGAGCATGCACAATAAAGCTTTTAAACTGAAGCAGGTTAATAGACAGGTCACTGCACACACCTCTGAACTTCAACCCTACAGACACACGGATAAGAAAATGTTGGATGTACAGGCAGATCTGCAGATTCTCCTCCGCCTCCCCAAGATGCACCATTAACCCCCTTTCATGCATTAAATTAGCCTCATCTTTTTTAGACAAAAACCAGTCACCCTTCTTAACCCTGCAGCTCCAACAGTTTCCATTTAATATGCTAATACGCTTTACTGCCGCTTCCCCAACTCTCCTAATTAATCCCAAAGTAAAAGCACTCACTAAGCGACTACGTCAGACATTTCTTTAGGGGTGGTGGAAGGACTCACCTCACACTTCTCTTTAGTTTTATATCTCTCCTCACTCGTCCCTCATCTCACAAAAGCCAAAAATTAAACCATCTGAAGACTATGAAAGAAGAAACGTGAAGTTTAACATCTGCAGACTTCGCCAATTAAACCTCAGAGAGAAACATGAAAGTGTGCATCAAACTAAAGGAGAGACACCCAACTTTTATCATTTAATTGCTTTCCAGCTCATTCAGCTCACTGAACTCGCTCATCAAAACAACTAGGAGGTGAGAGGAGTGATGGAGCTCTGCTGAAAAGGAAATGGGATGAGACGGGAGAGATGAAAAGTAAGGAGGAGGACAGTTTGTGTTAAGCTCTACCTAAGGTGTGGAGGAGTATAATGTGAAGGGTGTGTGTGTGTGTGTAGGGTATGAGGCCACAAGAGGCCAAAAGTCAAGAGTCTGGGAGACAGGAAATTAGCCACACCTGAGGATTTATTTTATGGGGAAAGGCTCCTTGAAGCACTCAAACCAATACAAAGAAACTCATATTTTCTTTACATGTTACAAATAAAGTGTAGAAGAATATAACCTGCAGATACAGATCAATCTGCTTGTATTTTCAGCACTAGCAAGCCTTTGTATCACCTCATTTACCCTTATTCATTTGTCCCTGCAGACACCTCCATCTATCCAGCAGTCCATCTTCATATCCAGCTATTTTCCCTCCCCCAAAGCGCTCTCTTTCTACCCACACATTGTTCTCCTGCAACATGGTGGGGTTCTGCTAAGCCTTCATTTATTCCTGTCTGTCAGCTAGCCGGGATCCAAATCCTCCTCCAGCTCCGTGACAGGACAAAGGCGGCAGCCTATCACCAGATCACTCACACTGAAACGACACACTCCACGACGTCCCACAGACACTCTGCAATAACCTCACATCACTACTGAGGCTGAAATATGCAGAAAAATTATGCATTTTGGATCATTCCAGCAGTTTGGTGGTGGCATGTGAAGAGATGGAGGGAGAGATATATAGTCTGCCACACTGTAATATTGCGCAGCATTCTGGGTGTTTTATTAAACGCATTTAATTTGGCATTTAATTTCTTCAAGATTATTACAGCTACTACAGCTGAAGGAGCTAAAATGGGGTCATAATGCACAATAACTGACCCAGACATGGAGCTTTGTTTGCTTTGTGCTGCACGTAAAAACACACAATGACTGAATCATTGATAAATTCATTCATACCACACACTACGGTGGTCTAACTGTACATACTGCTAGTGTCCCCTTATTTCCCCACAATCACTTATACACCTATATAATGACAATATATTTCTTTTTTTACACTTATGAGAAAAAAGAATAGAAATAACAGCAACACAAAGCGCGGTTATAATAATATCAGCCATCTTTTTTCTATTCTAAATTGTAAACTTTTTAAGAAACAAGTTCAGCTGGTTTAACAAAAGCATTCTGCGAAACGTTTGAGCCGAGGTAAACAAATCAAGCGGAGCATAAATCCTTTCAGGGGCATGAAATTAAAAGAAATGCCTCTCTTTTAAAAGCAAGTGGAACATCTAAACATACCTGTCAGCATCCCCTTGTCCAGATGATGCATTTCTATGCAGCGTCTCTCGAACGGCGGCCATGCTGTCAGGGAGCCGGTTCAGGCGCCGGGTGTAGAGACCCAAACCTCCGTCAGTCATGTAGCTGCAAGCCAGAACGAAGCACGTCAGAGATAACTTGCAACCTCTCAGTTAACACACACCAGTCTTCCTCACACACATCTGGTTTTACGTATGTCTTCAGGTGGTGGAGCCCACATCCATTTAGTTTTCCGGTTGAGGCAAAGCTCAATCAGGGCTGAACGACTGGCAAAAAGCTTCCATACCAACACTGGAGGCAGCAAACTAACTAAAGGGCCACATTTCTCTCATGTGGCCGGTGGTGAACAACAGCAGGCTTTAAATCAACTGACTGCACAGTAGACAGAGGTTGAGTCTGTTCTTTATTCCTACAGGACATAAATTCATCAGACACTGGTTCCATCAGCGTTCCCAGCTGCGATACACTGAGGCGCTGTCAAACATTTCCAGTTAAAAACATACTGTACACATAAGAGCCTGGTAATAAGGGCTTTACTTCGCTTCATGGTGGGAAATTAGATCAGAAAGGAGTCGCTGCTTGTTGAAGGCGGAGGCTGAACGTTACAGGCTGAAGCTGATGCTGAAGCTGATGCTGCAGCCCTGAACACAAACATTCCTGTTCAAGCTGGAACATCAACAAATCCACAAATACTTACCTGCTGAGGAGAAGATTAACGGGACTAAATCATTTGCTCAAATGAAACTGAATAAAATGTTGATTTTGAGGTGGAGATGGACCAAACTGACCTCTTAAACACTTTGTTATCTCTGTGTGGAGCTTAGTAAGACACAATGCACACCCACAAACACACATATCTAAATGATACACACAGTGTACAGTGTTTTCTACAAATAAACGTTCTTTGTTTACAGTAAAGCGCTGCCAAAGACAACCAGCTCTTTAAAATACAAGTGCGTTTTAGAGGCAACCATAAAGTACCACATTTTATATCTTCCACTAAAAACATAAACAATGTGGATATTTCTGTATGTGGTCATTTATCACCACAAAACATATTCTTTACAAATAGACCCACGCAAAACTTGCGTAACAACCAGTTAAAATTAAAGCGAGTTGTTTTTAAAGGTATGACATCAAGTACACAAAACAGTTTCAGACAAATTATTAAAAAAAACAACTTGTACTTCTGTTGTAATAATGACTGAAGATAAGATTTTCAGTTGTGAGGGCGACATAAAGAGCAGTTGCCAAAGCTTGGACCTTCTTCTGAATCACGATACACATAAGGGGGTTAGCATCCATCATCACGGAGCAAAGTCACCTTGGAGATGAAGAGCCGGGCAGACAAACATAAACACTGACTAACTAATAAGTAACTGAACTCCTGTCCTATACTCACAGATGCCTGTTAACCTGTAACAATCTGCAGCAGGAGGAACGTGTTCCAACAAGACAGTTTATGTGCTTTAACTAAGCAGTCAGATCATTTACACAGCAAAAAAAAATCAATAGGAGCAAAAGCTCTGGGAAGGGGAACCATGTTGGATTTATTAACACTGCCTGCAGTGTTGCAAACAAAAAGAAATTCACTAAATCTCTATGAAAGAAAGGAGTTTTTTTTAAAAAGGCACTACCAGATCTTATGACTCATTCTCACACCTACCTGTCTGCCTCAAACATGATTACAGTCAGTCCACTGCAAAGCAAACACGTCCAGGTGAATGTTGATCCTTCCTGATTAAAATCTTCCAATTCGTTAGTCTGTTGTCACGTCTGAACAGTGTGTGGCATCTGCTGATTGTCACCAGGTTACGGCGCGTTTCATCGTGGTGATATCAGATTCTCTGCATGTACAGTGACAGAGCGCTGCTCAGTGCGAGATCAGTGTTGGTATGTTGCCTCTCTCCTCAGCTCCGCATGCTTTTCCCTCCTGGCTTGGAGGTTTGGTCTAACTGTGAAGCTGGAGCGGGTGGAGGGGAGGGACGGGAGGTGGAAGTAGGAGTGAGGGAGGGCAGAGGGGTAGATCAGGCATAATAACCCCGAGCTTGGGAGGCAGGCGCCCTCGTCTCCATGGGCCCGAGAAGCCGAAAGGGGAAAACGGGGGGTGCAGAAGGAAACCACTGATTATAGAAAACGTGGTGTCGTTAGTCACGCTGGCTGTATAAGGATGCATATAAACATAAATAAATCAACTATTAGGTGCTGAGCTGGTCATGGCAGTAGACAGCTTCATTAATCTCTGCCTCATTACTTTTACATGCTTTTAACCATAAAGTAACACAAGAAGAAATTATGATTCATTTTCATTTAGTTTTATAAACAAATTATTTAACATTTTACACAAGTATTTATATTCTTTATTAAATAGAAACCAAACCGTTTTGTTCAGCATATTAATAAAGTCACTTTTCATTCCCTTCTTGGTTTATGGGTTCACTTTGGTCAGAATCCTTTCAAAATAAAAAACAGAAAAGCTTTGGCTCCTCTCGTTTTCACAAACTGTTTGACATTTTACTTAAAAAGCGACCACCAGGTATCCTAATTCAATCATAACCGAATGGGATGTCTGAAAACACAAATGACTCGGAAGGAGTGCAGGTTAAAAGATAACTTGTGGAAACTCTAATACAACTGTTTTACTTTAATTTGTGAGGTAAAATTAGTCAAATTTGTGTCACGTCAACATTTTCTGTGAAATACGACTAAATATCGGGTAGTAATCCTTTTCTAAAGTCTGTGTACATTGAGCATTTAAGAGATATTTAAGAAGTAAAGAATCTACTTATATAGCAGCACCTCCTCTCTGGGTAAACATCTCACCTTTGTGTGGAGGAACTGGTTATTTACTGGATGCTAACACACTCGCGGTAGACGTAACCATGAAGAGGCCTCAGAATGTGGAGAAAATGGGGAGGTCATCAGTCTGTGTCACTTTTAAATGGCAAAATCTACAGGGTGACTCCACCCACCAAACATACACCCACATGCCTGTACCCATACACTGTTCCTCAAAACACACACACTTTGTTCCAGGTGCTTCCACGTCCAACAACAAAGAGCCTGATATGGCCAACATGTTTGAATAAAGGCTCGCTTGCAACTTCATCCTTCACTTCAGCTCTTTGGTTCATGAAGCTCAAATCATCAAACACAAACACACGGCGTGCACTATACAGGACACACACACACACACACACACACACACACACAAGCAAAAACCAACAGAAAAATAACTGACATGGCTAATAACTCAATCACTCAGGTCATTTATCAGGCAAGAAATGCAAACACAGACAGTTTCACATTTCTAAGTGAGGATTTGTGTGTTTTATTTGCTGCACATTGGTGTCAGATATGAGTTTGGTGCTTGATCCAAACAGAAAAAAGGAAACAAAATAAACCCACAAAGCAATCATTAATCTCTGAAATTTCCCAGCAAAAAACATTTAATCATAAAAATGGTTTTCACATGACCCACCCAGCTTGGATGTGGAGTTTTCAGAGCCTCCGCCCACCTGCTAGCGTCACTCACTTTTCAGGTGTGGCTGTGGCCCACCTTCCTACATAAAGTACTTCGAGGTGCTTAGATCCCTCGCTCTGATGAGGCCTCAGGGTTCGTGAATCAGTTCAGACCCTTGGAGGCCAGTGAAGTCATTTCCGTTCCTTTTCTGTTTTGCATAACTTCCCTGATCTCAGGATGTTGCCTATAATTGCAATCATTTTCCTAACCAACCCAAAACACGACTCTACACCAGACTCTGCTCTGTCTGACTCTCTGAAGCCAACCTTTGACGGTTCCTTCTGATAATGATGCTGACAAAGGTTTAAACTGAGCAATGTGACAGCCAAGGTATGCAAAGAGCCTGTTACAACATGGACACAGAGAGAAAATAGGCAGGTTGTCTGGATAGTCCACCATGTGAAGACAAGGAGAATGGGATACTTGTAGGATCTGTACTAAACAGAGTAAATGCTACGCTGAGGTAGCTTATAAAGACCACTACTGCCCTCTCCTGGCTTACTCCTGAACTGAAGACTGAGAGAGGACAGTTTGGCATTTTATGTTTATTAAAAGAAAAACACTGTTTTAAGACTATTTCAGAAACAAACCATTTTCACATGATGTTTCTAGGCTTTAAAAATCCACTTACCCGCTGGTGACATCATCAGTGCGCACCGCATTCTTGCTCAGCACATCTCCATCGCTCATGTATCCCGTGACCTCCATGGGAATCCCATCCAGCTCGATATCCTCCCCAGCTTTATCTCCTAGGTCCACGCTGCACAGGGCTCCTCCCCTGCCAGCCAGCTGTCGCCGTAAGTGCCCAGGGTACAGGTAGCGTCCCGCTTGCCCACCGACCACCCGACTGCCATAACCGTTCCCCATGGAGGGCGCATCGCCTGCCTGCAGACGGGGGCTGGACTGGCCCAATCGCCATGACGACAGTGAGGAGCGAGCAGAGGTGAGGCTGAGGATACTTCTGCCACCTCCGCTGGTGCTGTTGGTGCTGCCGCCGCCACTACTGCAGCTGATGTCCGTGGCGACGCTGGCATCAAGGTTGGTTTCCAAGGTGCTGCTGAAGAATGAACAAAGGTTTGTAAACATTATAAGGTCAAACACAAGCTGGGTGTAATCTGCAACACAAAATATAATAGTTAACAGCACAATTCACTAAATGAACTGAGCTGTAGAGATTGGTTCTCTTATTTGGACTTATAACAAAGCAAGAGGACGTGCTAATCTTACCGAGGAACCAGAGCACTGAGCCATGAGCAGAAAAATATGTGGGAGTTAAAAGTGACCGAAGCTAAACCAGAGAAAAAGACATACAATGCTCTGTGATCAAAGTAAAACTCCCCTATATGAAGGATGAGGCAGCCAGCACCTGTAAACCAGTCTGCTGACCACAACGGTTCAGCCACGGTTCAGACTCAAATCCCCACCGTAAAGCCTGATTTGGTTGGTTTAAAACGCAAACGTCAGGCCCTACGCTTGATCCTCAAACAGCAGGGTTTTATTTCCTGATGCCACACATTTCAGAAACGTTCTCTGAGCATAAGCTGGAACTGTGAGAATATTTTAGGAAATTAGAGGATTTTATTTAGTTACCTTGATACTATGGTTTGTGCTCACCTTAGATTTGATATCACGAAATATCACAAATCCCATTTTATTTACACAAAATAGTCACATGCCAATCAAATAAGTCAAATAAATAGTCAGAAAATGTAATTTAATATCACAATATATAGTATTTTAATGTAGTACAGCCGGTCAGGACAGTATTTTACCTGTGTGTGACCTGAGTTCCTCGCAGGCTGGACATGGTCTCTTCCAAGTTTTGCCGCAGGTCTGCAATGTTTTTGACGGTACGCAACCGTCTCGTCTCTGGGTCTTCACCTAAACATATAAGGACCATCATCACCGTGATAAGAAATAACTGATTATATGTTAAACGAAGACAGACTGTAGAGCGTAAGCGGTCACCTGAAAGGTCCTCGGTGGAGGTCTGGTTGGTCTTGGTGCAGGAAACGTCCCCACCTCTTCCCCCTGAACCACTCTCTGTGTTTGCTGTGACCTCGCCGTCTGTTTGAGATCTGGAAAAAATGTTTCGCAAGTGATCAAAGAGGCGGAAATCATCGATTCTGAATTATAACACGCTTAGCAGGAACCTAATATTGAGAAAATTGTCACAGAGGAAGGATAAACCTGATTAAAGGTTATCTTGTGACTGCGGTTCAGAACGAATGCCTGTTAAGCCTCAGACGTCACCGTTGTTTGTCTTTGAAGGATAAATCAATGCGGCTCTGCCACTGCACTGGCTGGTCGCTTTTGGAGATGATGATGTTTGAATCTTTTGTTTGGTTTTTGCCGGCTTCCAGACTTTGTCCTTGTTAACAAATGACACTCACCCTGTGGGCCAGTTAAAGTCACTGGCTGCTTTCCACCAGCTACAGCAAATGACCGGTGAATGAAACTAACGGTTATGTCTATAAATTTAGTCTTCCGGTTCGGTTCAATCCTATGGGGCAGTTTTATTTTCAGTGCTCATTTACTGCACACATTCTCTCTGGTGGGTGGAGGCGATATAATCCTGCTTGTAATGGGATCTGACAGGTATACAGTCGAGGAGGAAGTTTTGAGGACTGTTTATGGGCTTTTTTTCTTTTCAAAGGTGAGTCTACAGGCCGGAACGTGCAGAAGGAAAGAAGGCAGGACCACAGAAAGTGTCAGTGTGATAATGAGGGGTTGTTAGAAAGGACCCAATGACCCTCTTTCGTCATCCCACTGTGTCAGAGGTACTCAACGTCCACACATTTTTGTCCAGACAGGTATGTGCGCAGGACCAGGAAACAAAAGCATAGAAAGATTCAAAGATTCTGGAAAATACCAGGGAATCAACTTTACACACTAGTTTAAACCGAAAAGCGTGACTGTGAGTCGCAAATGTTTACGATCATTCCTGTGAATGTGACCTCAAAGATTAGGAACAAAGCTGAGGTTGAGAAATAAAAAAAAGCTCACCTATACATGAATGGTGCAACAGTGGCTGTGTTGGGGTGGCTGTGGTGTTGTTGGGTTTGAGGTAGCTGCACGCTGACCGTGTTGCTGGCGGTGCTCTGTGTGGTGCCTCCTCCAGCCACAGAGGCAGTGCTGGACTTTCCTTCTGTAGAGGCCAGGCTGGAGGTAGAGCTGGAGTGTCTGCTGTCCCTGTCTCTGTCAAGGGGGCCGCGGTGCATGAGAAGGCCTCCTCCCAACCTCATGCTCCGAGGCCTTTCCCCTGCCTCTTTCACGGAGGAAGCTTTGCCCCCAACTCCTGGAACTTTGCCTCCTGGCTTTGGTATTCCACTATGTGCAGGAGTGGAACTCTCCTTTTTGGCTACTTTACCCCCCTTGGGAATGAAACTCGCTATTTTAGAGGTCCGTTTGGTTGATGCATCAGCATCTGCAACTTCCTCCTTCAGCTCCTCTCCCCTCAGTTCGGTTCTATCAGGGACACGCTTCCCCACGTCCTTCCCTTTCTCCTTCTCTTTGCCCCTGTCCTTGTCTTTTTCAGGGCCTTTCACAGAACCCTTTTTGGCAGTCAAAGCTCTGCTAAAAGTGCGTTGGGCAATGCCCCGCAGAGCGATTTTAGGGCTGCTGGCGGTTGTAGAGACAGTAGTGCCTGCTGAAGGAGCTGCTACATAAGCTGTCCCGTTGCTGGTTCCATTCAGTCCTTGCCTGAGGTTACCTTCCTCCTCCTCTAGGGGGTCAGTGTTAGAGCCAGTTTCAGATCTTTCCACATGCCCTGCTCCAAGCTGCCTGCCATGGGGAGGGTTGTCTGGTTGAGCTCCTACTCCACTGGAGGAAGAGGTGTTGTTGGTGGATGATTTGGATCCTCCTTTAGTGTTGAAGAGCTTAAGCTTCTCCAGCATTGACTTCTGAGTGACAGCTTTAGGAGGAGCCTCTGTTGAAAGGGCAGCCTTGCCAGAGCAGGAAGCATCCTTCTCCTGCTTGTTGGACTGCATGGCAGATGAGGGGGTGCTAATAGAGGAGGTGGGCTGAGAGGAGGTGTGCTTGGAGCTGGTTGATTTGCTCCTCCAGGGCTTGCTGTTGCTGTTGGGCTGGGGAATGGCTGTCGATGCAGATGGAGGGACCAGAGAAGAGGTAGCGGCTGGGATGCTGGTGGAGTTGCTGAGAGTCACTGCAGATGATGGAGCATGCTCAGTCATCACCAAAGGCGGAGAGGTCATGCCCTCAAAGGAATCTGAACCATAAAAAAGACATTTCAATAAACAATTATGCAAGAGTGTAAAGATTAGGAGGAAAAAAAATCAAACAAGTGGAGTATCTACTGGGGGAGATAACAATAAACCAGATGTTCAGGATGAGTCCTCTAAGACCCCACACAACGTGACCATATAAAGGCCTGGAGTTGATATAACCAAACGTACCATCATTTCACGCTAGTCACCAAAACGGTTAAAAAAGACGTTAGCACTAACAGTAAGAGGAGCCCATCACAAACTGTTTATAAAAACCACAGAGGAGCAGACGCCAGTGCTTTTAAGTTCTGCCAAGCAGGCAAGTCAAGAAGAAGTGTTGTTGCACTTAAAGGGCTTGCACTTATAAGGACAGCTTTTGGTCCAGGTCCCTCTGACCAAAAAGTCCACAAACTCTGTCTGGTTGCATAAACTGAGTCTCCTGAAATAGAATTAAAAAATAAGATGAGAAACATTTCAAATCAACCTGGAGAGAAAGGCATTTCATGTTCCTGTAATGTACCGAGATTCATCACCCAAAAAGAAACTGTGTGTAAATCTGCAGCATGTGACTCAACAAGCAAACTCACCAAAAACCGAAGGAGTGAAACAAGAGCTGAAACTTGTGCGATAAGTCACTGCTGTTTGAAAGAGAGAGTGTCCCGAGGGTTGCAGAGGTTGTCAGTGTGCATGCAGAGTGGTGCACACAGCAACTCGCAGCTCAAACCAGTATCATTTGAATATTCAAACACCAACTGCCAGAGAGAGAGAGTGGGCCAGTGCAGGGAGGACTGGGTGGACTGGGTGGACCCAATCATAACACTTCAGTTCTAACGTACCCCTCTTACTGTGCACGTATGAACATGCAAAGACAAAGATGCACTTATTCCATGACTTTCCTGCTGTGTCCTCTGGCTCTAAACACATGTGTTGTTTTGCTGACCCACAGCAGTAAACTTATTTATCAGGAAAGTCAACTTTAAGAAGTTTGGATGTTATTATTATTATTATTATTATTATTAATAATATTGTTATTATTCAGACTAACCTGAATAAAGTCCAAGGAGGAAGCGAGTCAGTCAAATTCACTAAATAAACTTGTTTGAGGTTCTGAAGCAACAACATCTTGTTGGTATGTTGAAGCATTGCTGCTGTAGCATAATGATGATGAGTTAAGCTCTCTAAACATTCTTGAACCAGAGAAATGATCCTTTGTAAGTGACTGAAGTTTCCTTTTATCTACAACAACATAAATTCTCCATGTTTTAATCATATTATCCTACCATGCCAACACTTATGCAGAATATAAGACAATCTACTTGCATGTTTCCATCAGGCTCTCCACTTTATTTATTTCTCTCGTGCCTTTCATGGCCTAATTAAAAAAAGCCACAATACTGCCTCTACTTTCTCCCCCTATTAGCATTTAGCAGAATGACCTGAAACAATGTTGCTATTAGGAAGTGATTAGTGCCCAATTAGATGTGCTAGTTGTTAGCATGTGCAAAGTAGGTCAAGCTGCTAATAGCTGGTTTCCTATTGGTGGTGACTGAATGAGAGGGGAACCTGCTGTGGGTACGGAACAGGCTGAGGGGACTAACAGCGCAGGTTTGGGATGAGTGAAACTTTGATGTAGGACAGCAAGACATGTTTGTAATGTCCCAAAATGGGGTCGGCTTTGATTTTGGGTCAGAAAGGAACAGAGGAAGAAAGTGAGGACCCGGAGAGGCCCTGGACAGAGGGTCAGCTGGTCGCTGACATGACTGAACCTGATGACCGTTACTGACATGCTCCAGTTAGGTTGCTAAGGGTGAAGGAAGGAAGGCAATCTTCAGCGTGTGAAGGGTCAAAAGTCGCAGAGAAGTGATGGACTCTGAAGCACTTCCCTCACAATGAAAACTTTCTAACAAATGTAAACAGTTAAATGTGCCTGAGATAAAGCAAATTCACATTTCTGATTTAAGAGAGGTTCTCCTCAACTCTGCTGATTGTGGCTGATCGGCCACAAGGTGGAGTAAAATCCTCAGCGATGCAGTCACAGTAAGCGCTGTGGTCCACAGATCATAAGAAAAACATCAAGCCTATTCTGATTGTCTTTACTAATATCTTTCTTTGTCTCCAGTTTGAAAATCCAGGTTTCAATTATGGGATAGAATCCACTTAGAGAAGCAGTTTCCCTTAAAAAACAAACAAATCATTTCTCAGAATGGGTCACTAGCCTAATGACCCTGTGTAGCCCTGGGCCAAGTCCTGCATGTGCTGACTGCTTTAGGAAACATGTTGAAAGACTTTGTTCGACTTAACTGCTTAATTACTGCGGCCATTATAGATTAAAATAAAAAAGCAGATAAAGACAGGTTCACAGACCACCCCTTTCTACTTCCTGCCAGAAAATCCTGTCTCACTCTCCAGAGTTTGCCTTTGGGCCTCTTACGGTCAGTGCAGCTGCCTACTCATCTCAGAGCATCCAGATAACATCAAGGCTTTTCAGAAAATCTGCTGTAGTGGACTCAAAGCTCTTTTCATGGATTGTCCCACTTGTGTGTACTTGCATGTATGTTTTTTTCATTCCCGTCTTAAACCGAGGTAGGTGTGTAACGTCACACAGTGTCACACTGTGCTCTGGATGCTCATATCTATGCATTTATGTCTAGTTAAGAAGAGACAGACGTGTTTGTTCTTCTCAGCCGCTTTTCAAGCTGTAAATTCTTTATGTCTGCCACAGAGCTGCATGACACTAACACCAAGTAGCAAATGCAATAAAGGCAGCATCGGCTGACACTGTTTAGGCATCACAAGTAATCCAACTTCTCTCATGGTAGCACTGGTCACAAGGTATTGAGCTTTTAGAAAACCAGTAACCAAATTACTGACCTCCACCCAGTTTACATACAAATCTCTCACACGTAAAGAAAACATGTTTCATTTAAAGACAAGGGCTCTTTTATAACTGTGCTGTGCAGACCGAGCACTATAACAGCAACCGTCCCTGTATAGCCAGCTTTACTGCGACATCTCATCTCATGCAAAAATCCAACACAAAACCAGAGCCTGCAGGTGTTTACTTACTCATCATGTTCTGATTTCAGAAACCTTTTCTCTCATTCCTGATCTCCCATTTCCTCTCATTCTCTCATTGTGCGCCAAAAGTGAGAGGGACAACCAGCTTTTGTGTGGAGACTGAAACTTATAAAGGTTCTCCACATGAATACACTCAAACAGTGACGCTACAGCTCATCAGAACTCTATTCATTCACTCACAGCACCAGCCACACGAACACACACACATTTACTTGCAGTACAGAATCATGCACGTACACAAACACGACCAAAGGTGCCCCTTGCTCCCTCTGCTTCTCTGCTCTCTGTCAATTGGTGAACACCCAGATTCTGTCACCTTATATTAACACAGAGCAGAGGAGAAGATTCAGATCTGCGTCTCCACTGTAGAGCCCTCTGGTAACATGACTTTATTCTAGTGTCACAGCCATTGACACACAGCAGCTCTGGCCTCACAATAGAGGCAGTAGGTGTCTCTCCAGCCACCCGATCCCACAGCAACACTGTTTTACACACGCATGTATAACTTAGTGCAGTACATAAGTCCTACTGCTAACTACTACACCTACATTACTAATAAACAAGCACCAGCTGATGTCTAAAAAATGATCTCAGTAGGAAGAATTAAGCAAAAAGTTTTAAGAGATTTGCTAACATATCAGAAAAAAGGAATTAATCAATCATATTCTTAAAAATAGAACATTAACTTCTTCAATTACTACTTTAATGCTTTTATCAGCAGTAACATGAATCCATCAGAATGTACTAAACATACGATCACATCTTCAGTTTCCACTTGAAAGTATAATTTATCGTCCTCATTGGAACTGATCTACATCTGGAAGCTGACAAACCTCATGGGTGCTGCAGACATCCCGAACGAACACAGGAAGAAGCGAAGGGAAGGAGGAGATGGACAGGAGAAAAGGAAGAGTCCCAAACTATTGCTAGTCATGGAGAGAGAGCAGGAGGGGGAGGAGTGTCAAGGCTGGGGGGAGGAGCTTGTTAAGAAGAGGGAGCTGGAGGGTCCATCAGTGATTCTCATCCTATCTGTTGCCCCTCACAAACACAGAAAGATACACATCCCTGCATGCCAGAAAAACAACTGTATTTGCAAAGATTTGTTAACTTACCAAGCTTTTTCCTTTCACCCAGACTAGACTAAACTACAAACATTTACTTGTTAATTTGAATCAGCTGCTTTTTCCTGCTTCAGTCTACAGTAGCAGCATGACAGCAGCAGACTGTTAAGATCTCATCCTGTTCATACAACCACATGACCTTTCACATTACAAAAACCCTTCATGGATGTGATGCCAGGTGTGACCTCCAGAGCAGAGGTATATTTGCTTAAACCAACCAGTAAACCACCAACCGAGAAACAAGCTCCTGATATTTGGGTGTCTGATGGAAATCCCTTCAAGTTATAACACAGTTAAGTAATTTATTCAGTTCACATTCATTTTTAGTTTTCTGTACACAACAAAAACTTTGTCCACACAGATTGCACCAATAAACGCCCCATCTCCACCACTGCCCCTCTTTGGAACAACGTCTCCACAGTGCAGCGTGTGTTGGTCCCAGTTAATTTGTTTAAACACAGACAACCGTCTCTCTGGGTGGTTAGAATTTTCTGTCTAACGCTACGTAATCAGTTTAGACTGTGAACAGTAACAGAGTCAACACAAAACACTGATCTATCTAAATATAGAACCAAAGCCACTTCGTTTACATGTTTCCAAACCCAGTAAGTTAAACTGGGTCAGAGCAGTTAACCTGTATGAAAACACCTCCGACTCCACTGACGACATGACAAGGAGCCGACCTCCTATTCATCCTCACTCAGTAAATAACAGGAACGCATACACTGGATGTAGCTCATGGCAATTATGACACTAGCATCACATTGAGTTCCATGTTGATGTAAGACGATGTCCTGAAGGGAAAAGCCTCAGTTATCTTTGACTGCTAAGGTTGTTCTGTGACTACATTTTATTTTATTTGCTTAAAACTGTTGGTCTAAATAGTTAAAGGGGATAGAAAAAGAGATGAAGGATACCCATACTTAGACCTACCACAGTCCTAAAGGTGTCCAGGGTGCTTAAAGGCATATATATTTTTACCCAAACTTCAGTCTAATGTGAATAATTATAGGTGATTGATATGTGTTGGGGCTCCGAGGAGACTGTTCAGTAACCAGCTTTGCAGGAGCGGATCCTTCTCTCACGGGATCATGTGACCTGGATCGCTTTCGTGCTACTACTTTTTACTCTTCTTCCAACTAAAGTTTGTCACGTTGAACAAAATAAGGAGGTGAAAACGGTGTCTCAGGAGGCCAGTAAGAGAAAGCAGGAAAGAGATGGCTCCAGGGGAAAGACACCAGCCCACCTTGGTAAAGAATTGACTGGTTGGACTCACCCTGCCTCAGTGTTATTACAATGCTAAGTTAGCTCTCTGGCTGTTTTGTAAACGTACCAAAATGTGATGAACCTTTTCACATCTTTTAGTCAGTGTTTATTCAGAACAATGGCAGTAAATGTCTGATGAGCATCAGGATGTTGCAGGATACGTCTGTGTCTTTATTTTTTAGAAGCTAAATGAAGCTAACCAGCTGCAGACCGAAGCTAATGTGATTCTAAACATTTTTGCATAAGCTGGGCTGTTTTGCATGTAATATGTGTATTTTCTATAGTTTATGTAAATATTAAAGTATTAACAGAATGCTTAGCATCATGCCTGGTTTAGTTTTATGTATTTTATTTGCTGTTTAATAGGAAGAAAGACTAGCCTACTGTACAAAGGTGTTGAGTTTTTTCCCCCTTTAAGACACAAAAAGTTGCATTTGAAACCAGTTGGATAATTGGATGAAACAAAACAAGGACCCACAATGATCCAGAAGTGTATGTATTGTGATATCATCCTCTCATTATTAAACATCAACAGAGCTGTTATACTGGAAGTATTATTGTTTTTGTGTTTGTGTCAATAAGAAAGAACTGAAGCACCAAAAAGGGTTGGATGGACTAAACCTTTCCTGGTTAAATCATCAGCAACAGCAAAACTCACAGTACCTGGTTCAGCCACAAGGAAGAACATCTACAAACAGGTCATTTTTGCAACTTTGACCCCAGGCAGTCTTTTGGTTATAGGTTTGCACCTACTGATACATAAAATTAAATAAAACTAAGCGAAACATCTTTCCTTTAAAATCAGAATTAATTTTAAATCAGGTCAGCTTATTTTTAATGTATGTAAACAGTGTTCAGCCAATTAATAACTATTATAACAGCAGTGTAAGTCAGAATAATCAGTAATGATAATGCCATCAAGTCTTAGTATTTAAATCACTTTAATCATGTTTAGCTGAGTTTTAAAGGTGGTTCAATCTTAAATAATCGAGCTGATAATGTCTACAGAATATCCTCCACATGCAAGATAAAATAACAAATATAATCAGAGATATTTTCACGGACAATACCCAGAATAGTCTGAGGAAACAGAACATTTACTTCAAAGTCTAAAGCCTGCATATTTTAGAGAGGCTGAAGATAAATGTTTAAATGTTAAAACACGTATTCCTGATTAACGCAGCTATTTGCATATTCATTCTTTGTTTTTTCTCTTTATAGTACGAAGCTGTTCGGTGTGGCGCTGAAGCTGCAGGCATGTAATTTACTGCTTTTTGGTTTCAAAGCAGCTGAATGAACGTGATGAGCAGTAATAAAGGAAAAGCACCCAGAGAATTTGTTGTTTACTGTCAGAAGCATCGAGATTCTTTAGAGCTGCGGGGTTCCTGTTTTTCTCTCGTTTCACACACACACACACACACACACACACTTTCTGCTTTGTACTTGTGCATCCATTCCAGATGAAAGTGTGTCAGGCAGTTGTTCTCTGGAAGTTACCTTTGTTCAGGTGAGAGCTGGCTTTGGTCTTGTCAGTGAAGCCCTGACTGCGTCTGTTCCCAGCAGTGCTGACCGAGCCTCGTGGAGGGATGTCACTGCCAGCAGTGGACACCCTCGCTGTGGGGCCAGGTAGTCTGATGGATGCAGGAAGACGGCAGGAGAACAGACAAAGGGAGGGAAATATATTAGTTTATGAACAAAGGTTAAAATGTGTGTTCATGTGTCTTTTTCTTTTTAAATTCCACACTTTTTTAAAAACATTTCATGACTTGTTTCGCTGAAGTCATTCCTGACATGAATACAAACATTGGTGGGTTAATTAAAAAATGTTTGTTTGCTAAAATGCTGCCAACTGTCTGCTAGATGTCTATATTTCCAGGTTCATGGCTCCTCTAAATCTGATATGACTAAAATCAGTGGAGCTATGCTGAAAAACAACTTCACTGCCTACAGGGTAAAAAACGCTGCTATTTATTTATCTATAAATTCCCAAATAGAAGATAGAAAATAAGAAATTTCCATAATAAAAAAAGGATTTAAAAATGAGTCGTGGCAAAGAACAATATGCACATTTAGAAGTCTTTTTTTTTTCCAGGATCGTTATAAAAAGATAAATGTATATGAAGAGATCAGTGTCCAGCCTTCTGCACGAGTGTGACGTGTCTGCAGGTTGTTGGTCAGCAACTCAAAACATGAGATCTTATACAACTTTCATAAAAAAGGATCGTTTCATATTTAAAAGGTCAGGCTTTTAAATACTTGGCCGTGCTTTTTAAAAGTGAATTTTTTTTATAACTTACTCTTTTACATGATGCAGGTTTAATTTAGAGATCAATCTTTTACTTTTACAAGAAACAGACAAAACAAAGAGCTGCAGATAAACACGCAC
>JBAMHV010000001.1:2881094-2914719 GCA_037177535.1 Pseudomugil gertrudae | reverse complement strand
TCTGGATTCTTGGCGTACGTCCAATTTTAGTAAGAATCCTACGCAGAGTTTTATAAATGAGCACCCAGATCATTTACTGGGTTTGTTTCTTTGGTCTTTCTGGATCAACTCGTGAGCTCGTTGAGAGATTACCTAAAATAAACAAACCTTTAAATCCTCCACTTTTATTAACATTTATTCACCACAATGGGTGAATTTCTGGTCTCGACAATAACGTAACAACTTCAGCAACAATAAAGAAAATCAAAAAACATATTTTGTGTATTCCACCTTCTTCCTGCTCGGCCCCGTCAATACGGGCTGCTGCAAGCTGCGGGTGACATGTGGCAACGCATCCCCTCTGACCCAGCCCGGCCCATACAGCAGATGGTTGATGGGGGAATGATGGATGGACTGATGGAGCCACTAACTTAATCTAAAGAAGGATGCAGTGTGAGGAGGGAGAGGCACACAGGTGTGAAGGGTAACAGTTTTCCACTGACACACTTTTGCAGCGTTACTTGCAGTCAGTCGATCAACTGATTATTCCAGAATTATGGAAACTTTATCAGCTCTATTACATGAACACTGAATGAAGAAAGTCCTCTTTTGCATCACTCCAGCAGTAACAGATGGACAGATGGCTTCTGAAATAGCATATGAGAAAAGAAACAACAGCTTTTCAGCTACATTCTGCCATGTGGTCACTGATATTAATGCTTACCCACTGTGTGGTGGCTTGGTCAACAGCTATGATCATTATTAAACCAGGAAGGGAACACTGGGCCTATTATATAGTTTTCAGATATAAAATATAGGAAAAGAAAATATTATATTTGAAAAAGTTATTCTAAATCAGGAGTGGGAACATCCTGAAAATGTCCCATGTCTTGCTAATCCATCATACCAGATTCAAATGAATGTGTGCAGATATCGATAAGCTGTTGGATCCATTTATTTGAATCAGGTGTGCTGGAGCAGTGATACATGAAACCTGCAGGATTCCAGCCCTCGAGGACCAGGGTTCCCCCTCCGCTGCTCTAAACAAATGATCCATCATTTAGATCATGGAGAATATTTTTCTCCAATATCTTCACAGAGATTTAAACAAGAAAAAAACATTAAAGTATTTTATTATTCAGTCAGCTGGTATCATATCTGCCAAAAAAATCACTACTACTACCAAGAAGAAACCTCAAAGATACACAAAAGTGCCAAAAAAAAATCAAATCAGCTCCTTGAACCCTGCAGGGTGGCTCCAAGAATTAAGTTAATTCTCAAAGAATTCATTATATATAGTGATGATAAAAATTGTGCCCATCTTTCTGTTGGACTCATGTAAATGTTGGATTAACATCATTGACCTTAAAAACAAATCTGAGCATATAACTGTTAAAGAGGCCAAATAAAACATGTCTACAAGCATCCCTGAGCTTGGCGTGAGCAGCTGGTGTGCGCTTTGTCATTACTGGAAGAGAAGCAGGACAGAAAGGAGGAAACAAACTGAAGGTGTGAGAAATGTAGAGTGTACGGGGAAGTTCTTCATACACCAATCATGACATCCTCCATCTAACACCATCTGGGACCACTGTTAGTGTGCGCCACTAGCCAGTTGCACTGTGGATAGCTCCTAGTTTATTGCAGCTATACCCTCCATCCCATCCCACCCTGCATCCCAGTGTACTCACACAGGCCTCTCAAGTGGCTTTAACCCGCAGAAGTCTGAAGCAGACCAGCTCTAAATAAGCCCTCATGTCTCCGCTTGTACTCTGTTTGGCACATGAAAGGCATGTGGCTTTGTGAGGCCATCCGGGGCATAAGGCAGACCAAACAACTCTGCTGCTGTAACATGGGGAACAGGATTCCACATAAGGAATCCAGGACACTGAGTGTGTGCATGTACATGTCTGCATTTCCATAAACTGAAATCCCACACTGGTCTTAATACTTTAACATTTAAAGTAGTGACAGTAACACTCATATGGTCCAAATATGGGAACATGGACTCAAACTGGTGCTTGTGGTTCCTGCACAGCTAAAATGTGTCATATCTGCTATGCAACACCTAACCAGGACAATTCCTAAGACATGCAGTCGGATGCACATGGAGGCACAGTGGCAACACCAAGTGCTATTAAAGAGGGCTCAGCTTAGTCCTACTGCATGAACAAGCAATGTGTAATGTCCATGTCCACAGGATTCTCACACAGCTGCTGCTGCTTTGTCCTTTTAAATCAGTAAAACTTTACTTACAGTATTGTTGCTTTTTTTTTACTCTTAAAGATCATTTGCTTTCTAATGCAAATGTGGGTGTGTTCTGTTGCTTGTTAATCAAAGGCACGCCCCTGATGCTATTGTAGTCTATTCTACTGAAATCTGATCAAAGATCTTTGTGTTATCCGCCTCCAACTTTGACTAGGTTCACTAAGTCATTTCCTGGCAGTGTAAACAGGGAGTAGCTGGTTGCTAAGCTGTGGAAAAACCTTTAGAGGATAAATGGTAAGAAGTTAAACAAGTTCTGCCGTTTTTAATGGGCAGTAAAAGAGGTGATTGCATTTTACTGCCCATCAAGGCCGACACAAAGTGATAAAGAGCTTACAAGCTAAAACCAGGTCAGACTTTATCTAAAGAACCCATCCCAGAAGTCCTTAGATGCTTGTTTGCTTGCAATACATGTGGTGAAAGGTGAATGCCATAAACAGGAGATGTTCTCAGATCTGGTGGGGTTAGACACCGTCTCGCTGAAGCTTTTTTTTTAATCGGAACATGTAAGTGGAGAATAGCGGTAAAGTAAATGTGTAACTAAACAGATGCTGCGGCTTCTGTGTGTCTACCACACACACACTAACACAACAATTACATGCTGCAAAAGTTCAGTTCCACTCATTCCTTTGTCTGCTTCCGACAGATCTCTGACCAACACATAAATCACACATAAATCATCCATTTTCATGTACACATCAATAGGTCGTGCATTTACGGCAGAACTATAGCGATCAGAGAAAAATCAATAGGCTGGAATATGAGCAGAGATTATTGTGGACATTGATCACTGGACATAATAAAAAAGAAGGTCATTTTAATTCCTCTAAGTGTGCACATATTATATTCAGTAATCCTTTGTCAGCCTCTCTCGCTTCTTGTCATTTACACACAAATAAATACACACTGCCCCTGTGGGCCACTGGCCTCCTGTCAGTCACGCTGTGGATGTTAGCGGTGTGTAATTAAACTAGCCTTCTTATCAGCTCATCTCTCGGCTCTGGTAATAACCTCCTCTGCTTCCATCTCCCCTTCCTCTCTGGGCTCATAGGAGATGCAGATAAGGACCAAGGCTGAAAGATGGAGCGAGTCGGGGAAAGAAAAGGGGAAAGCGAGAGAGCGTTTACCAACTGCTTGTGTTACGCGTAAACCCGACAGGGTGCTTATTATATTAAATGACTTTATTAAATCTGCTGCTTCCTGCTTGTATCAGTCACATCTGCTTAAAAAGAGCTTTTTTTCTTATTTGCTTACATCACATGGCCCATCTACACCAGACCAGCTCTTTATCTCAGTGTTCCAGATCTTGTTGAATATTTACCACCTCTTTGACATATGACACCAAACAGTGGGTGTAAAGGAGAGTAAAATGCTGCCCTTTTTCTTCAGGTAGGCTGCAAAGCTCCAAATTAGATCCCTACAAAACCTTCCTTAACTTTCCATGTAGTCTGCAAAGTGAAGGCACAATCATGCCTTCAACATTTTTTTCTTAATATCAACATGACCACCACTAACTTAGTGCAAACTTTCTACCCAACTCCACTCCCACTGTGAGACATTGGGTTTTTTTAATGCATAAAGCCACAATGGGGTAAAATCAGATGCTGCCTTGAGCTTTTGGGAAGAAGGGAAAGCTAAAGGATGCGTAAGATGCATTGACAGAAACAGCCCTGCAGCTATTTCAACAGAAAAAGCCCAAAACAGACCTGGTGCTTGACCTTTGTCCAGACCTGACAGCGTTCGACCTACCAGTTTCATGGTGAAGTTGTTCTGCTCCCAGCGGCACAACATCAAACTCATGTTGCTTCCTGCAGCTTCCTTCCCGTTGACACACCTGCCTCACATTTAGGAGGACTGCTGGCACCCTGCTCAGCCCACACATAAGACATTGGTTTCAGGTCTACAACCAACCGGACCCAACAGAGCTGCACCAAAACACGAAAGTCTGCAAAGAAGAAAATTAATCCAAGCAGGGGCTGCAGGTTTGACCACGTCTTGAATGATGCAGCACGAAGAACCAGTGGGATGGTAAAAATGCTGCTTGTTCCAGCCCCAGCAGGTCTCCTTTGGCCCTACAAGGTGGGGGCTCAGTCATTCCAGCTTCTCTCCACCCTCTCAGGGACACAGAGAAGGGAAAAATAAATGCAGGAGGTGAAAGGCAAGAGGAGCTCCGCAGCCTTTGCTGCTGTGCTGAGAGTCAGCCAAACCAAACGCACAGAGAGGGAGGCGGACCACTCCTCCCTTACCCACGGCAACACATTGTGCTATTGCTCTTCAATGGACCATTGGTCATATGGGGAGGAGACAGAATAAGAAAAGGATAGACCTCTCAACCTTTTTTCTACCCCTCCCCCAACAATCCATACCACCCATGACAAAAAAAAGTGTACCAGAGGAAAAAAAAGGGAATGATGGCTGAACTCCTAATAGCAGTTTATGGAGATCAAACAGTGGGAAGGGTGGTGGTTAGAGGCCAAATCTTTCAAAACTCAACGCTAACCACCTCTTTTCCAGTATTATTCCTTTAACCCGCTTCTCACATTTTATTTTCCTCCAACACAGATGCAGCAGCCCGCACTCTGATCAGCCGTCACTCACGGCACATCGCAGCAGCTGCTTTTCAGTATTTATGCTGCTATGTACAGAGGGTTCATAACCTAAGTATTTATATATGTGTGTGAGAGAGAGAGAGAGATTCCACAGTACAGGATGCCCTCTGTTTGAGCGGGTTCCAACCCCCTGTGCACACACACCCCACTGTCGACCACAAATTACAAGCCGAATTTGAATTTTGGGAAAGGCCCAAGATTTACAGAGTGTTCCCACAGTAGGGGGATGCCTGATCACTTCCAGCAGGCTGAACAAAAATGCTTAAAGCTCCATGAAACAACAATAATATAGAGGTCATGTAGAAAGTGTCAAGTAACAACCTGTGATGATTTAACTTCATGTTTTTACTGTGCTTTCATGTGCCAGGAACTATAGCACGATGTAGATGCATCCGAAGGTTATGCATGAAATAAATGATGCTTTCATGTCTGTTTATTTAGACCAAAATTACCACAGACCCAAAAAAAAAACTCTTTCCTTTTGACATTATGTCCTGTATTTACCTAGAAGTCATACTCCTGTATTTATCTAGAAGTCATACTCCTGTATTTATCTAGAAGTCATACTCCTGTATTTACCTAGAAGTCATACTAATCACACAATCAACAGGTGAATAACTCATTAAACGTACATCAGTAAAAATCATTAACATGGCTGGAGATTGTGTTGCTGTGTTCTCAGTTTTAAGTTAAAGTAACAGATATTAAAAGATGGGTGTAATTATGTATAATTACTGGGTGGAAATTAGTGCAATACCCTTGATGTCCACTAGGTGCTGACCCTAGATGCATCTGGCTCCTACAGACTAAGCATAAAATCTCTCATGGAGGTCATCGTAGCATTATTAGCTAGACTTACTTCAGTTCAGTAAGGCTCTTTTTAAAAACACATATATACCAGGAAGGTATTTCAACTAAGAACATTTAATTTTGTCCACTTTAGTTCAAAGCAGGCTCCATCATGTCATGCTTAGTTTACATTTAGCATTACGAACAGATTCAACTTAAAGCTTAAACTTAAACAGCATCTGCCGTGACAGAAGATTTCCTGCCCTTATAGTCAGTTGTGCATTTCTTAAGCCGCTTTTCCATTAATGTCTACTTGACTCTACTCTACTGACCCGGCTCTACTCTACTCTACAGCTTTTCCATTAGAAGTTGTGATCCGCTAATGTGGGAGGTGTGATGTGTATTACCAGTGTAGTACTCTGCACTACTTTGGTTATTTAAACAAAATCCAAAAAATAAGTTTGAGACTCCTAAGGAGTAAAGTTTACTATATATAAAGCTTTTAGGTAAACAAGTATAATAAATTAAGTAAAAGTTTGTAGCTCAATATGTGGATTATAGTACAATCTCTCTAAAACAGATGATTTGCATTTAAACATCTGTATTCACTCAGGAATACTATTTTGCTGCTTTAGTTGCTTAAATGGTAAAAAATGTAATAAATCAGCATGTGATTGCTGGCCCGTCACATTAACATCATATGGCTGAATCTGACTCAATATAATATAGCATCATGATTAAAATTTACACTGCTAGTGTTCACATTAAAACATGCTGGTAATGATGCCTAAAGCTCCGCGTTGCACCAAACTGCACGCTTCACGATCGTCCCTCTGTTTAAAGTAAATGTGTAAACCCGGCTGCACAGTGGCATAGTGGTTAGCACCGTGACCTCACAGCATGAGCCTCAGCTGGGAGGAGGTTCAAACCGAGGCCTTTATGTGTGCAGAGTTCGCATGTTCTCTCTGTCTAAGTCTGGGCTCTTCTCAGGGTACTCCAGCTTTCCCTAGGTTAATTGGTCACTATAAATCGTCCCTGGTGTGAGGATGAGTGGTTCTCTGTCTCTCTGTGTTGGTCCTGTGAAAGCTGTCCAGGGTGTACCTGCCTCATGCATGGTAATTGCAGGGATAGTCTCCAGCTTTCCAGAGACTCTGAATCAGACTGAGTGGTAGGTTGCAGCATATACTGATGAAGAATTTTCACCAACAATGACTCAAGCAACTAGAAAGGGAACAATAAAATGTTCCTTAAAGTGTAGAAAGCTAAACGTTAACGGAGTCCTAAGCAGCCATCTGATGCTGCACCGTATCATCTGATGCTGCACCGTATCTGTTACACTGTATTTCCAGAGAATCTGAACAAGCTGCTCAGCCTAACAGTCAATGAATCAGTGTTACCACATTGCTCCCAACCAGCATTGATTTAATGCCATTCTGGCTCTGCAAGCAGGAATGTCAGCGTTTAGTGCTCGTGTTTAACAGTTTTAGTGCGGGTCTTCAACAAGCTCATTAAGGGCAGCCGCAGTGAATAGCATGAGTACAATTCCTTTCACAGTCCCAGATAAACCATAGTCCATCAGGGACAATAGGGGGATAACCCCACTGCGGAGGGGCTTTTGTTTTGGGGGACCCCCACCTCTGAGCTCTCAAAGCTGGGGAGGATGACCTGGATCATGATGGGGGGTGAAACAGACCCGATGCCTGCTTGGGTGAGGGTAAGGGGGTGTTTGGAGACATATGGACTTGCCAGAGGCTGAAAAAAAAACAGACAAAAGCAACTGGAAAGGGGGTCCACTGTGGGTATAATGATTGCATCATCTAACTTCCTATGATTACAGGCTTACCTCTGTAAGGTCAAACTCTGGCACATGCACATCATGTTTTATTCAGTGCAACATTATCAGCACTGATGTTTAGCAAGTTAACCATCAGTTAAAATATGATCCTTCTGCAGCAAATTCACCCCGCTTGTCTGAGCGTGCTAATGTAAAACACGAACAAACAGCATTAGTGTTCAATTTCATCATAGTGAAAGAGGTGCTTGTCATTGAGGCAACCTCAGTGAAGGTTATTAATAAATAACCATAAGTAAAAAGACTTTATTTGTTGGCATGTTTAAAGAAAAGTTCGGCTGAAGCTACATTTTTATCCAACTATCAAACAAATGTGAGATAAGCTTAAAAAAAGCACTGAAATATAAAATGATTTATGCATCAAAAACATGTTGAAAACTTGCCAGTATCCGTCTTTTTCTTTGATACTGGGAAATTCTGGACCCATCTACCACCAAGACAGGAAGGAAGCTCGTCATGCTGCATCTTCCAAACCTGGTTCGGTTTATAGAAGCCATGATTTCAGTTTGGGAAAGATTTAGTATCACCGGACATGTTGGAGCCCCACTTAAAGCCCAACTCACATGAGGAGTCTGTTTCACAAGCAAAGTCTCGCAGATTAATTAGAGTGATGAGTGAAGTTAGTGGCAGTGTCTGACATGGAGTTAGCTCCGTGTTTGTTTTCACACGTTAAAGCAAAGTCTCACTCGTCTAATAACGCAACACCAGTTAAAAGGTTTACGGTCTGTTGGGCAGCCTGGCACAGATTCAACTCTGTGGCCAGGATCGTGTGTATTTGGGAACACAAAGAGAAGATAAAATTAAATAAACTCATAAGGATTGTTCTAAATGAAGACGTATCTGAAAAAGTCAGTGTTAGTATTCAGCATATACCAGTGAAGCTTAGACCTTGCCAGCATACAGATGTACTAAAATAAAGAGGCTTGCACAGTAATATGTGCCTTTCTGCAGATGCTGTGCGATCCCATCCAGGCTGGAGGAATAAAACAGCTTGATAAACTCACAGCAGCGGGAGAGGAGAGCTAAAAGAGGTGATGTGAAAATCTACTCTGTCATCTTTTCACAAGCAGACGCCGCCTGACGGAAAGCCAAGCAATCTTTCAGAGCTGCTGTCATGCATATTCACACTCAACAATCCCATCCAACCCAGAGCACTGCTGGAAACCAGGCAGAGCTCTGCAGCGTTAAATACAGAACACGATGATGGTTTCATATGGTGAGATGCTTTTTACATGGGATATGAAGTCCTTCCGTATAAGATAAGAAGCAGACACGGTAAATAAAAACACAAAAGAGTAATTTCAACTAAATGTTTGATTTTTTTTAACCTGCCTGAAGGTCTGGTTGCTCCAGATGACATGTTTATCTCCAAAGGAGCAACCAGTGAACATAAACAATCCCAAAACAAACGAGATAAAAAGCAAACTAGTGAGACACAAGCGTGTGTGGTTGTACTTTACAACCAACTAAAGCGTTGATAAACTGATGCCACTGATGGGAAAAACCTGGAAAAATCCTTAAACATGAGGACCAAAATGTGAAAAAATGTTTTAGGAGCTTCTCAGTGTGGAACACTAACACAGAAATGCATTAATAACCTTCTTTACAAACTATCTTGGATTAATCTAATCATTAGTTACTTCTATCTGGAGTGGTAAAAGTCCTTTTTAGTGAAAGTTGCTGTCCTCCACTTCACCATTTTCTTTTAATTTATTACATTATATTCTTGTGTTGGACAAACATTCTCTTAACTGATGTCGGTGCCCCCTTTAAAAAGGGTCATCCAGTTATCTGAACAGTTATCCAAACAGCATCCTGATCTCGCCTAACCTTGGGCTTGATCCTCTGGGGAGGGTGACCTCAGCCTTTCTGACCTCTAGCTTTTTTTTCTCCCTTTTTAACTCCGTCTCCTTCTTGCAGACAGAGATGACGCTGATTAGGTTTATCTAACTGCCTCTACAGGTTGGACTCCTCAGGGGGGCGGGGGGCGGCTCACAATGCTCCATTTGTGAGCACCAGCGGGTTCCATGTGACAATCGACACGAGGAAAGCAGAGAAGGAGAGAAACCAAAGTGATGAGGGCACCTTGGAGGGAGATCAATGGAAGGATGTTGACTCAGGAGAAGCAGATGCCCGGTTTTAATTAATATGGTTATGTGCTCAGCCATGACCTCACACAGGAAGGAGAGGGGACTACCGCACAGGAAGTGGAATCTGATCGAGACACATTAGGGCGAGATGAGGTCATGGAGCCATATGATCACATATGTCCCACAAAAAGACCATTTTTATACTAAAGTTTAGCTGTCCCATCTCATTTTTTATTATAATCTGAAAGAATTGTGTTTTAATGCTTGAAGAGAGTAAAAATTATTTTATTGTATTGTTTTATCTTTCACCAACAAGGAGAGAATTTAACTTCTGTTGTAAATATGTTGACATACAACACAAACAATCAGTTTCTTTCCCAAAGAACAGCAGCAGCGGCAGTATTTAGTGGCAAAAAGAATAATGTGTATAATAAAGTGCTCTATAAATAAAGTTTAATTTGATTTAAACCGGCTCACCTTTACTTGGTGTATGTAGGCACATGAAATTTATCTCACCTATATGTAACTACTCCCTTGAGATTGACAGGTCCATTTTTGTGAGGATGTCCTGAGCAGAAAATAACCTTTAGTGACCACAGATCCATCTTCAGCCCGTTATCCAGGAACAGGTATGGAACTCCACCTGCTAATCAACTCTCCTACGCCCGCCAGAGGTACCGAGTCCTGTGTCTGGCCTTAGGCCTGGTGGGAACATACCCAACACACAACCTCAGGGTAGCGTTGGAAGGGCATCCTGAACAGACGCTAAACTGGATCAGTTCTGTGTGGAGAAGCAGGAGCTCCATCTACCCTTCAGCACCACAGGTGCTACAGCTAGCTACTCTTTTAAAGGAATGAGGAAGGCTACTGGTTCCCACTCTGCTGCAAACCATCTCAGAATTAACTTATACAAGACCCTAACCCTCCAGAACCACAAACAGGCGGTCAGCTGCAGGTTTCCTACCATTTACACCAAACCCTGGATGCTATAACTATGAATTCAGACACTAAAACTTTAGATTTACATAGTAAGATGTATATAGTTTACAACAGGTTTTATTAGCAGATGTAATTTTACAGAGAGGCAACAAGAGTTTTAAAGACTTTTTATATCATGGAGCTCAATGTCAAAAGCTCCCTGCTGATCAGACACAACATGTAGCAGTTGATTCCTTTGTGGTTGTCATACTGCGTCAATCTCTGCAGAAACATGAACACAGTGCACACACTATACACACTGTCCATTCAGATCCCGTGTTACACCCTGCATTTCTTTTATGAAAACCGAAACAAATTTAAAATCTCCTGCTTGTGTGGAGAAACGAGAACCGTTTGTGGTCCTTCAATGTGGCCTAGAGATACTTCTACATGCATGAACTGTATGGTGTCCTATGCAAACGCTGGGCACATTTATTATTCTTAACTAGAACACAAGTGAATACCACACATAAATATAGCTAAACACATTGCACTAATTATTACAGAAACTTACAACCATTATCTGATTCCAATAAGCTTCATTCAGCTGTAATGATGTATAAAATGAGCCAAAAGCACATTTTTTATCCTGAAACATCAGCATTGATTTACACTGAAATTAAACAGATTTTCTCAGCAAAAAGAAAGAAAATAAACTATGTATTTTGGATTATTCTCTGTGATATAGTTCTAAATCCTGCAGGACACTCTTCACCGTTGTGTTTCTGCTGAAGAAGCTGCCTCCTGCCATTCAACCATCTCTCCATCTGACAGCGGTTTGCCATGCCCGAGGCTGTTCTTGTGTCGCAGCCTCACCAACATGCAGGACCACCACCTCCGTGTTCTCCGAGAAAGGACACGCAGGTGTGCGGTTGCTCTTATCAACAGCAACATGGGCTTCCTCCTGCTTGATGCTGATAGTAACACACCGCTACTGGGTGAAAAAGCTCTTATCCAAAAAGTGTCAGCTGTCAGGAACTAAAGAGAGCTGCCTTGATTTCCCATTGATAAGAAGCATTTGCATATTTTTAAGAAAAGAAAAACACTGACATTTAAAGCATGAATGAAAATGTCCGTATGGTACAGGACATCCACGAGGATAGCATCGTTCCTGAGCTCTCTGCCTGAACTCTGCAGTCTGTTAAAACCTGCTTATTCTTGCTCAACAATGATCTCTCCAATGACAAGCCAATAAAACATCCATTAAATCTGGCTTTAACTTGCAGCACCTCCCGATATGTCAGAGTGGTTCTTTGTCATGGTAATAAAAAAGGCAATATAGGCACCCAGAACCCCCCCCCCCTGCCTTTCACTCTCACCTGCTCGGGTCTCCTGGAGACTCACGCTGGATGTAAAAGCCATGAAAAAATCATTACTGCCTTTCACCGGATACTGGGAGGAGGGGAGAGACTCCGGACACCAGACGGATCTTTTCAATGGTTCAAGCGAGACACTGACAGCTTTTCAGCTATAATTAAATTGTTTTCTTTTACTTATATAAATATAAGAATTTAAATCCTAAACATTATTACCCAAAAATAATACGAAAAGCATGTTTAGTATTTATTTCACGTAATTTTATTTCTTATATAAAAAAGGATATATATATATATATATATATATATATATATATATATATAAATATATATATATATATATTGTGTGTGTGTAAAACAGCAGTCACTGGGATTTTGCTTGCAGCATCAGATTTTATTATGCATTATTAACTGTGTTCCAAAACAGATATTAATTTTTATAATCAAGGTTTGCATAATCCAAGATGATATCCTACTAATTACTCTAATTACTCATCCCACTGACCCAACAGGGCAAACTGGGTAATGATGAAGTCAGTAAACAGTTTATATCTAACAAATACATGTAAATTATGTAAAAATGGATTCCTAGTTATTCTGCAGATCACAGTTATTTCCACTGCAATTAAGCAACAATTTTCAATAGTGTGTCATTTAATTAGTTTTTAATGAATAATTCACATTTTATTTATTTATATAAAAAAAACCTTTCCATTCTACGAAGCAATACAAAGTGCTTAACATAGTAAGTGCAGATTAAAAGAAGAGTTACACACGCACACACACACACACACACACGCACACAATGCAAACACCCTCACCATCCAAATGCTCCCCATTCTTCCCTCACTCAAACTAGCTCACTCATATCTGGGAAAGTAAATTCACAGTCAAACCGCTACCAGTAATGAAATTATACTTAATTTGAATAACTCAAATGAGTGACGTTATAATCTCAGGCAATTACTCATCTCCAAAGATGGAAGAATTAATCAAACTCTGCAGCTCTGATGTCTTAATCTTAGTGATGATTTAATATTCAGACTTAGCTCTTTATTGCTCTTCTTTTAGGGGGTGGGGTGTCTAATCAATGCTAGGTCCTGGTTTATTTAACAGGATGATCTTAGTAAATATTAGCTGAGGTAGATCCTCTCACTAGTCTGACCACTGAGACTGAAATTCAGCTCACACACTGATGGGTTTCCACAATGAGTCTAATGAAGCCTGGCTTTACGGCGAGTCTGCTTTAAGCCTTTATCGTAAAGATGCTTATTAAGATAGGAGTTCCTTATCGCACTGGCACAGAGACAAATCGCTCTCTGTGGCTGTGAACTCATGTGTGAGATATTAGTGTTTATATGCATGTGTGCTCAACATAAATTATGAAGGTCTAAGAATGCTCTATATAGCATCACATCTTACTTTTCATACATGTGAGCCAGCAGGAGCAGAATGTGGAATACAAAGCTGGTTGGGGTTAATAATAAAGTGTAGACCCTGACCCTGCATGACGTGTGCACACAAGCGCACAAATACACACTATGCTTCTGGTTTATGAATGAAAACAGGTACAACAGAAACGTTGACCACTAGAGGGCAGCAGCGTATCTGTGCAAGGTGAGCCTCCCAGGAATGCGGGGACTGTAAAGGGTCAAAGGTCAAAAGGGCCTCAGTCATGTACAGTCACACATCAGAGCCACATAAACACACACTCAGAGCTATAAATATCTGTCACACATTTACAGGATATCACCTTCACACGCACACTGTGTCCCTCTGCCTCCTGCTGTATAATGGATTACCTCTTTCTTACAGGTGTACGCAACATGTTTGTGTGTTTCGAGCCAACTGGGCCATCCAGCTGGACGCGTGAGCTGCAGCTACTCTCCATCACGCCCTCAATAATCCCTCCGATAAATCCCGACCTGCCTGTCAGTACTTAACAGTGTTATGTTGAGTTTATCATGTGTTTGCAGTTTGGGTTAAACACACCTTATCGTACCGCTCTGGTTCTGCTAGTGGTTTCCTACATTCACCCCCAAAATGAGCAAAATGCACAGCAGCTTTACGTAAATGTAGAAGACGCTGCATTTCAGTACGAGTCTTTATCTTTTTCCAAGATGTGCTCCGTTTTTTTGGTCAGGGATTATCCTACAGCCTGATCTGGATGTTTGGATGCAATCATGGCTAAAGTGAGGTAAAGTGAAGATAGACTGGCCATTATAGAGATCATTTGAGGAAAAAAAAGGCTGACATATGCCTCTTCCTCTTCCAAAGGACAAATATTCACCCCCTTAATAAAATCTTCAGGAAGACATCACTTATGCAGTGATTTGGATGCATCTGTTTTTACTGATTCACATCATTCAGTGCATTCAGAGCATAAATTAGTCCATTCACTACTAGAGGCATCCCAGATGGAGGCCTAAAGAAAAAAGAAGAAGGAATATTTTCTCATTTTACCCCAATGTCCTTCGTCATTTCATGTGGTCTCATTTACATTGCACACCTTCCCCCAAGCAAGTGGCTGCTTGCCATTAGTGGCACATTTGAATCACAAAATGGGCTCTTCAGCCACCACATTCCAAGGCAGGGGATCAAATGATCCCTCCTCAGTTCTCCAAGTGAGAACTTCAGTCCTGTCAGTGTTAAACATTGACACTGCAGTAAACAGCTGATAGTACAGAAAGACTGCAGGAAGCTGCTGCAAGTAGCAAACACTGTAGAGTTATCACATACCTGTGACAACTCAGTGAAGTTCGCTACAAAGACACGATTCCCATGGAGGTGAATTATGATAAGGCGGGATGTGTGCAGATTAGTCAGGAGGTTAAGGAAAGGTCGAATGAGGAATCCAATCATCTACTGGCAGAAATTCAGATAACATCCAAAGAGTCACAGGGCAGCAAGTCATGATACTGGGATTTCAATATACCCAGTCCAGTGGAAGAACACGGAGCCACCTTCAATTAGTTTATTTATCGTGAAACAATTAAGAAAATATTCCAGGTCTTAGCAGGTAAAATGTAATCTGGAACAGCAACACGTAACATATTAACAACACATGAAGCCAAAATGCAGAAGCGGTGTGAAGTCTGGTCAAAGTTCGGGCTTAAACCAGGATGAAATGCTGCTACAGAACCTTAAGAGAACTGTGCATGAACAATGACCTGAAGCTACACCGTAAAGACTTTATGTGACTGAAAATATCACACAGAAAACGGCTGTTTTTAATCACGGCTGCTAAACACGTTGCTGCATCGCGTTTTCAGTCCGGGATCAGTTCTGCATACATGTCTGCAGGTATCCCAGCATTTTATGGTTTATTCCCCACAAGTAAACAACACAAGCTTCACGATCGTGCATTACAGCTGTACTTAGAACTAAGATTAAAAATCCGTACTAGAAAAGACGAAAGCGAGCTCAGAAGTCCGAGCTGGGAACTGATTCATTTCTGCTCCCAGTACCACCTGTAGCCGTTTTTATTCAAACGCTTTATGATTTAGTCTCCAGTAACTCTTTAGTGTAAAAAGCAACACGATGCTGATAATTACGACGTTTTAGTAAAAAATAAAGCATCCATACGTGTTAATCAGAATCACTTAAAGGGTCTGTGTTCCATAATGCACATCTTACAATGCATCGTGTGATTTTCCTTCTCTTTTACGGTGTTTATAGATGCTCACAGACTGGTTCATTTGGAAGCGTCCTTTCCTTCCGAGGTAATGACGTCACCTACTCTTGACCACTTGGCCCAGAAACACAGATTTAACTTCTGATTATGGCGTTTCACTTAGTTTATGAGGCCAACACTTCTCAGGAGTGTAAAAAATAACATGTTTTACACTTATACAGAACCCCGTTTCCAAACTGTAACAAAGCAAAGGAGCATCTGTGATCAATAGAATGAAATAAAAATGATATTTTAAGATCTTGAAACTTTTTAAGGCCAGAAATGTAAAGTTCTGAATTTTTAAGACGTCACTAGGACCCTGTCATAATCTCAGGTTGTCCTCAGAGCAGGTTCACGTTCAGTGCCATCACAGTCTGTGCAGAAACTCCACTGGGGCTCCCTGAATGTGGAGCCTTCAACAGCTTCACAGTCCTCTCTCCGGTTCACTGCGTCCCCGGGGCGAAACCCAGCAGACAGCGTAGAAATGAGGACGATGAAGCCAAACCACAAACACTCCTGCTGTGACACATTCACACAGTCAGACGTGATGGATTCAAGCATATGACTGCAATATTCAGGTCACTGCTGCTGGTCAGCAAGGTCAAGGGTTATCGCAGCCGCGAGTGAAGACAGCAGCTTCACCGGCACCACGGGGAAGGAAAGAAAGGAGGACAGAGAAGAGGGGGAGAAAGTCATGGAAAGTAGGTCAGTGAGAAAACACGATTAGCCACAAAACAACTGACACCAGCAGCAAAAGCCTGTGCTGCGTCCAAGGCCACTGGCCTCCTGTATCTTTTCTTCAGTCTGGGTCGAGATTTGTCTCCAAACTACAGCGTGCTGGAAGCCTTGGTGACTCTGAGGCTCATGTTTACAGGACAGGCTGGCAAGCATGCTCATGCTGGCTCACTAATTCAAACACACACAGACAGCTCTCTTCCCTTACTGCCTTACATGGTGTTACAGCAATCCCTTTTGCTATTGCAGCCCTTTGCATGAGGTTGCTAAGAGCAGCTAATATTTTACAAACACAGCAAAACATCCACCCTGACATCCTGCTGCGTTGTCATCCTGGACAGCAGAGAAGCAACCTGCTTCGTGTCCTTCCAGGAACTGGCTCATTGCTTCTGTTGGGTCAAACTGAGCCAACAAATTATGATGCTGCTGCACTTCTGTTTGCTAATGTATAAAAAACAAACTCCAACGCTCTGAAGGAGTTTTCTTATCAGTGTACTCTTGTTGGAGAAATGGAGAATATAAACTAGACACAGAGAACAATGTGGTTTATATGCACAAATCCAAGCAGTCGGAGTAAAAGGAAGTGCTGAGCACTGTGCTTGGTAATGTAACCACAGCGGGACAGCAACTGGTTGTGAAAAAAACCCTTTTTTGTATCCTGACCTGAGTGTTTCCGCCAGCCTCCGATTCTGTTGCATTGCCTCTCAGGGGTCTTGAAGACACCTGCTGGCCCAGCGAGAGGGTGTGGGTCTTAAGCGGCGCTGAAGACAGAGCAAGAGCTGATGGTCTGCTGGGGTTCTGGGGGATGGGCAAGGCACTGTGCACTGGTTTGGGTTTGGGGAGTCCTGACTTCATCTTTGAGGCCACCAGAATGGCGGGCATCTTCTCCCCCGGCTGCCTAATGACCGCACACTCCCTCTCCCCCGGCACTTGCTGGAAAATCCTGACGAGTCTGCTTGTTAAAACTCAATTATGACCCAGCTCTTTCTATAAAGGTGATGGTGCTGCGAAAGTGAAGGATCCCACGCTGCAGCTGCACCTGATCGGCCACTTGATTGAAGTCGAGTGGGCAATTTGTCAGCGTTTGGATCTCAGCGGGAAGATGAAGATGCAGCACAGAGATTTAAAACCCACACTTCCCACCTGTTTCCTGTTCATGTAAAAAAAAATGTCCCAGATTTCTGGTGATATTGCATCCAAACAGAAATGTCCCGCAACTTGATGCAAAGAAATTCCAAAATAATCACTTCCCACTTCCAGGAATCCCCAGTTGCCTGGTGGCAGTCCGAGCACTACCTCCCATTTAGTCCCAGTTGTGAGTGAGAGTCAGCGATTGGCAGAGCGATCCTGCAGGAAACAGAGCAGCTCCTCTCCCACAGAGCACTGGTAATTAATCCATCACTTCTGCATGATAAGAGAAAAGACCCCACTTGATGAAGGACAGAAGGAAAAAGGGAGGAGAATAAAAGCAGCAGCGATGCAGCGACTGTTCGCTTCAGCGACTGCTCAGCCTGAGACTGCGCAGCCTGCAACACAACACACTCCTCTGCCTCTCTCCCTCTCTGGTAAGTCGTGGTTAGCAGCAGGTGTGGCTTAGATCAGAAGGACATATGTGGAGAAAAGGCTCAACACACATCAGTAAGTTCCTCCAGCCTGCCTCCGTCTGATCTTCTGCTTGCCTTGCTTTCTCTTCACAGCAAAATGACGCATTTGGGGAACTTTTTAATCTCATCTTTAAATATTTAATCTGACTTTCCAGCCCAGGAGTGGTCTGTGGGATGAGTAAATGTGTGAAAAAGCCAGAAGATGAGTGTAATCACTCATTCAATACAGGTTACAACATTGTGATTTCCATGATGATAATAATAAATAATAATAATAATAAAACTCCTGCATAATGTTTCAAAACTGCTTCAGCACTCCATCATCATGAGTTTGACACCATTTAAAGTAAAACATCTTGCCAATAATTAGACATAATATAAAAGGAAACATCTGTAGGAAAAGATTTAGAGTCTCTCCTTTCTGTATTCTCTCCTACTTCTCCTTATTAAGTTTCTCTTTTTAAATATGGAGATGGGTAATTAGTGGACTAGTGTCGGATCAGCCTGACTCCCGGAAGGCTTCGTGAGGCTGCTGAAGTGTCAACTCAAATCAAACTGCAGCACTAATGAAGAAGAAAACACAACTGAAATAGAATTTCTCCTCTTATATGAGAATGTAGAAATGCATATGTATTTACATCCAAACATCTGGACAGAAAACATGTTGGCACCGAATTTACTTTAATGCGTTTGGCCAAACGACAGCTGACAGTGGAAAAGCACACGCTGAGGAACTTAGCTGATCATGCAAGCATACTTTTTATGTCGGGTTTCATACACTCACACACACCATGCGCATGTAAATTCCTATATTAAAAAAATAAATAAATAAAAAATAAATAAATAAATAAATTCCTATATTCAAGATGTGTCTCGTTCAAGCTGTACAACTTTGCATCAATGCAAAGAGAGAATCGAGATGTCATCCTGCATAAAATGACGTTTATTGTTTTATTTGAGATTTTCTGGCTTCAGCGTAGCATTAAAGGTGCACAAGCATCATTTAACTGCTACAGAAACTATCAGCATTAAGGAGCATTCACAGAAATGAGAAGAAAAACAACTAATATAAGAAACAAATCTACTCTTTATTCCAGTTAATGCAGCTTTCTGCCTGCGATTCACCTGCTCCAGTTTTTCAGTGTTTTAAAGCCTGAGGATCGTTTATAAAACATCAAGTATGTGGACTTTCATAAAATGTAGAAAACATATATAAATACAATAATAATTGGCATATTTGTATGATTCATCGCATATATTTTAGTGGTACAATGTGTCCACCAGAGGGCAGTTAACAGGATTTTGAGAGCTGCTTCCCTATAAGGTGATGCAATGGGTCTCAGAAACTCTAATGTATTAATATGATACACACAGCATTAAAGGTTAGATCCAAACTGGACTGAATCAGCAGTCCTTCCTTTGTCCCATCCATCCTTGGCTCAATATGATGTGAAGCGCACTGAGATGACACTGTCATGAAGTGGCGCTATATAAAGTTCAACTGAATTCTTTTTCCTCAAATTTCCCTCATGTCATCCAAATTCAGCTCCGACCTTATGATTCATGTGTTCTGGGCTTTATGTCACTGCAGGACTTTGTGTAATGTTGCATAAAAGTGCATTCATCTCCTTCATCTGCCTGAGGTTGAGTCCTCTCAAAAAGATTTTGTGGCTGTTGCATGTGATTCGTGGACTCATAAGGTACAACGCATTCAGCAATGAGATGCTGAAAGAAAACAATAGAGTGTAATCTGTTTTTTTACAACACAAAATAGAAACAATTTAAGATTAATCATCTTTATAAATAAGCTTGATGAATTAACTGTTTTATGGACAGTCCATACAGCAGAATATACGTATTTCACATATTAAACGACTGATCAGCACTTCATGCAGTTCAATGACAAACTGTTTGCACATCCATCCTATAAAAACAACCCTAAACTCTTTCCATGGTGGAGTTATTTCTGTATAAATCAACCAACAAACCAATACTTCTCTCCTGGAACCAATGCCACGGGCAAAAAGGCTTCAGTGATTTACTCTAAAATCACTGTTTACTTAAAATGACAGAGCTTAAACATGGCCGCCGCTCAGGAGAGCCAATCCAAACCAAACAAATGAGCAGAAATTACCCGACTTACAATCACAAGGAAGCATGAGTCATAAAGTAGAACCGGACTCTAACCAGATGAGATCTGTAGCCTATAAATGCAGCGCACACGCACACACACACAGAAACACACATTCATAGACACACTCTGACAATTCACTTTATAAGGATGAGATTAATCTGGGGGAGATGTGGTTAGTATGTTAATCCTGTTAAAGTAAACCTAAATTATGCAAATACTAATATCTGATTATGATTTAATGTCATTTTAGTTTGTGTGTGTGTGTGTGAATCTAGGTTGTGTGTATATAGACATATATATACCAGTTAACCATAATAAACATTTCTTCACATTTCAGGTGGCCTTTTATTCATCCCAGCTGTATTAAACCTGGATCTTTGTGCCGTTTAGATGTTTTCTGGCTCCAGTGGGTCTCATGTCTCTCTGTAGCAGGCAGCTTACCGGTACATCACTGAGAACATATCTTACTTCCTTCATGGACCATCACATGAATCCACGCTTTACTCATAAACCCTGGTTTAATTCTATGTTGCTACATATTTTAGCTTTAAAGCAACCATTGCAACTTTTTTCTTCTAGAACAGGGTCCATCCTGAGTGCATGTGAGTGTGTATGCATTTAAAAATCACAGATACACTCTGTCAGCCTCAGACCATGACAACTGGTAATAAACCAGGGGGGCTTGTATGATTCAGCCATAGCCTGACAGCACAACACAGTAGAGTTCTTTGAAACATAAAGGAAACTACATTAACTCCACCCTGCTTGGAAAATGGAAAAATCTTACATATCATAACAAGGGAAACTTCCACTACGTTCTCTCCTCTGTGATGCTAAACATACGCCAGCCTGTCGCGGATCAGGACGCAGTGCTTCACAAAGCAGGAATAAAAAAAAAGTCACATGTGATTTATGTTGCAACCTTTGAAGATACCTGATGAGAGTCCAGTGCTGTCTAATAATAGAGCCTGGTTGGCGGTAAATGGGCGGTATTGACAGTAATAACTAGGACACCCAGTGCCATGCTCTGCACAATACTTATACAGTATTTCTTCCCAGAATAATAAACATCATGTGGGGTAGATGGCGGGTGTTTTCAGAGAGTTCTGTAGAAACAGATTCATGTCAGCAAGGCATATATAGGGAACCCATAAGTGCTGCACTAAATATGTGCAGCCATGAGCGGAGCTTTGCTGCACAGAGACCAGCTCTTATTTTGCAGTATTGACACTTGCATGGTTTAAAGAGAAATCAAGTGGATGTAGTTTGACAGAGCAATAAACATGCAGTGGACATAAGCTCCCTGTGGTGCAAGATGACCAATATTTATCTTCCAAACCCTCCGAGACAGTGTAATGACACAGTAAAGCTTTTTTCCTCATATTACTGCGTCTCAGCTCAGCGTTGTGGTGCAAATATTCAACATCTGCCAGGGAAGAGAGTTTTCCATCTCCTTATTTTATAACAGGTTTGATGCTGGTTCCTTGGTTTTGGCTCATCAAAACCACCTTAAAAATTATTATTATGGTTAAAAAAACAATCGATTAATCAATATTTGGGATTTTGGGATGACATGATTTGTAATAGATAAATCTAATGCATCTTTAAAATGGTGTTGAAGTTATCTGTGTGCAAATTTTCCAGTTTAACCACTGAATGAATCTTATTAATGCCCATCAAATAATGACTTAAAAGGTCAATATTTTGACCTTTGATCACCACACCAATAATCGATAATAAATATTTTCCATAAGTTTGCCACATTTTGAAAAACATCTAATGAACAAATTTTGAAATTCTAATCAAGGAATCCAAATACAGCTTAAAGCTTGGTAAAAAACAGACCCTGATGGTTTAGAAAATGGAAAACATTTCAGAGACAACAATATCAGCTGAAATGAGCTAAAATTTTAATTTAAAAAGGATTATTAGAAATTAAGTAATCATGATCTTGTTTTTAATCGTGAGGAGACCTTGAGGAAGACCCAGGACATGATGGGATTCTGTTAGGCATTAAAAACAGCATACCTACACAGGTTCCCTATTACGGGTTACTGAGTCCTAATCAATGACACAATCTATACTAAAATCCATGACAGGCGTCGCAAGGTTTTCTGTTCTCACACGAGTGTTGTCAGTTCCCTTTCTACTGTAGGACAGGATGATGGGGGTGAGAACAGGAGTCCTCCAAGTCTGCTTGACAAAGGCACATTTTCAGTTCATTTAACCTTTTTGCTCAGTTATGAGCTAAGAAACAAAGCTAATAACATCACATACGGTCGATAAACCAGTGATGTGGTTTGATGCATGTTTAACAACATGATGAGCTTGCTGTTCAACCCCATTATTCTCCCATTATCAATAATGACTTTTACAGAGAAAGAAAGAAGGCTGTGATGTGAAGTTCTGAGCTGAATAGTGAACCGGCTGCTGGTATGAAGCACATTTTGGGTTATCCTTGCAGCTCATGTTGTTCTATTTTATTCTATAGATGCTTGTATCCAAAGCGATTTCACTGAGAAGTGATCATTTAATCCAACATGCATGTGTTTGGATGCTGTCAGAGAACCCAGGCTTACATGAGGAGAACACAAAACACACACTCCCAGCAATCTCCTTGCTACACGGCTGCAGTGCTAACCATTCACCACCTTCACCATCAGAGGCTGAGAGAATGATTAAAATAAAGAATTTGGAGGGAATGGAATATTGATTTGTTTGAACCCTAAAGCAGGTGGGTACTATTAGAAATTTATGGGCAGCTTATCAGATTAATAACACATGTTTTGATTCAGACAACATCTTATTTTTGCCATTAAAACCTCAGATTTAAACTCAGTTGTTCAAAATAAGCATGAAATTCAAACGTATTCAGTCTGCGTCCTCATCCATCATCTTCAGTCAAACAGCCATTGATATATTCTGATATTCATGCATGGGAATTAAATGAAATTGCTCCCTGCTCAACACACACACACACACACACACACACGTCCCTCGTCTCCTTTTCCATTAGCAGAGTCAGCAGAGCAGAACAAGTGGGCTCTCGCCAACAAGAGCTGTGCTAACTGGAGCAACGGCCTGACATTTTCAGTGTGACGGCACGGGACGCCGACTTGACCTACACGCCATTTCCTCGCACACGCCTGCACGCAAATCAACACGTGTGCAAAGCTTTTCACGATGATGAAGAGTGGCAGCTCTGTGAGGCTGGAGTGCTGGGAAAGGAAGCAGAGCCCATGAAGCCCAGCAGGGCTCTGGCATGGCTGACCTGACAGCTAGTAAAACAACACACACTGTTTGGGCTAACACGGGCACACAAAAACAGCAGCAAACATTACACCATCTCTCTATACACACTCAACACAAACTGGTCTCTGAGGAATGAGCTTAGCTGGCTGGGAGGAGGAAAAAAGTCTGCTGTGGAACATGAAACCAGGCTGAAACAAGTCAGATAACACAATGTAGAGTCCGCTGATAGGAAGCCTGCCTGGGTCCTGCTGTGTGTGTTTGTGGACTGGTGCGACTCCAGCTGTGGCACATGGCTGTGCAAATGAAATCTAAATGGGTCTTTGGGTCAGAGTGTTTCAGGGGAGGTTATTCTGTCATCGTGTTACATGTCACCTACATGAATCCTCACAGAGCCGAGTCCCGTCTGTCCAGAGCTGCGCACACACTCTGCAGAACACACACATCCACAATGACCAGTCATTAAATCACAATTCAGACTGGAAAGTTAAATTCTCTGACATCAGTGCTGCCTGTCAGAATAAGTTGTATGTTATATAAACTACTGCAGTTTGGGGTGAAAGACTAGTTTAAAACTTTACTCAGCTCTTGTTTTTTCAGGCCTGCTCCTTTACTACACATCAGATGATCCGATTAAATATTTACATTCTGGATAATGATTAAAAAAATAACCTCTTTTAAAAAGCAACGTGTCACCTGGGCACATAACTTGCAAAACAGGTAAAGATTTTTTTTACATATTGCATGATCAATCAGCTATTAGGAATGGAACAGCTCATGTGACAATCTTCTATGACTATTATCTCATTTATATTGTCACATACAGGTACTATACGAGTTACTACCACAACAATGTGGCGATAATGCACCGAGCCGCCATGAAACGAGACTAAATGAGTGCTTAACGGTACAGAAACCGTTCTTTGGTCAGCGTGCATATACAGCGTGCGGTATACGGAAATAGCATTTGAGCTTGAAGCATCCAGCGCACATTTTTTCACTGATTCCTGACATTCTGCCTCACATTTCAGACTTGTATCACTACTGAAAGTGAAAGTTATGCATAAAGTGGATGTCTCTATGCTTGTGTTTGCATGTGGGTGATTGTGTTTGAGGATTATCATTTAGGTAACAGTTAAATAACGAAAACCAACATCTCCACAAACCTTCATCTCTATAAATGCTCTTTTAGACATAAATTCTCAGCATTCTCATTTAATGCATCATTTCTGTGATTTTTGCCATTTTCTGCTGGTTTGAGCCACTTTTAATGATTTCTTTGTACCGTTTCTAATGCTTTTAAACTTTAATGGACTGGGTTAAACTTTCCTTTGACTGGGTTTAGACATGAAAAGTGCTGTACAAAAAAAACTTCCCTTGCCTTTTATGAAAGGAATTTAATGGTAATTTCACCAGGTTAAAACGCAGGAGTACTACTCAGCTAGTAATGAATTAATTCAACTTATCAGTGTTATATTATTATATAAGAGTCTGATGTAGTGGCATAATGTCAGCACTGCTCTAAACTTTCTTACCAGATCATCATCTTATGCAGCACATGACTCATCTCATGTTAATGTGGGATGAGTTATAAGGAACATATTTAGTTTTTTAACTCTGCATTTGTGTTTTTATTAATGTTACCTTACATTTCCTCTGTTTGGATAACTGCTTATGCAGCTTCTCCAAAATGTATACCGCACATACACAAGACGCACGAGGAAGGAAACCAGATGAAGGGTGGCGGTGAAGAGGAAAATATCAGCTCATGTCTGATGACCCAGAACAGCCATCTATAATACTATCATTGTGTTTATTGATCACATCCTTCAAGTTGGATGATGTGTATAGTCCTTTGTGTTTCCAAATCCCTCCAGAATCACAAGTATTACACTTTGTGGGTAAAATTTAGGTATTTTCCCATGTTAAGAGTTTTCATTGTTACTATCCATCATGTATATTCTAATCGCTGATCAAATCTAAACCAACACATTAACAATAATAAAGCAAGACGTTTCCACAAACAGTCCTTTAAATACAGATAAAATGTTCTTATTATCTCATAAAATACACAAGCACAACTCTGATCTCTGCAGCATGCACTAGCAAACATGGTGAGCAAAAGCTGAAACACAAGAAACCCTCCTGAAAAACACGTAAGAGCAGCAAACACACTCAGACAGAGACGGTAAAAGCCAGACGGAGGAGACAGCAGCACCCAAACAACAGTCTCATTCTGGTGAACTGGGGTGACAGATAGGGAAGCAGACAGAGGCGACACGGCCACAGCTCTGGGGTATTTCTGAGCTTCCCAAAGACCTACTTCATACTACAAGATCATCATTTCTCCAAGTGACAAAAAGGAAATAAACCATTAACTCAGTCTGTTTAATTAAGCAGAACTAATTAAGTTTTTATAGCTCATTCAAGGTCTATTAGATACAAGTAGAATTACACATGAGCACATCATGTCGTGACAACAGCTACACCTTCTACAAATTCCCAATCCACTGTAATCATTTTACTACATTAACCACTACTTGAGCCTTAATATTTAACAAAAGAGACAGTGGTAAATATTGTATGACTGGCTGAGGGTGAAATAAAGGACAACATGTTTGAAAGCATAAATTAGGGATTCAAACCCTGCTGATGGTACTGTTTTATTTTTAATGTCCACATGTCAACATTAGTTTATCTGACCTCCTTTATGCCTTCTAGTGTGCAGAGCCTTGCTGAGAAGTGCTGTTGGGTCTAAATATCCAAAAGCACACAATCCCACCCACAAGCAAGTGACATTCAAACGCATCAGCCTCGGTTTCTTAGTGGAATTATCAATATGGGGGAGATTAAGAACAGCAGCATGTAACAGGGCTGTAATAAAGCAGCATGTGTAATGAAAGCCTCGGGCTTACTTTGCAGTTATGGGACACAAAACCACTTAATGCATTTTTTTCTAACCTTCAGTGACAAAGTGCAAGAGGAGGGAGACAGCCCTGTAGCTGGACAGGGGCTCTATTATGCACCTGCTATGGTTTAATACATATGAATAAAAAAATAAACATCTTTTCAATTATTTTGGCAAATCTACTCCATTGCACATATTTCAATTACATGCATCCCCTACATTTCCACTAAAAAGGCCTTTATTGTTTCGACAGTGAAGTAATAAAACATTATCATGGCTACATCTACATCTTTGTTTAGTTTATTTGCATCCACATGGGAATAAAGAGCCGTAATGGAGTCTATACCTGCACCCAGCCATATCCAACAATTCTTTCTACAGCACATATCCACAAGTAATGGCTCATTAGAGTCATGGTTTGGTTGCAGGAATAGAAATTGGAGGCAGAAGAATACAGCTTATGGCCATTTTACCTCAAAATCAGGCTTCCAAACTGCTGAAGCATGCAGCCACACATTCCAACTGCCTGATAAACTATATATGATGCAGAAAAAAACATAGCAGGGATCTCAAACAGAGTGAAATGATTTGCAATCAAAATGACTCTCATAAGTCAGAGTATGTCTAAATTTTGGGAAAAAAAAAGTTGTCTGTTGTGGTGAAGGAGGAGCTGAGCTGAAAGGCAAAGCTCTCAATTTACCGGTCGCTCTATGTCCCTACCCACGACCTCGTGACCGAAAGAATGAGATCGCAAGTACAGGCGGCTGACATGAGCTTCCTCCACAGGGTCACCGGTGTCTCCCTTAGAGGTAGGTTGAGAAGTTAAATCATCCATGAGGGACTCAGAGTAGAGCCGCTGCTCCTCCACATGGAGAGGAGCCAGATGAGGTGGCTCGGGCTACTGGTTAGGATGCCTCCTGGACGGGGTGGGGTGAACCCGGACAAACTGGAGAGATTTAGTCTCAGCTGGCCTGGAAACACCTCAGGATTCACCCCGATGAGCTGGCAAATGTCGCTGGGTAGAGGAAAGTCTGGGCTTCCCTCTTTAGGTTGCTGCCCCCGCGACCTGATTCCAGATGTGCGGTAGAAAATAGATGGGTTGAAAAAAAAAATGTCCATTTCTGATTTTTTGAGTTTGAAAATATTTGCAATCCTACACAGAATACATTAAATATGTAAGACAAAGGAAAAAGATGGGTCTTAATTTCAATACTTTGACAGCAAAAGTTTGTGATGTTCATTATCAACACGCATGATGATGTGCAAACTTGTGTGGATCTGTTCTTATTTGGGGACTCTTCCGGTAAAAGTCTCATAGTTCTGGAAGAATTTCAGGTCATCTTTCATATCTTTGGAGGTCAACTCACACGTCTGTTCAATGTGGACTGACAGGACCATGCTGCAACACTTCGCCTGTGCATCTTTTGGCTTAGAATCACAATCCAGTCTGTTTCAACACAAGCTATTTTTTTTTTACAAGTAAAACTCTCATTTTAATATTTCCTATCATTTTATGTTCCTGTCATTCAATTAAAATTAAAATTTCCCTGAACCAGTTAAACATTCCCAGAATTACTGACTGACAGTCAGTAAGAGTGTGAAACACTGACCAGATAACACTAAGGTTCTAACATGGTGGCAGCTTGTTGCAGTAGCACTGATTAGAGTGTTTTCCTCTTTTAAAAGACCCATTTTAAAACTTTTTCTGCCATTGCTTCATGTCTCTAAAACTTGTTCCTAGCTCACACGGCAACCAACCGCTACAGCCTCTCCCACTGGTGGTGAGCCCACAGGTGGTTGGGGCCCATGCTATCCTTTTGGGTTGAGCCCAACCAGGCCCCTTTGGTTAGGGCCTGGCCACCAGATGTTCACCTTTGTGCCATTTACCCAGTCTGGTTGCAGAGCGGGACACTGGTGACCCACATCAGGGCAAGGGAAACAAGGATCAGATATAGTTGGTCATCACAGAGCTCTTTGAGCCACATGCTTCCTCCCATCCTCCAATAAGATGGAGGGCTTTGTGCAGTTTAGTGGGTTTTTTTCAGAAGCTGTGGGAGAGTAACAGAAAGAATGGGATTGCAAATACGCAGGATGGCCGGGCTCTTCTATACAGATAGGGGGAGAAGCTCGGTCCACTGGGAGGGACTCAGAGTAAAGCTGCTCCTTCACATTAAAAAAAAGCCAGATGAGGTGGCTCAGCATCTCAGCATCTGGTTAGGATGCCCCCTGGACATCTCCCTGGTGAGGTGATCCGTGCAGGTCCCTGCAGAAGGAGACCCTGGGGATGACCCAGGTCATGCTAGGGGATTACATCCCTCGGCTGGCATGGGAACAACTCAGGATCCCACTCAATGAGCTGGCAGGGAGGAGGGAAGTCTGAGCTTCCATGCTTAGGCTGCTGTATGGATGGTACGTCCATGTTGCCATGTCATGAAGAACGGTCTTTGCATACTGCAGCAGCTTTTCAAAGGTCCAAATAATGAGATAAAAAAAGCCCTTCCATCCAACCCAGATGAAGAACAAAGTTTTGCATGTGAGACACAAATTTAAATTAAATTTAAAGAAAATTTAAACCATTTCTCCACTGGAATACTGCTGGGAAATAAAATGGACTTGACTGGACAAGTGGGCATTTTGGGAATGTAACATTTAAGTGTTACATTGAGACTTGGTTGCAGGAATATTTCTTCCACATTCCAACACCTCTGCCTTGTTCTGAGCAGATACAGGCTGGCAAACATCAGGCAGTGACGCTGACTTGTCAGCAGTGATCTGTTCATTAGCGACTTTGCCAGTTTTACAAAGTCATCCTGTCATTAGCAGTTTTTCCCTCCTGCAACGAGATAATCCTCCTTTCCGTACCGATACACAAGTACTCAAATTAAATTCAAAATATCCTGGTGCTTCACAACTTTTGCCTTATTAAATGAAAGCTGCTGCACATTTTTTCTTAAAGCATACCTCCTCATGGGCAGAAACTCAGACCACAGGCCTGCTGATGTTCAAACAGTCTGACAGTAGAACAACACAACAGAGTTTGAGAAATCTTCCTGAGAGTCTTTTACTGTGAAACGAAGGTTTGAATGAGAATTTCCTGCATTTCTGTCAGCAACTGTCCATTTTCCTGTTACGTCCTTCAGATTTTTTCTCTCTCTCGGGTCTCGACTCGACCTCCTAAAGGCAGTTTCTTAATTGCGTTACAAACCGAGGAGGCTGCTTCCTGAAAATGTTTCTCTCTTCTTACAACCGTCTTGGCATCAATGATTTCTTTTTTTTAGAGTAGCAGCATTTACAGCGAGGTTGAGGTAAGTACAGGAAACAGTCTGTCAGATGGAAAAGATGAGCTAAAGAGCAGAAATCATGCATTTATGGATAAGAGAGAAAAAATATGTAAATTGGATTTACTCAACATAGTGGTGGAAAGTGTGAGCTGGTTTATTTAACTACAGCTTTTCTGTGAAGCAAGAAGAGTCAACACTTTTATAATTATAAAGAAAATACCTCTGCTATGCTGAACTGAGGGAACAGTGAGCCAGTACACAATGAAAAATAACTGTATTAAATCAGGATTATTGTTAAAAAAAATGTTAAAAACTGGGATAAATTTTGCTGCAGCCATTTTCAACACAAGTCAATAATTTCATCTGTTTTTAAAACCAACCAGATGCAAAACTGAGGGCGACCAGGTGCAGCAGTAAGCAAGCTGCACTGTTTTAAAAGAGCCGAATCCGCTACAGTACATCTGCTTAACCGCACTAAAAGCATTGGTGCACATCTGGTCTGGAAGAGGTGTCACCGTGAAGCACACAGCAGCGACGCTGTAACCAACCTTACAGACATAAATCCATTTTTACTCTCCAAACAAACTTCTAGAAAATGTTCTGAATCCTGCTCATCACTAATGATTTTTATTTAAATATATAAAAGTTTAAAACCCAGAAATCCATTTAATTCAAACACTTTCAGACTCTTTCTGCATGATGAGTATATAGTATCATGTTGGGCAGAGTCATACATGAACATGAATGCATCATGGAGGAGCAGAAAGAGATTTAACACATTAAAAACTTTAATGGTAAAAAAAATACGAGTAAGGAGTTGATGCTGGTGATATGACTGCTTGCTTTACATCCATCCATTTTCTACCGCTTGATCCCAGAGCGGGGTCGCGGGGGCTGGAGCCAATCCCAGCAATCAACGGGCGAAAGGCGGAGTACACCCTGGACAGGTCGCCAGTCCATCCAGGGCCAACACAGATAGACAGACAACCATACACACTCACACACATTCCTATGGACAATTTAGAGTCTCCACTCAGCCTATCCCCGAGGTGAATGTCTTTGGAATAACCCATGCTAACACGGGAAGAACATGCAAACTCCACACAGAAAGGATCCCGGTTGGAGCCCCGCTCACACCAGGGATCGAACCGGCAACCTTCTTGCTGTGAGGCCACAGCGCTAACCAGCTGCACCACCGTGCAGCCCTGCTTGCTTTACATTTTAAACTTAATTATGCTTTCTTTGAAGCCTAATGCTGATCTTCATCCAGCAGCTTAAAGGGAAAAGTCTTACTACAGCTGCAAAAACCAACTGCTATCATCAATCCCTCGCACAGAGAACAGCCGTTATGCTGCACCCAGAGGTTTTTATAGCATTTTGTTTGAAATATTTGAGCATTTTACCAAAATATTAGGAATATTTTGATGATATTTAAGAAACTATAACCATGACTTGAAGTTTCATCACTGTTGATGCTGCTGTTCATCACAGATATGGTGCTTATATGTACCGCGGAACCGTGGGAGGCATCGATTTAAACTTCCACATAGCTGGCTGGAAACCAAACACCACAGAAAAGGGTAAAAAGGTCAGTCAATAAAGTGAGGAAAGATAGCAAGTGTTATGTGCCCGGAGTGTGAATCACACAGTGACTAAAAAAGAAGAAAAAACTTCATACAAGCTTCACTGTGTTGTAGCTGTATTTTCTCTCAAGCTCAAAGTAAAGAAAATGCAAGCGATGACGTGCGTGGAGTGGCTGCATGGAGGCGTGCGTCAGTGTTTAAGCAGATTGAGTCGACGCAGAAATTTTAAGATTCATCTCACAGCACCCACTTGCTGAGTTCAGCCCTCCATCTGGCATACATATGCAAGCTTCTGTGTTTGGCAGAATCTCTCACTCAGCTGCACCTACATCCAGTTAGCTGCAGAGGAAGCATGGGACGTGCAACAAGCATGCAAGCAAGAAAAAGCACTTCTTACCTGAAACCAGAGGGCCAGAGCATCAAGCAGGGAAGCAGCAGGAGACAAGGACAAACACAGCACGTGTTAGTGATATAAAATAACTTTTCCAACTTAACAGAGCATTTGATCCAAAATGTCTGAGTCTATTAATACATTTTAATCAATTTTACTCTTATACCAAAAGCTGTTCCCTTCAAAAGGGATTTTATTGACTCATGTTCCCGCAGTTCCATTACTCCTCTTAGGCATGTAACGATTTAGGAATAAGCAGGTCATGAAACAACAAACTCTGAAACGCTTGTGATGAATTCTCGATGCTGCACAGTAACACGGTTAATAGATACAGATGCATAAATGTCACTGAATAAAAAAAAAAAGTGGAGATAAACAGTTGTTTAAGTTAGATCAATAGTATTGATTTTGTACAACAGTTTTGGCAGCATTGAGGCAAGCGTGAGAAACCAGAGCAGTAAATCACATATATTTTGGATTTCAACCCACTGAAATCTTCAGGGGGAACCACCCGTTATGTTTATGGTCTATTTTGGCCAGAGGGAAGCCAGATCTGAAATATGCTGCCAAGCGTTGCCCACCCAGTTTAGCCCCACTTACTCACAGCTTCCATTTAAATGGGTAAAGCTGCCTGCACGGGGATGTAAAACCCATAAAACCTTCAAACTTTCAGTGAAGCTCTCGCACACCTGCTTTACCATGTGATCTTTTCACACTGAGGAGCAGCAAACAAACTGTAGGATACACACGATTTTCCATTACGGACCCACGAAGGCAAACAGGAAATTAACATCACCACAAACAACATATGAGAATCACGATGGTCGTAACATGGAAAGGAGCTCGAGCCTCATTTCCTTTCCTCCAGGCTTTGATGGAATCCAAAGTCATTTTTATAAGATCTAGTAAAAAAAAAATTAAATAAAAAGAAAGCAGATCTTTTAAATGTTCAAAGTTAAACTGCATGAGACGAGGAAACACATGGACTCCAAGCCACAACGGAACACCAATTAAAGGCTCTAATTTGGCCGAGGTTGACTGCAATGGTTCTAATAACCGAGTTGCACCACAAGCTGCTGCATAAAACAAAGAACGGCAGATGAAGAGGCCAGAAAAAGAAAAACAACATGTTGAAGATGCAGAGACACGATGAAAACTGCGTTTTGCTAAGGACGCAGATTGTTTGTAAAGCTGCAGTTTGCAGATAAACAAAAACAGGTAGAAATGGAAAGAAAGAAAAACCCAGTAGGGTTGACTCCAATGGAAATGTATGGATGGTTGGAACTGAGGTGTGTTTTTCTGGTTTTTGGGAGGTGTGTGTGGGGTGTTGAATATTTTCCACGCAGCTTTAAGCTTGCTGAATTAGACTGCAGGGGCCTGCTTGTTTTCTTTAACATGTGTGCAGATGATTGTGCAGGGATGGGCAACTCTGGTCCTCGAGGACCACAGTCCTGCAAGTGTTAGGACAAGCTGCAAAGAATGTCATGGACAGGTTCATGAATTTGAGTCAGGTGTTGGATAAGAACATGCGTAAGACATGCAGGACAGAGGGGCCTGAGGACCGGAATTGAGAAACACTGTGTTAGGAGTTTCCCTGCTGCAACACACCTGACACACATCATACTTAATTATCAGACTTGTGCAGAGCTTCACATCAAACTCTTCACAAGTCTCCTAATTAGCCACTGGTTTGAGTCAGGTGTGTCGCAGCGAGGAAATTCCTCCTTTTTGCAGGACTGTGCCCCTCGAGGACCGGAGCTGCCCATCCCTGCAATAGTGGCAAAGCAAGATGATTCCAGGTGATTGACCAGGATTTTGTTTCCGATCAGCACTTGCTGATGAAAAGCCCTTATGCTCGATGCAGAAGACGGACATGCAGACTAACGGAGAGTTTTATCATTCATTTACATATATTACGTTGTAATTTGCTAAATTTTCAGGGTCCATTCAGATTCATCATACAACATAGATGAAGTCATAATACCAACAGAAGTCGCAGGGGCAGTATTGAACTTACTATTAACTTACTTAACCATAGAAAAACAAAAGGGGAATGGGAAGTCGATGATGCAGATTGCAGTGGCAGCTGGTGCAATTTTGCCTTGGGGGGGCACCAACACCAAACTCCAAAATAGACATTTACAAAAAACCAAGAAAATGTGCTACAATGTCACATCAATGTAATTTGATCA
>JBAMHV010000001.1:2808360-2821309 GCA_037177535.1 Pseudomugil gertrudae | reverse complement strand
TCCTCCCACAGTCCAAAGACATGCACCTTGGGGATAGGCTGGTTGGAGACTCTAAATTGTCCATAGGAGTGAGTGTGAGTGTGCATGGTTGTCTATCTCTGTTGGCCCTGGATGGACTGGCGACCTGTCCAGGGTGTACCCCGCCTCTCGCCCGTTGACAGCTGGGATTGGTTCCAGCCCCCCCCGCGACCCCGCTCTGGGATCAAGCGGTAGAAAATGGATGGATGGTGTTTTAGAGCCCCTAGTGGATGAGGGGGGAACTGCACTTACACACAGCTTCACTTTAACCCAGCGGAGGTTGCTGTTTGAATCAGACAGATGTGCTTTGCTCATCTTTTCATGGTCTTCCAATGTGCATCTAATAAAGTGGCCAGTAAATGTAGACGTTTACAACATTTGCATCAACGTTCTTAGATGTAACCCAACTATGTGACAAAAAATGTTTTAAATGCCCCCAAAAACTGCATTTAAAAAACAAAATCCAGTCTTTTGTTAAAAAAAAAGCTACTTTTAATATTGTTTCTTGAGCACATGTACACAATGTGTGTGGTATTTTAACCTTTGTGTTTTTTTTTTTATGATGGCCAGGTGCAAAGTTAAAAAACAACATTATATTACAAACAGAAAATCAGCACAAATCCCAAATAACCAAACCATATGTTGAAGCTTCACCCCTCGTTACACCAGTGCCGGGTCAAATGGCATACCTGCCATCTAAAATGTATGAAGACATTATGCAACGCGCAGCAGTGCTCATCGCCCACCTCCTGCTTATCCACCCCTGGGACCCTGTGATTGACATTCATAGTCAACGTAATGGCCACGCACTCCATTACCAGTCTCATTACAGAAAGAGAGACCAAAGGTCTTCCTGAAGCCTTCATCTTTTCAACGTTAATCCTGGCAGGTGTGTGAAAGCAGGTCAAGGAGATTACAGGATCTCAGTTTCAGGTTTGAGCCAATGAGGCGAGATTACACCACTAATCCAATGTTTGTCTGACACCAGTACTGATCCTTTAATCCACACTTATGCCGCCTTGCCATCGCTAGCCAGCTAGCCCGCCAGCAGCCTTAACGCTCATACCACACACACACCCCAGGATATAGACACCAGCTGCTGTGCTCAGCTGTGTCACAATTTCTGCTAGTGGATGCCCGTGTGTGTGTGTGTGTGTGTGTGTGTGTGTGTGTGTGTGTGTGAGGAGGAGGGTAAATAAATGCATACATCTTTGTATGCATACACAGATGGCCTACGTGTGAATTGCAGATCATATTGCAGAAAAATCTGAAAACTTTTCCAGCTGATGTTTGTTGCTGAGGTCTGAGTAAAGTATTAAAAACCATTAAATGATCAACAGATTTGTTATAAACCAGTTTGTGTTCCTCCACACTCCACTCCGCTGTGTTTAACTTTATGTGGACGTGTGGGCTGGAAGGATTCGGAGGTCATAATTCTGATGCAGTTACTTTTAATTAAAAAAAAAGATACATTTTTAACACGTCAACAAAGGGAAAATACTCTGAGCAGTTTGAGTAAAACAAAAATAAACTGCACAACAGGAATGAAGTGTTATCAACACAACAGCCACATTAAGAAGCCGCTTACACCTCAAGGCAACAGCAGTAATAATTCACTAATGTCCAATTTAATTTTCTGCATTCTTCATTTTACAGTTTTTATTTTCATACCACACAACTGGGCGGTTTACCTAGAAAACAAACCCCATTACATCCAAACCGATAGTTTATCACAGCATCCCTAACGCCAGTGAGAGGAGGCCGACCAGACAATTTTAGGGAGGTAAACCTCATGAGACAAGTTTAAAATTAACCGCTTTATTACCGCCTTGTGTTGATGATACAAAGGTCTTCCTGCATCACGTTATTTCTACACGATGGGATTGTGAAAAGGTTCCAAAGACAACTGAAGCTGCTGGTCAACATTTTATTTTTGGAAGGCACGATGAGATTTATGACCAGCGCTGGAGAGTCGGTCCGGTGGGGTTTGAAGAAGTTTCCTGCTGGTGATGAGCAGCTGTGCTAGCTGCAGGAGCAAACCTTTGTAGATCCCCTCCAGGTATGAAAAGAACCTGTCTCAAATTCCAGAGCATCACACAGAGGAGCGTCCAGCATCTGTGCAGCATGTGTAAAACATCACGTGCACACAGACGACTTACGAGCGCCTTCAAACTTCACTCAAATCTGTTTTTAATCCCTACCAGGTCTGCTCCTGTAAAAACAGATAAAGAGAAGTCACCGGCACATTCTCCAGGTTGTCCAGGGGGATCTGGTGAGCAGAGCAGTTTTGTATTCTCTTTAAAAAATGGTTTTATTATGCTCTGGGTCTCCTGTCTGCCCAACAGGACGATGCTCGGGAAGCATCCTAATCAGATGCCCAAACCACTGAACGGCCTGGTTTCAGCTCAGCTTGCAGCTCTACCTGGATATTCTACTGCCTTCATCCATCTTTCCCAGCCTTACACTGCTAAATCCAGACTTTCATCTTCCTCGGCTCTCCTTGTGACTGCTAACACGGCATTATCTGGCCTGTCACATGCTCCATTACACGCCCAGTTTCTGAGCAAACCTTGGCAGCAAAGCAAACTGAAGCATGGATGAAGCTCTGAACAGCTGAAAAACAAGCCACACTTCCATCTTTTCCTCTTTGTGCATCATGCTACTGACGTGTAATGACCGAGATGCGGGGCTTGCTTCACTCATTTCTGCATGGAGCTCATATTTAACTGGGATGTCTGTTTCTGGGAAGATTGGCAGCTGCCTGCGATGTCTTAATGAACTTTGTCTTGACAGAACTGAGTCTATATTATTTGGAAATGAGCCAACAAAGTGCAGGATTAACAGACATGTCCAGTAAAGCCAATTTCTCCCTTCATATTGAAATATGTATTCATGTAATATCTCATATAGGCCCATCAGAACAACAGTCGCCTTGTCAGCATATTTTGATCAGAATGGTGGGATTTGCATTCAGATCAGGCTTTAATCTGAAAACTTTCATCTTAAAACTATTTTAAAAAGCAGTTACAATGACGAGATGTTTCTGTTCTCCATCAGGACGAGGATCTTTTTAACAGGCGATACAGAAAATATGTTTTTTCTCAGAACAGTGTATGAATAAATTATTTTTATTTCTGTAAAATAAAAAAATTAAAAGCAAAACAGAAATGTCAATAAAAACGCATTAATACTGCCATGCTTGTCGTGCTATTTCAGCATTTTTCTTTGTGAGATGCTCATTTACATATACTCCTGTTCCCCTCAGATACTTTGCATATTTTAGCACCACAATTTTATGCTTTCTGTTCACAAATTTAATAACAATTGTTGGCTTCTGCTTTTGTTTTGGAGGGATAGTATGACATGCAGCTATATCCTTACTATCTAAGACAGTGTTTCTCAAACTTTTTCAGTCCAAGGACCATTTAACATTTACAACAGAAACTCACGGACCACCTGACTCTGAACAGCCCAGGAACAATATGCTAATATAAACCATTCACAAGTCTACAACACAAAATGCAGCTTTTACAATATTTTTATTGTAAAATATCTGTTATTTCATTTTTTCTTCTTTTAAGTGACCCTGTCCTAAACCACTGCTCCATAGTTATTAGGATATAAGACGGTTTGGTGTCAAAACTCAGTGTGACAACGTTTCCAGTTAATTCAAATAGATTCAGGTTGTTGTTCACCTTGCGGACCACCAGGGGCGCTCACGGACCACTAGTGGTCCGGGGACCACACTTTGAGAAAGGCTGATCTAAGGGCTGATCTAAGGGCTGATCTAAGGGGATTTCTTTATCATTGAAAAATTTAAAAACTTGCTGTTCACGTAAAAGTTTTTCCATTTCTTGGTGCATCCTCCCCCTCTTTGTCACCGGTTGGGATCCGTACATAAGAGTAGTGCTTTGTCTCTAAACCAGATATCACCAGGTCTTCCATTCTTGTATATTGCTTCAAGTCAAATCTTCTCTCCAGTTCTTCAATCTTATATTTTTCTTTAATCACAGTCTTCAGTTGTCTGACCTCATCAATTAAAACCAGAAGGCCCACCTGCTGTTTTACCACCTTGCTCAACTCCTCTGCCATGATGTTGAGACTTTAACTTCTTCTATTTCTTCTGCTAATTTCTTAGTTACCATTATTCCTTTATTTTCTTTTTTCATAAAAAAATAGTTCCTGGATAAGTTTCAGTAGAAAAAAAAGACTTAAGTTCCATTGATGTCTGCAGGGCTCCTATTAAACCTTCCAAACGCTTCAAAAGAACCAAAAACAAACCCTGCAATGTCAGTCAACACATCTTTCTGAAACTAAAAAACTTAATATTCACCTCTGATCCCTAGAACATCCAGAAGAACTCACTTTTCCACATCTTTATTTCCATGCTGGCAAAACAAACTGATGAATATCTGGTCTCACACTTTCCATGCCGTCTCATCTAACAGGTAATCATAAACAGCCTCCGTGGTGCGGGATCTGAGCTCATGGTATGTACACGCCAAGTAGGTGGCCTTCAAAAGTGTAGAAGCCACTTTCCATTCAGTGATACGCAACACACGGCACGGGTGAAAAATGACGACATGTGGTTTTGGGTGAAGGTGACACCAGTGTGGAATTACCACAGTTGAATCCATGAGCAAAGGAAACTGCTCCACTGTTTTCCTTTGGTGGTGGAAGGTAAACGAATGCATGATAGCTGAGCAGCAGGGATAACACTCCATCATGATAGAGGAGTTTTTCATTAGCACCAACGCCTTTCACATGGAAATGACTCGCCGTAATGTAAATCACCACTTCAGCTTTCAAAGGAAAAGCCTCCGTGGTAGGTAGATGGAAATATGAACCATGTGTCTCTCAAGCTCCACAGACGCAGATCAATATTCCACTCAGCAGCCACGAAGGCGACATGTTGACAGACAAAGATTCATGCAAACACGCTGCTAAGAATGGAAATCGACTCCTAAATGACTCCACTGGTGGAAAATCTCCCAAAAGCAAGCAGGGCAAAACTAACCCGAGGTCCTGAATGTCCTGCTAACCACCGCTCCTCAGCAAGGAGGAGGTCATGTGCAGCCACTGATCTCCTCACAGCTGCAGAATCATAGCAAGGCGAGCCTGTGATGGTGCGCATCAGGACGGAGATGCTCCAGCTTCATGTGCGTGCACCGTTATGATGTTGTGTCCCTGTTAACATCAGCAATATTCTCTTATTTACAGTGAGAAATTACAGAATATGCTTTGATTCAAGCCTCCAAAGAGTTTCTGTCTGCATGTTAAAATCCCCCCCCCCCCACCATCCCATCAGTTTTATTCCTCACATTATCAGTGTTTCACAAAGGCACGTCTGACCCACTGTTTTTATTTTGTTATGCATTTCTTGATCACTATGGATCAAAGTGTCTCAGTACAGAAGCAGAGAAGCAGCTGTGGGTCTGCTTTCAGCAAAATGAATCTGCTAGAAACAGAACTGCAAGAAAAGCATTAAAAGCATTAAAATCCAGTGCAAGTAACCCGGTGAAGAGCACAACGGAGGTGGAATGAAGGCACAAACAGCACACTGTGCAGTGTTTCTGCTCATTCACATATGATTTAACCAACAAAACAAAATGGAAGAGAAGATTTAGATGTTTTTCCACATTCACTGTCCATGCACATGTGTATTATCCAATCTGAATAAACTGCAGTACACTCTGTTCATCTCGTTTCCTACTCCCTTTAAAGCCTCACAATGCCCCCTTCCTCCCTGCCAGGGATCGTTTATATTGCATCAAATAAAGCCTCCGTGTTCATGTGCGCATCATCCACCCCGCTGGCCTGACTGGTCCCATTCCTATGGGAGATGCTCACCTGCCATAAGTAATGAGACCCCCTCGTTCAGGAGGGGAGTGGGGCTCCGACTGCGATGACGGCCCTTTCTGCATGATCGGCTGTAGATTAAGAAGCACAGTGATTTCTGCTGGGAATAACGCATCGCTGGGCTCCTGTAAAGCCTTGTAAAGAGTCTTTGATTGAACATAGCAGCACTTTTAACTTTAAAATCAGTCTATGTGGAAGTGCTGCAGGCATAAAATGATACAGCACATAAAGAAAGATGCATGCTGAGCTATGTCTGTTGGTTTTAACACAATGCAGATTGAGTTCGTAGTCGGTAGGAGCATGTCGGGAGAGCTACAAACATCTATTTACACAGCAGAAGACACCGTGTTTGTGAATCATTCTCTGCTTTCAGCTTGTCAAATACCACCTCCATCCTCCCAACATGTTGAAATGTAATGAAATGTGTTTCTTTTGTGTTAATAATGACAAGAAATGTTTAACTGAGAGCATTAACATTATACATGCATCTAATTTGTCAGTTATTCTTTGTTTCTATTGAGATTCATTCGAGCAGAAAAAAGGTTTTTGCCTCCTTGCCAACACACCTGGCAAAACGCAGACTCACACATGCTCCTTTGCAGATGTTGCTGCACGGCAAAGCTTTGAAGTGTGGTAAAAATCAGGTAGAAGGCACAATAACGGTGTGAAAGCCAAGCTGGCAGAGTCTGGAAACAGACTGTTTACAATAAAGCGGAGCTGTGTCTGACCTGCAAGCCCATCAGTATCCTTGTGCTTGTTAACTCTGAAGAAGAGAATATCCCCTGTGTGTGTGTGTGTGTGTGTGTGTGTGCATCTTTATGTGGTAAAGAACATGCAGGAGCGGCTGCACAATTAGCCTGTCTGAGCACATCTTTTATTTTCTGTTGGTTTGAGTCTTTTCAGCTCCATCATATACAAAACGAATAAACAATAATGTGTTGCATACAAATTAAGTCTTAAGTGCCGTAAAACACCCCTACAACAAGACCACCCGCCTCATACATGCATACACCCCAAACAGCGCTCAAGGCTGCAAAACAAGAACAAAACACGAGAGATGCAGTTTGACATCAAGATGGGTCACACCCAGTGAAGCCCTGAGGAGAGATGTAACAGCACATCATGACAAAGAGATGGATACAGACAATCACACACACCCTGACAACACTGCACGCATGGATCTTCACCGCTGAGTGCACCGAGCGCAGCTGGAGATGAAATGTGTCAGTGATGAAAAGCAACAATTAACCCGACACGGCTGTCAAAAGCAAGGTAAAGAGAAATGGATGTCAGAAACGGGAAGACAAACAGAGAAAGAAATCATATGGTTATCTTTATTCTCTGCAGAAACGATGCAAACCAGACGAGTGAAGCGTTGCCACACATGGCGCCTCCCCTTTCACCTTGAAATAACCTCAAAATTAATCAATTCAATTTATTTCCTTTGGACATCTGTTGCGTGTAACCATTATATTCATCTTTAAGCTGCACGTTTTGTTTTACGTCATCGCTTTTCCCTCAATATGCTGCAACTCTAATAGCACTCACCTTTCCAAACGGAAGTGTTACTGGTGCAGAGGCATTTTTCACTGAACACACCGAGTTATGTTGCAAGTTCTTGTCAGTTCAGCTGGATAAATACTCCATCCTACCTGTGCATCGAAACCTCGCATGTCACATTTCCTCAGCAACGGTGAGGTTGCTCCATTATAGCAAAATTCATAATTAAGATCAGTGTTGCTGCTTGGCTGACAGTTTTAGCCTAAGGGTGCACATCATGACACTGCACCATCATCATCATCTGTGTGTGTGTGTGTTGGGGGGGTGTTGCATAGCTGGAGTGGTGGTGCCACCAGAGTACAACTTCCCTGCCACGAACAGCACTTTGTCTTCTCAGCACTGTCACCAAATTTAGATATTCTAGTCTGACATTACAAGTTATTACCAGCTTGAGTACAGTTATATTAACCTCACTTCATGTCCATCACACACACACACACACACACATACACACACGGTGCAAGAGAATGAAAGAGTTAACCATCGTAGTTAGTGCTGACAGTATGACTGATTGTTAACACTACAAACTAGATTACAAACTGACTCCAAACAGTTTCTGTTGCACCTCATCGCTCTTTCTGAAACCACAGCGTCGACCAAAGCCACCCCGTCTTCCAGATGAAGCCTGGTGAACCGAGAGAGACTGTAGGAAAAATACAATTCAGACATTTTAAATAAAAGTCTGTATAATGTAATTCTCAGGTCACTTTTTAGACAATCCTATTCATTGTATCTCATTTATAATGCAATATAATCCACAACTGTCCACCTTATTACAATCATTTAAGCCTAAAAGCAATTACCTTTATGTAAGGAAATTAGTGTATCACACTGAATCTTCCCTTTCAGTCATCCCCATCTTGTTCATGCATATCACTAAAATACAATAATCTTATTTGTGGATGAGTTTGAAGCTAAAATGATACATTTTATTAAAGTTTAAGTGCACATGGATGCACACCATCCAGAAAATCCCCCTCATCTGACCACTTATCTTAGTAATCAACCCAACATGATCTTTTCCCATTCACGTTTAATGGGAGAAGCTGGGCCCGTGTGGCCTGACATTCACACACTGACATTTCATCACCTGTCTGCATTAGCTCCACACTTTATCACATCTCCAGAACGAAGCCAGAGTACAAAAGGGGGACCTTTTTTAAAACCACCCACAATTACTTTTCAATGCTTCATCTTCAGTCTCAAAAGGTCAAGTCAGCAGCAAAAGCCAGTTGTCCCCATTTTAAACAGCATCTCGTGCTTCTGTGTCTGATTCCCGAGACCGACAGCCTGGAACAAAATCCAAAACAGGAAGTTGACTTATAAAAATAAGCTTCACAATTAAGGAAATTAAACAATTAAGCTAAGATTGGCTCATGCAGATACAGGTGTACCATCAGCATTGTGAAGCAGATGGAAGTCCTACGTGCACCTGCAGAGCCTCGCTCAGTGCATTCTGAGGCACACATATAACAGAAAAGACACAAATGATTCACATCCTCCTGATGGCACAGCCTTGATGCTGAGATGATGGAATCACCTGCTCTGTCGAACAAAAGGCGCACATCGTATAATAAATATATAATAGGGGTAGCAGTCAGCGCAGACAGCCAGGGAGGCTGGTTGGCAGAATGTGAGTGGAGACAGAGCTCTTTTTTTCCACAATGCTTGTTTTATTATTCATAAAAAGGATGAGGTTTCCAGGATGTTAAGCTCCTTGTTGGCTGGAGTCCTGAAACTGCTTCATTCATCGACTCGCTCCAGCACACAGCTACTCTACGCGTTTCTTTTGGGATGTGCCTCAGAAAGCGATCCAGTTTCCTGCACAGGGAAACAACTGCAGGAGATTTACTGCAAAAGCAGAAAAGAAAGAAGATATGAGAGGACTTTTTGCTTTAAGTGTCTCCCATAAAAGCAGGCAGCAGAAAGAAAATCCTAATCAATGAGGTGACTCTTCGTTCTTCCATAGCGGCGATAAAAGCTTGGATTCAATAGCTCGTGTCACCAAATTATAGGGCCCAACGAGGACACTGGTCCCTGCGTTTTAATATTTTATTACTCCCATCCCCATCTCCCAACAATCAGTCGATATCCTGACGGAGAAAAGGGAGACGGTGACAGAGCCTGGCGTCAATCATTTTTACAGTCTGGGTCAGGGAAAAGTTACCCAACAGATGCTGAGCCCACTCTGCCGGCACTGGAGAGCTGAGATATGTTGCTCAGGTGCGAGTCTGACAGACAGGACGGAATAAGCTCATTGTTAAGGTGGGCTTATCAGGATTCGCTGTTGTTCGGCTCTTAACCATTTATTTTTCATTTGCTTTGTGTTCTGAAATGCCACCAGAGGAAAAGCTTCCCAGCTGTGCGAGTAAGGTCAAATTCAAGGAGTCTTCCTCAAAAAAAATTCCAGTTGTATATTTTTTACACACATTTTGCTCTGTGAGGCCATGAATAAATAAAATGAAATGTGGAAACAAGAGAGCAAACGTGACCAAGTGAAAGAAAAGACGAGGAAACATCAGACTGACTTTTACTGACTGGAGAGAGTTCAGAGAAGAAAGAGGATGCACGTCCGATGCAGAATTAGCCTTCATCGGGGGACCAAAGTGTCCCATAAGCAAAGTGTCCCATACTTTCTCTGCAACTTCACTTTAAATCAGGTATAAATTTTAAGAGTCAGTCGATGCAAAATGAAAAAGCTTTTCTGTTAACAAACCACGTCATTAGTTAGACTTTAGTGAACCAGTGTTCATCTTTACTTTTTAAGATGTAATGATGCAAAATGTGCTGCGACTTATAATTTAAAGGCCTAATAAGTTAACAATCCACACATATTTAATAAAAAAAAACTAAATTAACTTTTTACAATTAATCTGAAATTCAACCATTATTAATTTAATATCATTAAATTATTTGGGTTTTCCATTAAAAGCAGAGGATGATGATGGCGGTGTTATTGATAACCAAGAAAAGACGGGAAAATTCATCTCGCCTTCTTGGCTCTCAGTCAAGTCTGCCTGGGAGCAGAATATTGATCGTATTACCCTTACACACCTCTTCTCATTAGGCATGGAGAGATGTAGCACGCAGTCGAATATTTAAATACATATCCTGGTCTTATCACTGCAGTGTGGAGGAGATCGTGTGATTAACTGCAAGGGTCAAACTCAACAAAATCAATAGAAGTGAACCTGAAGTGTGTGAGGTTTTGCTTTCACCCCTAACTCTCATGTTTTCATCATAGATTTGTTTTAAGTAAAAACAGCCTAATTCTTATTAATTTAACAAGGTTTGGAAACATTCCTTAGAGATTCTGCTCCATGCTGACATGAAGCATCACAGTTGCTGCAGAACCTCCCGTTCCACCTCATCCCAAAGCTGCTCTACTGGACTGAGATCCGGAGGCCACGAAGGCTGCTGCAGAGAGATGTTTTAAGCTTTGCAACATGGTGCATTATCCTGCTGGAAGTAGCCATCACTGTAGACACAGAGACGGTCAGCAACAATACTGAAGAGGTGGTTTACTTATAGTTGGTTGGTATTAAAAAAGGCCCAAAAGGAACCCACCACTACTATCCCAAAATGTTGATGAAAGACTGGATGGATTCATACTTCAGTCTTCTTTCCACCCAATTCTGATCCTGCCATCTGAATGGAGACAGACCAGACGTGATGCGTGCATTCCAGTGTAAAGTGAAGCCTCAGTTTTCTGTATTTAACAAACAGGACTGGTACCACGTGTGGTGCTCCACTGCTGTAGACCATCAGCTTAAAGGAGATGCTACTCTGCTCTGATTAGAACAGCCATGCTTAGTCAGTCTCTTTCTTCCACATTCTGATGCTCACTGCAGATTGAGAACTTCAACAAGTCATCGAGTCTGACCGTGTCGACATAGCTAAACGCAACGAGCTGTTATTAAGCAATTGGCTGACTGGCTGTTTGTGTTGATGACTAATTAAACAGACGGTCAGAGCGGTCATCGTCTCCATCTTTGTATCTTTAAATATTCCCATTTGTATTTTGTCCAGGAAAAAACTGTTTGTACAAAGAAAATCGTGTAAAAATGTCTGAATAAAACAAGACTGATCAGTAACACTTAAATTCTGAACAAAGATTAACAGATCATATTTATTTGCATGTTCGTATCCAGTTATTTTATCATATCCCAAACATGTTTTTAAGCCCAGTGATCCATATTTCAGCCCTGTGATTGTGTGCAGCTGTGCACGATTTGTATTTTTTCCTTCTCAGCCACTTTGACCATTTAGAAGTGAACAGATGGTGCTACAAACTACAGCATCCTGGTTTCTATTCCAGTCCTCAAGGGAGAATAACCAAGTCACTCCAAAGCTACTCAGCTCTGCTTTCCAAAAGCAGGATGTTTACGAGTTACACTTGCAACCAGACGACTCCATCCTTTCATAACCTGTGTACAATAGTTTCCAAAGAATTTTCCAGAAACATGTAAAGATTAAACTTAATGGTCAAAATGCTGTGCACATCAGCTCGCTGCGTCCTTTGGTTATTTCCTCTGAAAACATTATCGACACGCACATCTGCCGTCAGTTCGAGAGAAGAGACTTATCAGTTTATTGATATTCTGCACAGGCTGTGGTGTCTGGGTTGCAACAATTACCCAGAGGCGAGGAACAATGACACAGAGAGATGAAAAGAAAAAGAGAAAGGAGAGGAACTCAAGTGGTGCAGAAGAGGGAAACGTGTGCTTAAGAGTCTACACAGCCGGTCCGCTGTGTATTCAGGAGTGAAACCGTTTCATTTACAAAGCTCTCTGGTGTATTTCCTGAGACGAGCGCTTATCTGCTGACAGGAGGTGCACCTTCTCCTCCTTATCTTGGCAGCGATGGCTGAAGATGAATGGAAATAGTTGAAGGACTCCTCTCATGTGTGAATACAAGAGCTGAGGCTTGGTCCAGTTTGCCCTTCTCCTCATCCTCCTCCACAAAGAGACTGAGCCACTCCGAAGAGACAAACACAACCCTTCAGAACAAACGCTGGTGCACAAACTTGAATAAGGGCACTAACATCAGAGGAAGAGAACTTACACTGAACACAGCTCAGGAAAAACATCTGACATCTGCCTGTCAAAGGACTGAAACAAGGCTGGAAATCTAATTAAAAGTATGCCAGATCCAGACCAAAGAGGTACCCATGTTTTACATCGTCAGTGGCCTAAAAGCCTTCTATGAGCCACAAAAAGGTTAATTTTTTTTCAAAAATAGTTTAACTCGTTGCATTTAAAAAGGGACATTGCAGGCAAAATCCATTTTTTAGCCCTTAAATCCATGTTTTTGTGCACTTTTAAATGCAGAAAATGTATATTTATTCCCTCCTGATGCTGCGCATATATCTTTATATTATTTGTGGTCATATTTTTCAGTCCGTTTAATTTTCTCTATTACGTTTTTTTTATCTGTTACGTCACAGTATTTGCTGTGGGTCTGCCAAATAAGGTCGTGGACTTCCTGTAATCAATGTGGTGAATCTGATACG
>JBAMHV010000001.1:2642016-2652851 GCA_037177535.1 Pseudomugil gertrudae | reverse complement strand
AAAAGCAGTCCAGTACAATATCGTACTGCCCGGGCCGGTAGAGTCGCGTCGTGCAGGTACTGATGGAAAAGCACCTTAAATGCATCTGTTAGTAGTTCTGCAAGAATGGAAGTGACGCTGTGATTTCTGTCTCTATGCAAATTTGATATTTTATTAATTTGCATATTTTTCTGCAATATGAAAAAAAACACAGGCGGTGTCTCAATCAGCACACTAACATTACTTTGTGCACTATGTTTATGTGTGTTTATATTGACATTTACGCACTACATTCCAGTCATGCTGCACTCCTGACATCTTGTTGACAATAAACCTGCAGTAATCTTCTCTGTTTTGGTTTGTTGTGATTTTTGTCTTTATTTGAATATTAATGTTTATTATTATTCAGACACTGAGTGCAAATATGATGTTAGTAATTCATGTTGTTTCTGAGCTCTGTGTAAATAAGAGCGACTGGCTCTAATCAGCTTTAGTGACCAAACATACAACCAAATTAACTCTGTTGAAGCCTTCACTGTTTATTAGACGTGTGGATTTTCACAGACTTCCTGACTGGATTACTAATTTCCTTGTAACGATTTGATGCTGATTTCTTTTTACAGTAACTGTACAGAGACAAGATTGTTTTCCACGACAGAATGAGAGTATACACGCTTACGTTTTGATTCCTCTTTCAATCCAAATAAAAGTAAAATCCCTTTTAAAGAGATAAAAAAAAACAACGTGTAAACAACGAATTCATCTCTAAATTTAATTAAGTAAGCAGATCATTTATTCTATTATTAAATCAGAATTGATTAATTCCTCCATCACGTTCAGGTCGTTCTTTCGCTTGTTCCCGTCACGACGATGCACATCTCCGGCACTCGGGCTCCCTCCTCTTCCTCAGCTGCTTAAAACGATGAAGATGTCTGCTTGTGTTGCGCTTCAGTCAAATTTATAATCCAAATAAAAGCAGAAACTGTTTTTGTGATAGTCTTCCACGTTACAGCCGAAGAGAAAAGAATCAGGAAGTGCCCGTTACTGGTAGACGTTACTGGTAGACGTTACTGGGAGTTCACTGACTGGTCAGAACCCTTCCAACCTCCCTCTCATTCACAGCAAATTAACATACTGAATCTCTTACGGGTTTTTTTGCTTTTCTTACATTTGGTTAAAAAGCCAACATGAATTTCTGGAAAACTCCTTTGGGACTTCACAGCGAACAATTCAAACTCAGCAACTTTATCGTTCTGCTAAGGCCCGTTAACAAACCACTAAAATGTTCTGTTGCTGCAGAAATGTCCACCTCAACACATCTTAGAAATCCCACACCTCCATTTATAAAAGTTTATTCGTTTCAACTCTCTGAAGGGGAAAATGAGTCGTGAAATTTTCTTAAATCATCACTTATTTAATTATTTAGACAAAACAGCTAAAAAAGTTTATTGTTTAGTTTGAGGAAAAACATCTACACAGATCATTTCAGCTTATTTAAAAATAAATAAACCCATTTATAGAAATAAAGCTGTGAGTTGAACTAAATATAGATTTTGGAGATAAATATCAGACACTTCCAGATGTTAACAGAAACGTGAAGCAGCGTTTCCTGATGGAACGCAGCTAATTAACTAAGTTTATATGGAAAAATTCACAATAAAGAACAGCTAACACTTCTTTTTTTGCTCTTACAGGTAAGCTGTGACACTTCAGACTCAAGTTTCTTTGTGTTTTCTCTGCATGTACATGAACTGAAGTACTCTGGCTTTGAAGTATGTACTAATATTCTGTTTAAACATATTAATCTTGTGCTGACTTTGCCACATTTAGCTGTGCCAGGTGTGAGTGTTATCTGCCATTCAGCTTTTTAAAGGGACTTTATGCTCCTAAAAACTGATTGAGACTGAAAAGCACACTAATGAACAAACAGAATTTATTTTTTATTAGTTTATGCTCCGTGAGATGGATTTTTCTTTTGCAGTTAAACATGACTACATTAAGGGACGTTGGGGAGTGAAACCGCACACAGGAAACTTCCCACCCACAGCATGAGGCCATAAGGACAGGTCAAAGGGTAGCTAAACCAGGTTGTAAGGTCAATGGGGTTAAACTGGACACTTTAGCACAGAAGCTAGGGGTCATCAGGGGAGGGCGGGGGTCTCTGTGTGGTCTGGATAGCAGTAAAGCACGCCTGTTGCATTCCTCCTGCTCCTCACAGCCGGCGCATGTCAGAGGCGTGTGCTCATGAAAGCGGCGTGTGCGTTCTGTGGGTCAATGCGTGTTAAACAGTTTTCTACCTAGCCAGTCGTTGAACTTCTTAACCTCCGACGGCAGGCCGAGCTCAGTGAAGTCGCCCATGTGCAGGAGGACATCGCCGTAGGGCATCTGGATGCCATCTGTACGCGAGTGTGTGTCCGAGACACACACGAACCTGGTGTGCCCTGCTGGCTTGGGAGTGTCGTAAGGAATGGGGTCCACCCTGTGAAGACACGAAAGAAAGGGGGTGATGTGAATGATGGTCTAAGCAGGAGAAGCTAATTAGTTGGTTTCATGCCCGTTCACACATCATTAGTTTTTCCTGATTATTCAGGATCAGAAAGGGTAATAAATGCAGGTAAATGTATCAGAAAAACTGGTTTCTGATCCTTTAAATCGCTGAAATAAAACAACAAAAAGAGAAACACATTTTATGGATTAGAAAATAAAAGATCCACTTTGTTGTATTCTGTGTCAACAGGCTTCATCAGCTGTGATGGAAAGAACACGGAGGTTTCTCGTGCCCCCTCGTGATGTTGCAAAAACACATATCTGTAGAAGATTTATGTTAATTTCATACCACATAACAGGAGGCACAGCAAAGAAACGGACTATTTTGTGTACGAAATGAATTCATCGGTCATAAATAACACTTGCAGCTCTGCACAATGCGTGTGTAAGAAAAGAGGAGACATTACGACATCGCTCCTGGTGATATGTGCACAGATGAAAGGCGACATTTTCCTTTTTAAGACTAGCGTAACAGGCGGTGAATTAAGGCATGCAGCGTCCTTTCAATCCATTATGTGGAAAAACACTTAGGCACAAGTCTGTCTGGACAAACAACAACTAAAATGGGTTCCTTTATTCAGCCTTCTTGTTTATTATAAGCATGTCTGTTAAAAAGGAAGAAGAGCCAGCATTATTTTTTTTCCTAAAAGGAAAGATGGGAAGGAAAAAAAAAATAGTCTTGTCAGTAATTGAAGTCTCCGACGTGCAATCGTCCAGCACTCTGCCACCAGACCATTATTTCATTAAAAGGGATGTCACTCGGTCGGCAAAATCAGACACATAATCAACCCTGCAATCTTCAACCTGACACACACACACACACATACAGAACGGTAAAAGCCGAAGAGGATGAAATCAAAATGTTTCTGACTGACGGGCTGTTACAGAAAAGCTACGTTGCAATAAAGGCTTTTGTTTTTTGGAATCAATTTTCATATTTTAATAACAAATCGAGTTAATTTACACACATAAAAAGCTGTTTTGTGTTTTTTTAGCTGATCAATATGCAGGCAAACAGCAGTAATATGTAGTTTGCAGTGAATCTGATGTTTTACACAGTGCTGCATGTTGTAATATAGATCACTGTAATCAAAGCACTCAGAAGCATCTTCATAGCTGTGCAACTATGAAAGCAACACGTTCCCTCTTACTTTCCTCATGTTGTTTACGTTATACATGTTTATTTGTAAAGCACATTTCATGTACAAGACAATTCAAGGTCCTTCAATAAAAACATTTGCAGCATTATGGCACCAAAAATAATCTCCAAAACTAAAATTAAATGGACAGAAATTCACTTTTACAGGAATAAAATGAAACAAAATTGTGTTTTTTGATTTCTAACCATCAGCTACAGGATGTCATCTAAACAAGCCGTGACAGCGGTGTGATTTGGAAACAATATTGATGGTGCACGCATGACATGTTCTGTTTAATTTAGCTCCTCACAGACATAAAACAGACTTTATGATGGTTGCGTTGGATGAAAGGTGATGCAACGGGGCTAAGAGTGATCCAGGAAGCACAAACTGCACCTGAACTCTGCCATGTAGCTGCAGTAGGCAGCGGGTCGGGTTTGTGCAGCGACTGGTACCGAGCTTGTTTTATAGCCGTGTAGATGGAAGGTTTCAGCTACGCTCTCGTGCACTGGAGCACAGCGGGCCTGCATCACATATTAAAACTGAACAAAATGAAAAACTGGCCACAGGATAATGATATTTACTATTGACTGTGTGCAGTAAATAAGTCTCCGCTCTCCTGCGCGCACAAACACATTACTCTAAGCCAGCAGAGTGGCGCGCACGTCGCAGTGAAGCTGCTGATTAGATTTGGTGCTCTGTGGTGCTCGGATGCCATGCAGCCTGACTGGATTCGACAGCTCTCGTCATGGAGAAAGGATGAATGCTGAACCACATGGGGCAACAAAACAGGCACATACGAGTATGTATATACATCATACACACACACACATACACCCACGCATGCATATTAAAACAAAGTCAGGAGAAAAACAACCTCCATCTCCTTTCCTTTGAGATTTAATCCATCTGGAGAATGTAAGTAAATACCAGCAGCCCCTATCAATTAGAGCAAGCTCAGGCCAAGAAACCTTCATGATGGAAATGCATTGGTCTCCCTCACACTAAAAGATACAGAGCCCCAGTTTTTCCTGTTAACATATGACTGTATAACAATCCAGAGCTTCATTAGTAATGTATACAGAAGTTCAGGAGTTCAGCAGAGACTTGTGATCTATTGTAAACCGAGACGGTGAAAATGAAAAACTGCGCTCCCGCAGCAGGTAAAAGAATATTCTCCAGTGACAGACTGAACTGTGTTAGCATGAAGGTTCGTGTTAACATGTCTGAGCTTCAGCGTGACATCAGAGAGAAGACTGAAGAGGGAAAAGAGCCGAGGAGAAGGGAAATGCTAATGCGCTCGGGGAGGGCAGGAGCACACTCTGAAATCCGCCGTGACATTGGAGCTGACACAAAACCGAGGTCTGTGGCGGCAAAAGTATCTGGAGGAAAAGAAATGTCTGTGATCCTTCAGCAGAGAAACCTCGGGGTAAGAGCTCCTCCTCATCTTCAGCTGGAATATCACAGCAAAGATCAACCGAGGAAGGCTGAATCCACGGAGCGAATCGCGTTTGTTAGGAAACTTTACTTTTCTACTCCAGTTTATTTATTTCTTACAGATACCTGCCAGACACGTGTAATATATGCACTTAATTACTAAGGTCTCACATCTTAAAAAAAAAGAAGAAAATTTAGCTAAAAGTAAAGCTAACAGATGGATTAAAAGTAAATGTTTATGCACTTTGTTAAATTCAGTAAAAAGAAAAACAAATTAAAATGAAAATCCCTCCAAAAATAATGATTAATTTAAAGCACAACAGTGTAATAATTAGCATTTTAACACCAGATCCTACAGTAAGAGAAATCCAAAGCTGGACTGAACCCATGAGGAGTTATTAGTTACATGTGTCATCCTGCAGGACAGAGAAGCAGTGTGAGAAATGAAACTTCAGCCCGGGAGGAGCAGACGGAGGGAAAGGGAGTGCTCTCTGATGTCTGTGGGAGGATATTTCGTTTGACGGAGCTCTCTTGGCTCCGTGGCCTTTTGGAAAAACACACAAGCAAACGGGGTCAGAGTTCAGCCGGAGCCCGCTCCTTCAAAAGCGACACTTAACTCGCAGCAGATAAGAAGGTCGGCGGTTCGAGCTCTTTGAGGACGCTTCGTAATTATCATGACTGATTGCGATGTTTTACTTCTCTCCCCTCGCCTGCCCCGTATGAGTCCGACCCTGAGGAGATAGCGTCGTGTTCCAGCTCCTGCATTATAAAAGACTGAATGGATTGTTGTTCTTCAGCTGCATAAAATGGAAAGTAAATGGAGGAAACACTGCGCAGGGCACCAGCCTACTTCAACCCGCTCTGATGTAATTGTAAAGCTTGTAAAAATCTAAATGTGGTTATGGTGTGCTCAGGCTTGCTTTGCAACCTTTTTCCTCTTAATGTGCTTTCCAAGAGGAATGCTTTGATGCTTCAAATAAACTTAAAGTGATTTTAAAGACAACTGATGGCAGCTTTGTTTGCAGGAGAGGAAAACTGAGCTGATTTTTTACTTAAAGGAAGAACAAAACAGTAAGATCTGAAGCGTTTAAAACCTTGAAAACTCTGTTTTATCCGTGCCGGTGGACTTCAGCGAAGACTTATTGAAAAGAAAGAACACTCAGAAAAGATCAAATGATTTTAATGAAGATGTGACTGAATTAAAAGGATCTGATTAATCATTTTTATGCATTTCATTTGAAATAATTCAAATGAAATGGATAAAAACATGACTTTATTACACAGCCGTATCATCTGGGTGGTGTTAACGTGCTTCCAGCTCCGGTCACCATGATGGGGTTAATGGGGTCAACGCCTCCGAGGTGTCTGTTTGTCTCAGACGTGTCCATCACACTTCAGCTCATGTCTCTTTCCCTTTTTTTACCTGTTGACAGAGGACTACCGTAATCTCAGACTCCTCCAACCGTTCAGTTCTCCCTTTATAGGAGCTGCAATGCTGATCAGTCCAGCGTCAGAGGGTTGTTAGAGGTCCAGATTAGGACTTTTCCTGGTTCACAGACCAGCGTTTTGGAAAAAAGTTAATTTATTTATTTTCTGAAAAAATCCTGAATTCACCAACACGTCCTGCAGGATTTGTAATAAAAAGACAAATTAAAGCTCTGACATCCAATCTGGGGTTCAAGTTCCAACATGTGGATTTCATCACAGGAATTAAAAATCACGAACAGATTATTTTGTTCCTCTCATGTCATGAGTTTCAGCTTTCTGTCTGAATCAGAGGAGAACATCTTATCACTGTCATCTGTTGATTATCAGCCCAAACGTTAATATCAATCCTTACTGCTCTTCTTCATCAGATAAACATGCTCGGATCACACGGCACCGTGTGGGTGGACAGTTGCTTTTAGGGGTAACTCTTCTTTCTGCAGACGGGCTCAGAGAAGAACTGAAGCGTGCCATGAAAACAGCTCCTGCACACTCCGTATCCCAGTTACACCAAGATGCTTAAGGTTCAGTTTATAGCAGTGATAAAATATAACTAGATGACTGTTTAGGCAGTGATAGCATCATCGAGCTATAAAACTTATAACTGGAGTTCATTTGGAGAAGTTTGGAAGAAAAAGCATAAAGCAGAAAAATTATTAATTATTAATAATTGCTCAAGTTATTTAAAAAAAAATCACAGCTAGATAATATTTTATTCTAGTTACAATAAAACCTGAATGTAGCTCGGACAGAAGATATAATTAAACTGATACAAAACTAAGAAAATATGTATTTTTGACTCTTTTCTGCTGATTCTAACCCGACTGAAATCCGTCCTACAGGGCAGAACGGAGCAAGCTGATAAAAGAAAAGCCAGATTTAACGATGAGCACTAGAATCACAGCGGCTGATAAAAGACTATAAATGTAAATCTGCACTTCATCACTTTTCTGTCAGCGTTACAAAGTTTGACATTTATGATTACGCAAAACATTTAAAGCATCCGCAGCTGAAAAGGAGTCAAAACAGGTTTTATTTCTCACAAAAGTACGTTGTGTCTTTATCGCTCATCCAGGAGACGCATCAAAACACAATGCTCCCCATTTCCTCCGTCTATAACCTCTGCATCAGTGCCCTTCCCCCCCGTATGGAGACACACACACACACACCCACACACACACGCTCGCTCCAACGCGGTGCAATACCATTTCTGTGAGACGAGCGCCTCTCTTATCTTCTGCGTTTCAGCTGTCTGCGCTAATTCAATAAACTTCAGAGGAACAAAATGAACAGAGGAATAACGGGGGAGGGATGGGGGGGGATGCTGGTGGTGAGAGAGAAGCAAAAGGTACGAGTCTGGAACAAGCAAACAAGAGAAGACGGGGAAACTGGGCCGAAAAGCACAAAGAATAAAGGTGATGACGACGACGTATGAAAAACCACATGAGCAACATATTCAACCTGATTATGGCCTTGCACTCTGATGACCATACTCCATTCGGTGTGTGTGTGTGTGTCCTCCCCATCCCTCCTATTGGCACTGTGCAGCACACACAAAGGCCGAGTTGGAATATCAGCACTGGAGGAACCTTCCGGCGCTGCGCTGGGAAATAAATTGCTTCTGCTAATGCCCCTTTCATTACGCCACAGCCCTTAATTGTGGTGCCGACGGTCCGCCTAGCTGCAGGGCTGATGAGACGGCCGTGACGCGGCCCCCTGTTCTAAAACATCCACCAGCAGAGAGGCATTCACCTGGACCCACGACACGACTCGCGGCAGAGTGAGGATGCAATAAAGAGCACGAGTCCTCACTGCAGCCCTGCATGGAGCCGTGTTATCGAGGAAACTTTTGCAGGCTTGTTTTGGGAGGTGTGCAGGGATATCTGGTGGAAACTGAGGTTTAAAAGCTTAAAGTTCACAGCCTCAATGAGCATTTTGGGCAAATCCAAACTTTACATCTAAGTTTTAACTCAAATGCATGCTTATACAACTTTATGTGAACCTGAGAAAACGTGTTTTAGTTGCATGGTTACCGTGTAACACATCTTTCCACTGTTCATCGTTTTAAAAAAATAAAGAAAAACTGTAACAAAGTGTTAAAGAAATAAACCAAATTTAGAAACGAGTCATCCGTCAGACCAAACTAAACACACTTTAAACTGCATAAACAACAGACTTGTCATTCTGACAAGTTGCAGGCTCAGACGCTGGATTTCTACTTCATGTTAAAGAGGAAGTGACATCATTGTGCCCTGCGATGCCAGGCTTCGGGGGCTCTAAGACCCAAAAATCACAAGGACAACATCAAAAGACTTCAATCTAAAAAAAAAAAGCAGCCCTGTCTAATGTCAACTGTCACTTAACCCACAACATCACCATCAACTCCAGCACCGCCATCCGACAGGCACCAGCAGCAGGTCAGGGGTGGTGAGGGAACTTAATCAAGGGTTCTCCTGTTACAAAAAGCCCCTCCATTCCAGTCGGCAAGCAGCAGCAGGCCGGCAGAAACAAAAAGACACAAACGGTAACGTTCTTTGTTCTCTGAGAGCTCAGGTCTGACTCCTGCCATAAAAACCTTTGATTTTTCATCTGCTCCTCAGAAAGTCCAGAAAAATCCAACTGCGGTGCATCAACGGCTCATAATCAGAGTCAGAGTCATAATCAGACTGAGAGTCGTTCTCAGTTCACACAGCAGGAGCTGCTGGGAATTAGTAAAGTATAGATTATATCATTAAAAAAATGTCACATCATGTCAATAATAAAACGACTTGCTCAAAGTAACAATATAAAACATGTTTTTTCTCAGGAACGTGCACTTTAATTAGGATAAATTAGGAATCTTATCGCTGATGTAATTTATACGTCACACTAACATCCTGAAACCTGGAAACAATGAGGATAATTCTGCAGTTTTTCCCCTTAAACCGACTAAAACTCATTTTGTCACCCGGTCGGACAGCTCCAGCACTTTGGTTCTTCTTCTTTCTACTGAGAAGAAATGAAAGGAGCAGAAAAATCATCCGCACTGCTTGATGGCTCAGTTTTGTTTCACACTGTGAGTAACTGCATCTGACAGATAATAGAAGAATGTGCAAAAAACTCTCTGTGCCAAATAATTTATCTCAGATGACACGTTAAAAAAATAAGAAGAAAAAAGATAAGAAAGTGTGGAAAAACCTTAAATATTATGGTTACGTAGCCAAAAACAGAGAGATTTACATCAATCCTGACAACTTTCTCCTTAAGAGGTCGCTATGGCCACCTACCAACAGGAATTACTGATCATCAGCTTATCAGGTGTAATTATGACTGAAAAAAGACATGTTAAGAGTTAAAAGAGCTGTTGACTTTTGTGAATCAATGAGCACTCACTGGGTTAATAATAAAAAGGTCTGAAGCCAGGCTAACATGTCTATTACCAGCACTGACTCATCACAACCATGGTACCATTAAAAGCAGAAGGGAACACTACACAGAGTTGTTCCAGAGGTCATCCTCTCTAAAGTGATGGTTTAACATGCAGAACTTCAGGGTGGAAAAGGTAAATGCTGGATTTTATCCTCAGGGTGAACAGCAGTTCTTCTTCTAAGAGAAACTGTACGGCTGAGCTGATAAAAAAAAGTTAAGCCTGGTTTATACACGTGCAGCATCAGTGTCAGGTTGGTTACAACCAAAGTGGACTGTGCGTGGGTACGAAGAGGCCTGACGTGCACCTCTTCAGACCTGATGAGCTACACGGCTCTCTGGAAGCACTCCCTGGTACTCTGTCAGACTCTAATGACCTGTTTCTGCAGCCACATATGCTGCATAAAATACACAGCAAAGCCAAACTGGGACTCGTGTGCAGAATGAGCAGCCTGAGAAGCTCCGTTTACTAATAAACTGATCACTACAAGCAAACTTATTTTATTGAACCGTTTATTGAAACTCTGCCCTATGAAGCCGATACCAACCCTATTGATACCCTCAGATCCCAGAATTAATTTTACCCTACAGCTGCGCTACACTGCCTCTGCGTCAGCTACCTGACCAACCTGACACACACCTGATGCAGACCTGACGTAGACGTGGTGCAGACCTGATGCATACCAGACATAGACCTGACGCATACCAGACATAGACCTGATGCAGACCTGATGCATACCAGACATAGACTTGATGCAGACCTGACGCATACCAGACATAGACCTGATGCATACCAGACATAGACCTGATGCATACCAGACATAGACCTGATGCAGACCTGAT
>JBAMHV010000001.1:2621757-2636169 GCA_037177535.1 Pseudomugil gertrudae | reverse complement strand
TCAGACCAAAGCATTGCGGTTCTGCTTTATACAGACAATAAATTAATGATTTACATGTTAAAAGGATTTAAAAGCATTATATACATTTCTTCGGAGTTATATCTCCTTTAACTCTGAGTACTAAAGAGTACTTACGCTGGTGCCCATACAACCCATCTATAAACTGAACAGAAGTCCAAATATTTGCAGTAACTCCTTTAGTTACAAACTACGTAGAGCAGCTAATGCTAATTAGCAGCAGTTTGTACAAATGTGCTACTTTCCTCTATTTTCTTTCATTTTACACTCAAACTCAACAGATGAGTTGAAAAGGTCTTTATAGCCACAGTACTGGCAGGATTTAATCACCTGGATTTATTTTTTAAAGCTTTAAGAAGAAAGGCTGAGGAGATTTAATGTTAGCATAGTTCAGCAGTTTGTGTCACAGCGTTAGCGACATGACGTGCTGCAGTCCAGTAAAAGGATTTCAGGCATTTTAGGACTTTCTTTCAGACTCTTTACCTCCAAAAAACATCAGCCAGATCTCACTGAATTCAATTCAAAGCCATTAGCGGGACCAACTCGAAGCATATGCTCCGAGCTGCCGAGCATTTCATTTCACAAGACAACGACAAGGAGCCTGAAGAGAGGAGGGGAAGGGTGTGTGTGTGTGTGTGTGTGTGTGTGTGTGTGTGTGCAGACAGCGCAGAAAAATAAACCAGACACAAACATGGCTGGGCTCGGAGTCTGTCACTCGCTTACAGACAGAGACAGAGACGTCCCATGCTCCGAAGAAAGCCCGCTCTGACTTCAGGGTCACGTTCCAAAGCATTAGCTTGTAACTGCCACTGTGTGTGTGTGTGTGTGTGTGTGTGTGTGTGTGCTTTACATGCATGTTTTCATTTGTGGATCAGGGAGCGATACCTTCTCCACCGCACAAAAGGAGCTGCTGTACCCGAAATCTCAATATTCTGTATAAGAGGGGGAAAACATTAGAGGTGGGATTATATTTCAAAAAGCTGGCGACCCCCACGACCCCCTTTCTCCCCCCCCACCCCCTCCATGCTGCCAGAGAAGCTGCAATTTTATTTCCGTCCAACCTCTGTGAACGCAAAGAGGAACCACGAGCAAGTCGGATCATTATCTCGCAAATCTAAACAAGGCTTTGCGTTGGGAGAACAGAGCGTGTATTCTGTTAGCACTGAAACATGGAGTGTGTGTGTGTGTGTGTGTGTGTGTGTGTGTGTGTGTGTGTAAACTCCCAGTCTGAGTTTAAGAATGACAGGGTAAAACACTGCAGGCTCTGTGGAAGCCAGGAAACAGCCTAATGTATTTATCCAAACACATATCTGCTGAGAGGCCCCGCGGCCTCAACACATCCCCTTCACCTCCAGCTCTGAGGAAACTTCTGCACATTCGCCACCCTTTCCCACTTTAATTCATCCAGCTGTTTTAACACATCCTTTTTTTTTTATCAAATATACACTTTTTCTTCTACAGCTTCGGCCTCATGGAAACATCATCCACAATCTGCTTTTATTTGTTGTCTGCAATAAAACTAAACCGTCCCCAGTTGACCCATTTTTAGAGACAAACGGGGCTTTTTTTTGGGGGGGATTTTCTTCTGAACATCAGAGAAATCCTTTTTTCTCTTTTGCTTACTGTGTAAAGGCTTCTCAGCTGGTGTAGCACAAAAAAAGGCTAAGATGATCGTTACCGAGACCAGGAAAGAAAACTAGCTCGCTGGAAATAAATTTTTAAAAAAGAAGTGGAGAAAAAAAAAAGATGTTTCATTTTTTTTTTGTTGCTTCGGGAAAAACAGAAACTCAGACATCAAACCAGTTTGCTTTAGTGAATCTTGTGCTTATCGGCTTGTTAACCTCGATTCATACCCAAGCGTTTGGCCTGATTTACTCGTGTCTTTGTGGAAAGAGAGAAAAATGCTCTGACGCGAAACAAACAGGTAAATCCCAGAATCATACCCACGCTTCTTCCAGTGCCAAGAGGACGGTACGAGTCCAGTTCAGCTGTTTATATGAACCCATCTCCCTAAAATAAACCTGTTTACATGGACATTATATGAACACACAGAATTGTGGGAACCATTGTGATTGAAGTAAACAAATCTATAAAGAAATGATGAAGCAGCGCAGCTCGTCTCGGACCGCCACCCAAACCATCTTCTTCCTCTAGTTTGTCTGAGAACGTGTCCTTTATGGTGTTTACATATCTGTATTATCTCACACGGTGAGCTTCAGCTCATTTCCCTGCACATGCACATAGCGCACGTGCAGCCCAACATGCAGCTCGCAAAAGAAAACTTCTGATTTAAAGCTGTTTACGTCAACGAGCCGCTAGCTTTTCCCAGCTTCGACAGAATTTAACTATGTTTATGTTCACATTTTAGGTGATGATCAGTGGTAACAAGTGCAAATTATCAAAAAAAAATTAAATATACGTGTCAAAAAGCTCCAGTTTTAGATGAAATTTATCACCAAACTGTAAGGTTTCACTGAAATGATGCAGTTTGCAGTCCCGTGTGAAAAGCCTGCACTTGCTCTGAGTATTTATATCAGCTCTTTGATTTGCTCTGATGTGAAGCCAACAGGGCAACAATAGTGGCCACAGGTTACAATCACTCTTTCTTTGCAAAACGAGGAGGCATGAATGATTTATTTTACCTGTCTGCAGGAAAGCTAAGTCTCACTAAGTGGGGTTAATCTCTCTGATCCAGTCAAAACTAATAAACTAGCCTAATTATCTCAGAGAGCCACGACAATCAGAAATGTAACAGCGCCTGTGAGAAGCAGGAACCCCTCGCTGGGTTACAGTTATTGTCAAGTGGGACAAGTTTGTGCGAGTAAATATTTATTATTTTACTGGGAGGAGGTCAATTCTTTCATGTGTAAAATCGTGGAAAAGCGGTTTGTGTGCATTTCATCTGTAACAGTATGATAGAAAAAGTTCAGATTTTTTAAAAACTAATGTATAAAGTACAACTTTCAGGCTAAATGAACAAAGTAACATGAACCGCTGAGCGTGTTTTCGTTATCTTGTTTTATTAACAGAACTTTATGGTTGTATGAACCCTGTGTGTGCACGTTATCTCATCTGCACTAATAGAGCGGGGATGAAAATCAGCTGTAACGATCTGATGTGTTTGCGGGACGTTAAGTTTGTGTGGTTAAAAACTAAGAAACTGACTGCAAGCTGCAACACATCCTCTAGCTCAACATGGTTGGTCTTTATCCAGGGGACTCCCTGCCCGGTGCGTTTTATTTATTCCCAGCTTCAAAAACACCTCGTTCCAATTATAAGGTCAATAAAAATCTTTTTTATTTGGATCGGGGCTGGAAAACAAAGCATCAGGAGCAGAAGGGTCTGGGTTGCAGATGTAAGATAAAAATACATTTTAAAAGACTCATTTGTACACACACACACATATATATATATATATATATATATATATAAAAATATAAAAGAGAGAGAGAGATCTTTATTGGTTCCTTTAAATGTCTTTTCAGGATATTTATTATTTATGACCATGTTATGTGTCAAAATTCTTGTAATGCATCCTTCTGCTTTCTGGTGTCCATTAAGGGTCAGAAAGCATAAATCCGATTACGTTCCACTGGATTTTAATCAAAACATTTAGCATAAAGTGATGCCAAATGTCTCAGAAACGGCATGTATCATTTATAACGTGGTTCTAGTTGTAACTTTATAATCATTCTACGAATCAAATGTTAAAATTTACTGATGCACAACTTTACATGAAAATGCACATGTTTACTTTTACACATGTATTACACAGTGTGTGCGCACACTGACAGTAATCGTACGCCTTGCCTTTTAAAGCTGACTCACCTGTCCCCGGATTGGGAACACAAAGGGGTTTTAACGTCATGTACACGACTGTACAACATTACACACAAAGAATGATGTTCAATTAAAAGGAAAACAATCTGAAGCAACAAACCCACGGCCGCCATGATGAAAACACACTGCTGCGCTTCTTCCATTACTCCCTGCAGCAGGTCATGCTGGTCACACACACACCGCAACAGTCACACACCTTTAGTAAAATTTCTAACGTGCTCCAATCCAAAGCTGCAGCAACACCGTCACCACGATGGTAGCTCACAGCGTTCTGACCGGCTACCGAGAGGCCGAGCGTAACCCCATTAGAAAGGAGTTTCCATTAATAAATGAAAAAAAGCATCACAACACAGACCGACAACTCAAGCATCGCAAAGACAATCTGGCACAAAGGATAAGAGCAGGCGGAGGGGAAGCCGTTTATGATGCGCGACAGGAACGGAGAGCAGCAGAAACCCTGAAAAGCTCAAAACTGCTTCGAATGTGTTCTCAGTCTGACTGCATTCGTGTGCGAATACTAATCACACAAGCGTATTCTCAAACACAGAGTATCATCAATGCTACGTCAGACTCAAAGTTTGTCCTTGCTGGCCACTGTAGGATCTCTGAGCAGCAGCCAACTATAACCAAAGCCTTTGCATCAAACTGGGTGTTAAAAGGCTTCCTGTAGCACCTCATTTTGTCTCTGTGTCTGGATGATTAAGTTCCCATTTTAAAAAAAAGAAACTTACCCTAAAACCTGCCTAAATAAGCAGCGACTGAAGACACGTGGTGTGTGAGCACTTACATGTGGACATGCGGAGGTTGGAAGCGGCTCTGGTTGATGTTGTAATGTGTGAAGGCTTGCGTGGGGTTGGAACTGTACTCGTCCACTGTGATGGTCGCTTTGCCATGAGCCATGCTTCCGCCCTTTGGACATGAGACGCCGTTCATTCACCGGGATTCAGCAGCGAGCCGTGCAGCGGTCATCCTTCAGAGCCGCTCGAGAGGCTCGGGAAGTTTCCCAGCAGCAGCTGCAACAGCAGGCGGCAGCGTCGGGAGCAGCAGCGACCGGGCCAACCGACTCGAGTACGACACACTGTAGGATCACTGAGACACACACGTATGCAGGAATCAGACACACAAAAAGAAACACAAACCTCTTAGAGAGAGAGAGATCGTATAGAAACGTTCACGTTGCATCTCAGGAAACAGACATGCAAAAGCACAAATGAAGCATTTGCTGTTTTGGTTGGAAAAAAAAATATTCCAGTGTCACAATTGATTTTTTAAGAATAGAAAAAACTCCCAAAAAGTGCAGAAACATGTAATTAAATCCCACTTAGAAAAACACACAAAATACAAAATACAATTTTTTTTAAAAACAGCACAGTAACGTTTTTACATAACTTTTCTTTAAAAACTCAATTAAAAACAGTAGAATAACAATAGCTGCCCTTATGCACATTCAGATGTAATAAAAACACTTAAAGTACAGCTTCTAAGATATAAATGAGACTGTAGAATTTAAATAAACCCAAATCTTTGCTGGTAATAAAAAAATAAAACAAGAAATCTGTCTGAAGTGACTCATTTAAGGTCTGCGACTACCCTGCAAAACACAGGAAAAGGCCTGGATAACAGTTCTGAAGAGGTTTGGCATGATATGCACGTAAAAAAATAAAATAAAGTAAAATTTAAGGCAAAAATCAGCTGCAAAGTGAGATGTGTGGTTGTGCATCACTCACCCAGCGTTGCACCCTGAGCTTCCTGCTGCCTGACCTCTCTAACTGACTGTAAAGTGGTAAATGTGTGACTGACAGTCGTTTTTATACCAGACCTCCAGACTCTGCAGCAGCAGAAAAAACTGAAAGAAATAAAGTCTGCCACCTCTGCTGGAGGGAAATCCAACACACTTCATTTAACGCTTACATCCAAGGATGCTGTGGTGAGGAAGGAATTAGCTGCAGCTCCTTTTAAAGCCAAACTTCATCAAGAGATGTCCTCATTTCAAAACGACGTGGATTTTTTGGGTCAGCTACTTTAACAGATCCCTCTCTGAATGATCAGATTAAAAAAACTTTACAGTTTAAAAGTTAAGGGACATCATTTCCCTTTTAACCCTGCAAAATAAGGAAGTTTTCCACATTTTTTAGTGGTTTAAAAAAATGCACCTGGTCAGATATACCCTCACACTCTTTTACCCATCATTTCCCACAGAAATAACCCAAACCTGTCCCTCTTCTGCTCCAACTACAAGCAAAAATCTCCTCTTTTTAATGATTCAGTGTGCAGCGTGCCTCACAATCTCCTCTGCATGTGTGTGTGTCGTGCATGTGTGTGTGTCGGGCTGTCTGTATGTCTGTGCCTTATGGCTACAGTAGCAGCAACTAGCTCTGTAGCTTAGCCTGCTAAATAGATTTTATTCTGCACGCTGTAGCCTCGCGCTTAGCTGCTTTCCTCACACACACACCGCCCGTGCAGCCACTGCATACACACACCGCCTGCGCGCGGCATATAGCTTAAGTTCACGAGGACAAATCACTTGGAGGAGGGGGTGAAGGCGAATAAATTGACCCTTTCTGATACCATGCATGCACGCGCTACTATGCGCCGCTTGACGTTAACTGCGCTGCACACAAAAAGGTCCGTGCCACCCTGAACTCTGAGGAAAAAGGTGGTCGCGCGGCGCTAACCTCTGGCTCTTCCTCCTAAATGACAAGCAGCGGCTTTGTATGAGGAATTCCTCCCTTTTTCCCCCTTCCCTCCCTCCCAAAGCGGAAAGGTTGCTCTACCTTCGTCGTGGAGGTTTTTTTTGTGGCTGGAGAAAGAGTGGTCGGGTCGGGGTCGCCCTCTACGCGGCGGCGGAGGAGGAGGAGGAGGGACGCGGGTCCATGCGGCAGAAGCGGAGCGGGCGGGTTTCTGTGAGCGGCAGTCCGGCTGTTGCGGCAGCTTGGCCGGGTAGGGCAAAACCTTCGACCCGGTGGGACCTCGGCTGGCTCCTGTGGAAAGAAACCACACAAGGAGGAGAGCGAGGGATAGCGAACCGAAGAGGAGGGCGCGAGACACTCTGACAGACAAGAAGGAGAGAGAGGCGCGAGCGAGAGGGGAGAGAGAGAGAGAGAGAGAGAGAGAGCGGGCTCGGTCTGTCGGAGGGGGGGAGCCGGAGTGCAGTGAGTCGGAGCTGCCACTGGGGTCAGAGAGCAAGAGAGAGAGCAGGAGCGAGCACAACCTCCCCCCTGTGCGCGCGCCCTTACCTGCGGGCACACGCGCAGGGAGGGGGGAGGAGAGGGGGGGAGGGAGGAGAGGGAGGGCCTGCCTCCTTGCTGCATTCACTTCCCTTCGGAAATGATACCTCTTAGTGATGCAGACACGAAAAAAAAAAACGGTGTTTTAATGACATGTGTCAGCTGTGCGCATGCGCAAAAATACCGAGTTAGGCTTTACTTATTTATAATTTCCATCTAAGCATCTTCATGTATTCTTGGGCCACAGTTCTCAAGACTTTTATGGGTTCATTCAATTTTCTATAAATATTTGCAACATTTATTGTGCAGTTTGTGTACATAATTTTATTTTTTTTACTCTTTTAAGCCATATAACACTGAGTAAAGAGTCACCTGAACACAACAGCTGAGATATAGGCCTATGTTTGACTTAGGTTCGCAGCATGGTGGAGCAGCGGTTAGCGCTCACTCAAGAAGGTCACTGGTTCGAGCCCAGGCTGGGGCGGTTTGTCCAGTGACCTTTTTGTGTGGAGTTTGCATGTTCTCCCCATGTATGCGTGGGTTCTCTCCGGCTTCCTCCCACCCACAACACATGCATGTTAGGTTATAATAGCTATGATTAAAATGGTTTAAAATAACATGTAAGTCGCTTTGGATAAAAGCGTCTGACAAATGACTGTATAATATAGTATGTTTAGATACATCTGTGTATATACTTGTTGCAAACAACACAAGCATGCAGAGGCCAAAACGTGCAGTACTGGAGGCCACCATTAGGGGGCAGTGCATAGCACTAGGATGCTGAAAAGGTAAATCTACGGGTTACGCTGTACCCTGCTTCAGAGACATTTCGGTAAACAGAAGTTTTACATTCTTTGCTAATGCTAATTAGCTAATTAAGTACGAGTGTTTGTCAATGTGCAACAGGGGAGAATATTCATAAAAAATGCTGGTAACTGTAAACAAAGTCTGAGAGTCACTCTTCAAAACTATCCGGCGTTGTGTTTATCTCCCAACTCGTGATTATGTTTTTAGTTTGGATGAGCGCCTCTGGAGTTTAAGTCAATATTACACCTCGTGCACATGACACGTTGCCTCGTGTCCACCTACGTGGGAACGCTTGGGCGACATGAAACATATATGGATGCGTCACCTGCAATAAGTATATCCCAGCCCTACGAGTACCTAACTCAAAGGGTGAACCACTGTTGTGTCACGCTTAAAGCGTCTGTGGTATAACAAAAAGGTCAAAGGTCAGCTATAGAAAAGCATTACAGAAATAATGATGGTTTCTGATCACCAAAATAACTGCTGCTTCACTGTCTGAGAATTAGCCCGTCTACTCGCCGTGGGTCCATGTGCAGCCACCATTTTTACTACGGAGTCTTAGGATGTTCAAATACCTCTGTAAAAGTGAGAATGAGACCAGAACTGAGACCGCTCTGACATTTAAAACTGCAGTTCACCTGCAGACGAACACATGTTCACGTCTGGTCACTGTGCTTTCACAGCCTGCCATACCCATCTTTACCACTAGATGTCAGTAATTCATAAACACTGCACCTTTAAGGAAAGAAGCCATTTTTTTGTTTTATACTTTGGTCCTTTGTAATAATCATAAACATTTTAGTTTAAATTTTTATTCTTTAGATGAATATTTAACACATACCTCAGATATAACAGTTTGCATGAAGTAGTTTTCCAAACTACTGAGAAATGCCAAAAACGGTATCCTAGTATGCTGTGCAGCGGGTTCATGATGAAATTCAGTAAAGGTTATTTACAGTAAAGTGATGTAATGAATAAATGGGGACGAATTAAGCAAAGATTTTACAAAAACGATGCATATGGACCTTCATTTATCTTGTTGGCTGAAGCCTAATCAGAAATGGTCTCCATGGATTGGTGGCTGGAAAGAAGCTCCTCTATTCCCCTCGTTTCTCTTTAGGAAGGAAGGCATGAAGAAAAGGCTGAGGTATATGCCGAATGACACATGGACTGGACTGAAAATCAGTGGCAACAGGTGGAGTGATGGATCCATTCTCTGGGGAATGTGGGATCATCTTGCCTGAGAGCAAAGAAGCCCTTTGGACAGCTCTTCACTAAACCCTGAGATCTATTCCTAAGAAAAGGACAAGAAGCCTTGTCTGTGTTGAATAATCACATGAAGCGTTTTATGATGATGTAGTTCCCGTTTGCTTCTTCGTATTTCAACAAATAAGATTCAGCTTTTGCACATAACTGAATATTATCATCACAATGCAATGAGGGTGTTTGAGAATGTGTCCTTTTTTTATTAAAAAGACAATTATTAATGCAAAAACAAACAGAATCACAAAGTTACACAAAAGATATGAAGCCTCGTGTTTCATAAAAGGTTTAAAGTTATACATATAACTATTATTAACATTGTTAATAATAAACTTAAGTTTGTTTCCTCTCTTATTCTCTTGCTGCTACTTAGCCTAATAATAGTAAATACTTTACAAAAGGTCTTCACATTGTTACTAATAAGTTACTTTATATTAAATGTATAATAAATACATATTTGACAATAAACCATGTAATCATCATCATCTTTATTTGTCAGACTAGAGGTCCATAAAAAATCAAGACAAAACACAACTCCAACAACACAAAAACAACAATAATAATTATAAGAGACACTTATACCAATGTTTCCACAGAGGAGACTGGTAATGAACTGTACTAAACGAGGGTTCACCATCATCAGGACAAGACTGATAAATCTTTACATCAAATTTCCATGTAATGTAATAATGAAAAGCTTTATTATATTTACTTATACATTTATATGCCAAATGTCATAAGTATAAGTTATCTGTGTGTTTAAAAGTCTCATTTTTAAGTCTTTTTTGTTTGTTTTGTTCCATCTTTTGAACCAAAAGCTGCCATTGTGAGGACTCCTCCATATGCTCCCTGCAGAGAGTGCATTACCAAATAGATGTGGCAAGTTACCATAAACAACCTTATTAAAGTTGGAAATTACAGCCACTAAGAGGAGGACGAACACGAGCCGATGGGGGATACTTCACTCTACCAGCTGACAAATGAAAGGTGGAGGCACTAAAAACTGAATCGGCCCACCTGGCTCCTAAGCTGATGTAGTTTTATTCTTACTGTGCATGCGTGTTTTCCACTGGCCGTGAAACAGCTGTCAGGATTTGTTTGGTTTACCTCAGGGCATCAGGTCTCATGGCATGACATAATAAGAAGGTTATTGATTTTATTCCAAGAACTCAGATAAAGTAGTCAATATTTTGGTTGGTGCACCTTGAACCTGTTCGGAAAACTTGCAGAATTAATTGATCACAGTGGTGAAAACTGACAGAAACAGAGAAATCTGAGTGTTCATGCAGGAATATTTAGTTAGGCCTCTGAATGTCACACTGTTTATGTGTACATGCACTAAGATGCATAATTCCCATGGACAACTCGGAGAGAAGGTTGACCTGGAATGCTTCTGATGGAGATCACAGATGCGTGGGAAGCTGGCGCTGCAGTAGAAAGATAAAATCCATGATTAGAAGACAGCTCGGCCCTTTGGGTTCCCAAATAAACAATACTAATGAGTACCTGTGGGAGTCCGCACAACCTGAAATGGGGCAACGCAGTTTCCAAAACTGGGAAAATCCTCCTGTTTTGCTGACTGGGTGTAAAAACATCACCCTGACAATCAGTTCAGTGAGTCACTCACCTTGTCTGAAAGTTTCTTGTAGTTTCCTTTAGCAGAGCTCACTTACTTAAACAAATCATCTTATTTTTGTTTCTTATTTATGGCTTTAATTTTAGGAGATCATATCTTGCTTTTGGGTTGATTGGAGGGTGTCATTTATTCTGTGATGTAGTTTTTATGCGTATATGAAATATTAAAAACAGCTTCTCCAAGAGGGCCCAAATGGCAGTTCAGCTTTGACTTAAAGCTATCACCGGGACAAACATTTGCATAATGCTTTGTGGCTGCTTTGCTGTACATAAAAATATGGCAGAGATCCTCTTTCCTGGTCCTGGATGGCCAGTGCCCTGCAGTTTAAGAAGTTTAGCTGCTGCAAGGCAACAGATTCTGACTCCCAACCTGTGCAGAGCTTGATGTACGGTAAATTTCTGCACGAATCAGCTAATTAGCCATTTAAGTCAAGTGTGTTGCAGCAGGGAAACTTCTAAAACAGTAAAGACACTGGCCCTCCAGGAACAGGACTGAAGATCCCTGCTATTGTGTTCTTTGAATGTCAAAGCATTAAATTTATCAAACAAGGGGAAGAAAGAAGGACATGGCAAAACTGGCTCTTCACAGCTAACGTCAAAGCGAGGCATCTCGTGGATAAATTTCAAAGTAAGCGCAGCACTAAGATCAGCAACTCTAAAGAGGTTTAATTAGCATCAAATCTGTGTGATGTCACAGGTCAGTCATCCTCTTCTGGTGCAGTATATTGTGTCTTGAAGCTGGAGGAAGCTTTTGTGATGGTTTATTTCAGGGTTGCTCATTTCAGGCCTGCGGTCCTGTCGGTTTTCAACGTAACCCTGCTCCAACATATCTGATTTGAATGAAATGGATGCAACACGTCCTGCACAATGGCTCATTTATCTGAGTTGTGTTGTAGCAGGAAAACATTGTGTTGGAGCAAGGACTGCGGCCCTCATAGGAGCCCTGGTCTTGTTGTTCTCTTTTATTTCTGATCATCTTTAGGCTCTGGTTTTGTTTGTTTTATTTGGTGGAAGCCATGCCCTTCGGTATTCTGTTTTACTTTACTTCCTGTTTGTCACTTCCTGTTCATTGTTTCGCCTGCTTCTTGTTTGTAATAATTGACCCCGTAGTATTTAGGCTCCCAGTGTTGTTTTGTCCTATATGGTTGTCACCAGTTGTCTTCTGTGTTTTGGTTGGTCTGTAAGCTTATTTCTTTTCTGAATTTGTTGGATTTGTTCCCTCTTTATTAAACATCTTTGCTTCTTGGCAAAAAACCCCACCTGTTTACCTCGCACCATATCCCTGTACTCAGGACCGACTTTCTTGTCTCCTGTGGTTGGGCTTTCAGACAACGTATCTCGTATGGATGGTATTAATCAGGAATCTCAGAAATGGAATAAGGAACATGTGATTATAATTTGGGGGTGATTTGGATCATTACCCAGATGCAAAAGGAGCTCTTTGTTCTGAGCACATGGGGATATTCTTTTAGAGCTTCCATGTAAAAAGTGGCCACACTGACTGGCACAAAAAACATAGAATGGCTTAGTGGAGGTCTGTGCTCTCACTGCTTCCAGTTATAGTAATAAAAAATAGCAATTTCAGTGGGAGAGGCTTATATCTTTTATATAATAGGGGGATGTAATTTTAAAAAATCTAAATTTTTAAAGGAAAAAGGCTCCGGTGCTTAATTTATTACCTCCTTTAGCAGATAATGCACTGGACTTTCCTTTTAGAAAGAAAGATAATCATCTTCCATCATTCCTGAGGCAACAACTTTAAGATTCATGTGGATAAATATAACAAGAGGGTGAGTCAAGTAGGATTATTCCTCTTTATTACCTCTGCTGAGGTGGAGGTTTGTCTGTCTGTCTGCTCCCAACATAACTCAAAAAGTTATGGAAGGATTTTGATCAAATTTTCAGCAAATCTCAGAAATGGAATCAGGAACAAGAGATTAGATTGTGTGCTGATTCAGATCACTGCCCTAATCCAGAAATTTGTTTAAAGGATTCTTCACTGTGGAGAGCGAGGGATCATTTTGCCATTAGAGTCTCTAACTCAAGAATAATGCCCACAATAACCAGCACTAGAGGTCTGCGCGCTCTGATTCCTTCTAGTTTTCTGTCTTTAATTGCCAGAAGTCACATTTATATTCTAACTTATGATGCTAATATGATACCGCCTCAGTTTAACAACAGGATAAAATTGCATTGGAATTGCACTGAAGCATACAAACACCATTATGTAGAATACTTATTGAACCACATTGCAGCTCAGTGTCTTCTGGTTCCCAGTGCTGCCTGTTTGTCTTTTCTTATGGATTTTTCTCTCTGTTTTTACCAGTGAGGTCAAGGAAAAGAGTTTAGTACAAGACAATAATCAATCGTGTTGCCCTACCCATAAATTTAAATGAATTTCCTTTAAAAAAACCTTTTTTAAATGACGTTTTACTTAACAGTGCTCTCACTCCTTAATGCCAGATGTCATATGGAAAAAAAACACAATGTTTAGACATTTCTATGTGATTTTGATCATATAATAAGCACAAGATAGGGCTTAGACAACACTATGCACGTGAATATCAGTGACTGGATGATCTATATCGACATAATAACACAATCATGAATCACATCAGCAGCTGGTATATTCTCAACAAAATGTATAAATGGTTACAAGGAAGCCTGGACCCTTAACACACCCTCACACACCTGATTGTAAACCTTTTCTAAATGAATATTATCATCATGTCTCCGACCCAAATACTGGGTGCTAGCAGAGTGGAATATGCAACCATAGTTGGAGAGTTTATTCAGAAGGTATTCTGAAGGAATCGGGCTAACAGAAGAAATCAGAGGAGACGGTAGATTATTTCTTCTGTTATTTTTTAATAAAAAATGTGTGTAACTTTGGAAACAACCAAAACATTCGTATCAGTCTGACTGGAGGTGTCTTACATCAGTCCGAGGGGGGGTCCAGGTGCATCTTAACCCTTTAGAGTATTTACTTAGACCTGGTAATATTATGTACAAGCTTCGTGACGAGGTGGAAATCTTTACAATATGCAGTGAAGCTGCCTCTGCTTTTTTTCCTCTAAACTGTTCACTTGGCATTCGTTAAATGTTGCATATGGTTTACACACGATATGTTTTGAGTCAACTTTGCTTAAAAATCCAGTCAGAGAAGCACAGGGACGTGAAGGACAACATGGGTAACTGGATAAGACTAAACATCTATGTTGCAAATATCTAAAACAAAACTAAGATCAGCCTAAAGGAAACTTTTGGGACAACTATTCAATAGAAGCAACTTCTCAGCCATGCATGCATCATTCAAGGACTGTATCACAGATTTCAGACCTTTTTTATATAAGAGCAACACTAAACTCGGTAACATAAAAGGCTTTTTATCTGATTCCAGATGTTAACTGTATGGATTATGGAGGGATTCTGCAAATAAGTTGTTTGAATAGTAAGTTGGAGTGCAGTTAAGCCACAGATGTTTAACTGAGCCTTCATCTACATCAGCCTTTTATTTCTCAAAGTGTGGTCCCCGGACCACTCTGTGAGCGCCCCCTGGTGGTCCGCAAGGTGAACAACACAACAATCTGAATCTATATGAATTAACTGAAAACGTTGTCAC
>JBAMHV010000001.1:2499920-2510003 GCA_037177535.1 Pseudomugil gertrudae | reverse complement strand
GACCGGGGATGGAAAACTTGGACCGGGGATGGAAAACGTGGACTGGGGATGGAAAGCTTAGACTGGGGATGGAAAACTTGGACCGGGGATGGAAAACCTGGACCGGGGATGGAAAACTTGGACCGGGGATGGAAAACGTGGACTGGGGATGGAAAGCTTAGACTGGGGATGGAAAACCTGGACCAGGGATGGTAAACTTGGACCGGGGATGGAAAACTTGGACCGGGGATGGAAAACCTGGACCGGGGATGGAAAACCTGGACCGGGGATGGAAAACCTGGACCGGGGATGGAAAACTTGGACAGGGGATGGAAAACCTGGACCGGGGATGGAAAACTTGGACCGGGGATGGAAAACGTGGACTGGGGATGGAAAACTTAGACTGGGGATGGAAAACTTGGACCGGGGATGGAAAACCTGGACCGGGGATGGAAAACTTGGACAGGGGATGGAAAACCTGGACCGGGGATGGAAAACTTGGACCGGGGATGGAAAACGTGGACTGGGGATGGAAAACTTGGACCGGGGATTGAAAACTTGGACCGGGGATGGAAAACTTAGACTGGGGGATGGAAAACTTGGACCGGGGATGGAAAACGTGGACCGGGGATGGAAAACGTGGATTGGGGATGGAAAACTTGCACGATTCCAGCCCCACGAGGACCAGGGTTTCCTCCCCTGTTTTAAAGCAAAAGTAAAGTTTGGCCAAACAAATCACAGTTTGACTTTCATGGCTTGAACTCTAATTTAAGTCTTGTTTCTTATGAGCAGGCCCATCTTCCACTGTAATCACTGATCTGGATGAAAAGTCTATTATCCTAAGATGAGACGGTATTGTGTCCTTAACAAGCTCCTGTCTCAATACATCTGCAGTGAGTAGTAATTGGAATAGATCAGCGTAAGCATCAGTCAAACTGTACTCATAATGTCCTCTTTGCAAAACATCTAGTGGGCAATAAAAAGTATCATGTTGTATTTTTCTGCTAAATCGTCTTTTTTAAATGTCGTTAGTAAAAAAAAAACTGTTTAATGGCTTCTTTGCAGAAATTAACTGAAAGTTTGAGTCTGTTTTCTTTCTTGTTGTTATTTTATATGCAGTTAATTTACTTTGGAGATAAAATATTTATTATTTCCACAGAATCAGAAGTTGCTGTAACAGTTTTTACTTTATAAAGGCATGAAATCACACCAGTCACATGACAGAACTTATACACTCCATCTATCAACAAACAAATAAAGATTTGCATGTTTTTTTTCTCCAAATACATCATCAACCCAAACAAATGAGCATATTTTAGTCACAGATCATTATCTACACATGATACAAACATAATGACAGGAACAAACTGCATTTTCTGTGACCAGAGTGACCTGATGCGGAAGCAACAAACATGTGATAAAGTGTCTTTACAAAAATCCCAACACGCAGAAGCCATGATACGTGTACAGCAATGCAAAGCAGATATCTGAGGAACGCCATCCCGTCTGATCAGGGGAGAGGCTGATTACTGCGGGGTGATTCAGTTCTTGAACATGTCACACAATAGTTTCTCCATGGGAGTGTTTCCGATGGTCCTGTGGAAGAACAGCAGCTCGATTCGCTCTGAGTTCACAAAACGCAGAGATGGAAGAAGAAGAAGCAGCTTTCCAAACCTGCGAGGAGAAAAAAGGAAAGCAAGATGTCAGGATATAAAAGAAAGCACTGAAATAAATTATCTCACAGTTAGAAATCTGTCATTCATTAGCTTCATTAAAATATATTTAATATTAAAACACTACGCTCTGTTTTTAATGTTTAAAAAGAGGAAAAGAATAAAACCAATAACAATGAGCCTGAGTGCTTTGCTTACATCAACGCTAAATCTGTTAGAAATTCAAGATAATTATTGTTAATTAAAATGTAACTAAACTGAATCAGATGGTACTTTAATGGAAAGTTAGATTATTGCAACTTAAAATAAACAAATAATATTATTTATAATCTTATTATATTATAATAATTATATATATTATTTGTTTGGGAATCAGGATTTGATGAGGAATGAGCTAAAAGGACAAAGCTGAAAGGTCAAACAGTGAATTTTGATTGTAGCTGAGAGGAAAAAGCTTTGCTTGTGTTTGGCGCCCTCTGCTGGCTACACCCTATATAACAAAAACTAATCCAACAGAATCTTTTTTAATTAAACGAGTTGTGACTTAAATAACTAATGAGAAGTGTTAGATATTTTAATAGTGTCATTTTCTTTTCTTTTTTTTAGAAAACATACTTCTATGTTTTTCTTTTTCATTGCATCGTGCTACTTGTGTTTGACCCAGGACATTACCTAGCTGGTTGACCGGGGTAGTGTGAGCGGATATGTTGTCCCAGCATCACTTGAGACTGATCCTGCAGGTTCTCTACCTGTTCTGGGTCTTTCAGTCCCCGCGTTTCTGGGTAAAAGAAAACACTTTGTAAGTCACAGAAACACTGCAGCAGACTTCTTATCTCATCCACATCAATACTGTTTATCTGCTATCTTTAATATAAACAAGGTCTCAATCATTTGCAAGCTTAATTATTTTTATTCTCACCTGGCTTGAAGAGCACGATGGCCTTCAGGCAGGCGAACTCCGTAGGATCAACTGCAAGGGCCTTGAAACGGCTGAAGACCTCCTGCAGGAGGCGCAGGTCCAGACTGGTGTAGCTGGTTTTGCCTTGCATGCCAGGACAGAGATCCGGCAGGGACAGCAGTGGACAGCTGTCCAACGGCAGAGACCACTGGATGGCACAGAGTAGGAAAAGCTCACTCCATGCTTCCTCCAGCAAGATTACCTGGAGAAGGGAGAGAAATGAGTACAGCCTTGTTTGTAATCACACTACTTTCTGCAGAAGATTTGCTCTCTATGGAAGTTCATTAGTGCCAGAAAAATAAATAGCTGTGATGATTGATAGTTGGGTAATTAAATATCTATTAGTAAAATATTACTGAACAGCATGCATAAAAGGGACTGAAACAATTTTTTTTTTAGTTTTATTTGTGGAAATCTGGAAATTTGTTGTTTTACTGACTGAAAATGCTTTAGTTAGAAACTGATTAACAAAATAAAAGATGCAAATCACTGATTACTTTCTACATGTTCATTACTAAAAAATTTTCACATCATTTAAATTTACAAATAAATTCATGATAAGAATTTCAAAGAAAGAAGAGTACAAGACTTCATACATGAGTTAAAGATTATTTAGCTACAAATAAGATAACTAATTATAATTAGTTATCAGAAATTTTTTAATTTAATTTAATTTAATTTAATTTAATTTAATTTAATTTAACTTAATTTAATTTAATTTAATTTAATTTAATTTAATTTAATTTAATTTAATTTCTGTCTTACCTGGTCTCTGAAGGGCAGGTTGGAAAACACCGGTAGGTTTTTGGCCCATTTAACCGACATGAAGAGCAGCCTTGCCGAGGTCTCGTACACGTTCTCTGAGCTACTCGGGTACAGAGCCATATGGTACTCTGAGGACGCTCTCTCTGGTTCGTTACTGGTCACATCGATGTTTTCATCAACTGATAAAGAAGAAAAAAAGGATAAAAAAGGTTTGCGTTATTATGCAGCTACTAAAATCGATTTCTAGAAGCTCTGTTCATGTTTGGGGGGGTTTTGGTTGCATGATTACAAAACAAACAAATCACTTACAAATACTTCTTCAGTTTGTCCAATTTCATCAACCAACATTTAACATTTCCAGGGCATCAAATTTGACTTCCTTACCATCTTCAGGCTCCAGTTTGGCACAAGTCTCAGCTGTCATCAGGCTGGCCATGAAACGGTGGTTGTTCTGGGGACTGACGCAGCGCTGGGGGGGGGCCGAGGAGGTAATGGACACGGAGGAGCTAATGTGGGGCCATGTGATGACAGACCCACTGGAGGAGGCGGAGGAGGAGGAGGAGGAAGTGGGCTCCCGTGTGGTGGCCAGGTGCTCCTTCTCAGGGTCCACGTCGATGGAGTCCAGGCGGACCTGAGCTGTGCTGCGAGGCTGGCGCTCATTCTGCACGGCTACAGGAAGAGACAAAGATGAGAAAGGTTGGACTTTGACCTCAAAGAGGGACACGTTTGAGTCTCATGATGACACATTTGACATGAAGACTCACCGTCCTTATTCATGCCTGCCTGCAGACACTTCTTCAGCCGGCACGCCTGGCACTGGTTGCGATGAGCTTTGTCCACTGGACACATTCCAGTTCCAGCCTGGCACCTGTGCACCAAAAATCAAGCATTTAAAGGAAGAATCCATTAAAATAAAAACAAAGACGGTACCAGTACCTCATACACAATAATACTTTTTACTTTTTATCACTGAATAAATTTACTGAATGTTTAGATATTAATATACAATCATCCAAAGACTTTTTCCACTCAATTAAAATGATTACCAGATGAGTAAAACTGTTGTGCACAATGATTTAGATTTTAATGTAAATTCAATTCAATAGCTCCTCTTCCTCACAAGGTGAGGATGGACAGGTGAGCTTTCTCTTGCCTGTAAATGAGCCTCCTCCTCACGCTGCGTTTGAAGAAGCCGCTGCAGCCGTTGCAGGCGTAGATGCCGTAATGTTTCCCACTGCTGGTGTCGCCGCACACTTTGCAAACCAGAGCCGGACTCAGAGCCTTTCCCGGGCCTGGACTCCTGGCTGTGAGTCGAGCACAAGATCAGTTTGGTTGCTGCTATTGTTTCGGACACATGCCTGCCATCTGTGCAGGTGCAGCATGGAGCTCCACCACATACGACATACGTCAACATCACAACAAATAAGCTCTTTTATTGCAAACAGAACTAAACATATTTTATCTAAGTGTTTGAATTAATAGTTTATACTTCAGACTCTTCCTGCTAAAGGCCAAGGCTGCATCCCATCTTTTAGTGTTCATAAACACCTGTTGCTGCTGGGGAACGTGCAGGGTTCTTACCTCCTCTGCTGTCCTCAGTCCCGCCACTGCTGGATGATTCTGTTGGAGAAGAGGATGGCATCATGGGGATCTTCGACAGGTGATCCTCCATTATTTTTCTCTACAAATGGAGTCTGTGTTTGTGAAGTAGTTGTCCCTTTCAGTTAAATAGGAAATATTTTGGTTAAAATGTCCAGATTAAATACGGATATAAAGTTTTTCTTTGGCTTTTGGGTTCCAGGTGGACAGAAGGAAGGCTCTACTGGGTCGCAGCCTGCGGTGATGGGATGCAGATGGGCTGGGGTCCTGCCATGAGCTCGAGCTGTCACTTGTTGCACGTCAACAGGTTGCGCGTTGTCGCTGTGGCCGTCAGGGTCTGTCTCTGTCTGCGGGTTCTCCTCGGCAGCAGGTCCTCAAAAGGGAGCCCGGGGGGTGGAGGGGGAGGATTAGCCCCAAGCGCTGTGTAAGCAGCATGCTTATTTGTCATCCTCTTAATCTTTACTGTTCATCTACTGGATCAATCAGTCACATTGCCAGAACATAGGTGCAGCTCGGATCTGCAAACAGAATAAAGGGAAAACTCTGGTGACTCTTTAAAGTTCTGCTCTGCAGCTGAAGAGCTGTAACTTTAGACCGGTTCCCATCCTGCTCCGTCCCCTCGTGTCTCCACTGTCCACATCAGTAAACACTCCTCTTCTGTATCTGCATTTAAAGGGATGATTCCCAGAAGTGCTCATCATCATATTTACCAGCCTCTTTAATTTGTATTTCCCCTCCTTTCTTTCCTTTTTAGCCTCTGAATTCCAGCCCATTTCCCCCTGCTGTATATTTGATCTGTGTGATTGCCTCCCATTCATAATGACTTCCAGTGTTTGCAGAGGAGCTGCCTATTAACTCCCCTTTTTGGACAAACTGAAGATCACCCGCTTCCCCCCTGGCTGCCGGAGAGAGAGGTCACTAGAGGAATAATAGAGTTTTGAATGGCTGATGTTTGGGCTGACTCTAATTTAGCCCATTTACATAGACAGCTGTTCTGAGAAGTAAAGAACAAGAGCAAGCGTCAGAGGATGTAAAAGGATATTAGAAAATCCAAACATGCAGCAAATGAAAGCTCACTGTAGGTTTGTCATAATTAAGACAATAAAGACCTTAAAACATGGAGGATGTCAAACAAGACGTGCCGTTAATGGCACCGTCCTCCACAAACACTTCTTCAGCTTCCTGCAGAGCTTTAACAGGACATGAGCTGCCGTGTTCCTGACACCTGTGCCGGGCCGGTTTACACTTTGTTTAGTGCTTTTAACATGTCAGACTCTTAATACAAAATAAATATAATATTGACAGGAAATACTTTTATAAATATCTCCAATTAAGAATTTACATTAGAACAAAGCAAAATAGTCTTGTGAAGCCGCCAAAATCTAATTTAGAAGAACTGATCACTAAAAATAGCCTTAAAAAAGGAGCAATATCAGAATTTTATGATTTATTGCTGACAAATTCTTCAGAGAATTCAAGTATGAAGCCTGGAAAATGGATCTGGGGGTAGATGTAACTGTGGAAGAATGGCAATCAGTCTGTGCAAAAGCTCAAAAACAAACTATTAATTCACGGTTAAGATTACTACAATGAAAATAACTGATGCAAATTTATGTTACTCCAACCAAATTGAATAAGTATAACCCTAATATCCCAGACACTTGCATAAAGTGTAACGAAGAAAAAGGTACACTCTTCCACTGTATGTGGGAATGTAGAATAAACTATAAACCAAATTATTTTAAAGAATTTAACACTGGAACCAGCCTTTTTCATATTAGGAGTTTATCCCAAGGATGTTCGATATACAAAAACTGACAAATTACTTATAGATATGTGTATACTGCAGGCAAAACTCTTAATAGCACTTAACTGGAAAAACTGTAAAGGACCAAGTATTGTTCAATGGGCCAAGAAGATGCTAACAACGCTTCCATTGGAACGGATAACATACGTTCTGAAAGGAAAGTGTATGGATTCCATTTATCACAGTAGTAGAAGGCATGGACTTATCTGAGGACTAAATTGTGGACCTTTGTAGACAAAATATGGGACTTTCACTCGTCTCTGCATTCAATTTTTCCCTTTTTTTTCTTTTTGTAAGAAACAACATGTATAATGTGTCTGAGTGGGCGTACTGTTCTTATGTTTTGTGATTGAAACAAAAATCCAATAAAAAAAAACATGTCAGACTCAAAAAGATGAATTTAGATCAGAACCAGAACCAGAACCAGTGTCGTTACCTGAAATAACATGCCAAGAAAAAGGATCGACTAAGTATTTATCACAAGATGCAAACTGCTATTTGACTTTCTTGTTCTCATCAAGGCGCATGTAGTGGGTCATTTCCTAACCAGCAAGTTAGTGGTTCCAATCCCAGCTCTGGCAGTCTGCATGTCAACGTGTCCTTGAGCAAGACACCGAACCCCCAGTTGCTCCTGGTGCTGCATCACCGGTGTGTGAATGTGTGTGTGAGCGCATGGGTGAATGGCCAAATAGTGTTAAAGCAGTTTGAGTGCACAGATGTGTAGAAAAGTACTATACAAGACCATTTACCATCATATAAGCTGCTGGTTTTAGGGTCTTTAAGGGGCATTCTTGCCTCAGATTGTCTCCAGCTGCTTCTGGGACTGGGCAGGTCCATAATCAGTGTGTTTTCAAGGCTTGCTGCAATCTGGGCTAGTGTGGATAACAATACTAAGTGTTATGCTCCCGGGGTGAGCAAGAATGGAGGAGATGAGTGGACCCAAAGCAGGCAGGAAGCAGATGATGCAGATTAAGGAAATTTTATATTTAAACCAGGGATCTCCAAATCCGGTCCTTGAGGGCCAACAGACAAAAAAAAAAAATAAACCAAAATAAAACAGGAAATACGGAAAACTAACACAAACCCTGACACTAAGCCGACATAGTAAGCATCTGTTGGCAAGCACAGCTGTGAGAATACACATTGCCACTGTTTATAGAAATACAAACATTTACTGGAAATGTGGGAAGGCCCTAGACTGGTTTCCAGTCCATCACAGTGAGACAAACAGGAAGTTGGAGTACCCTGAGAGCAACCTAGCACACACAGGACGGTCCTGATCAAACACACACACATTGTGTGGTTTTTTGTTTAATCAAACTGGCATTTAAAGCAATAAAATGATTCAGACCATTATAGATTTGATATTTATGATGAGATTAGCTGTTTCCATTGCAGTTTTTCACCAAATAAAAGCAATATTTGTAAAGTTTTGAGAAACAACAGTTGAGAGAAAACCTTCCAAAAGGGAGGAAAAAGTCCTGATAAGGGTTAGGAAGTTAGGGACATTGACTCTTTCGTTGGTTTTCTGAACGTCTGATGCCCCTCTACAATGCACAGGGTGGGCACAGGGTTGAAGGACACACCTTCAGCACAAAGCGGTAGAAAATGGATGGATGGATGTTGTAAAGATGGGACTTGAGGTGGGAAACCCTGCATCTGTCTGTTCTGCAGCTTTCTCAGGTGGACTTTGCAGCTCGTGTATAAGGAGAGACATCCGTCTCATGTGTCACAGCACAAAGTGGAAGGATACCTGGTGCCTCTTCCTGAGACCCCCTCAGGTCTGCACTCCCGTCAATGAGCCTGGTAGCCCTTCATGTCTGAACGTGCACCTTGGTTGTTGCCTGTTACAGCTCATGCCAGCAGTTTGGGCCTAGAAATATAAACATGAAGTAAAAGCTCACACAGTATCATATAACTCAAAGGGAAAAAGATAGAGTCACAAGCAAGCTTTAAGATTAAGGTTTGAAAAACATCCTTTATAATAAAGACATTTTATTTTACTTTAATTAACAGTGTTGTGATGCTCTAACATAATTTCTGTGTCATTTATATGATAATGACAATAAAACTTAATGATTCAAGACTTAAGTGAGCAATGAGAGCGAGACAAAGAAACAATAATTATGAGAAATGAAACTCCATGCAAGGCATTGCAAAGCACTCTCTAGTGGTTTTCACCTCATATTTTATTAAATAACTACAATTCTTTCATTCATATCATTCTAATCTGTTAGATATTAAAACATCTGTCTTATTTAGTTCATGTCTGTTAAAATATTCTGTTTGGAGAGCAAAATTTCTGTTGATGTCAGCGTGTTTTCGCCCCGACAACAACAAGGCCAGGCCATAATTGGACGAAAACAGAGTGGAAAGCAGTTAAGTAGATTAAAGTTTGACCACATTTTGTCTGCCGGGCATCGGCCGCCGTCACCAGAAGACTGGAGGGGGGAAGAAACACAATTAGCTCAAAAGATTAAAAGAGCAGCAAAGACACCCTTCTTGTGGGCATCTTTAGCCATATGGTGGCTACTCTCTTCATCCTTGGTCAAGACATTGTTGACCTTTGTGAGATTTAACAGATAATTAGTCTCCTAAGGTCAGCAGTCTGGAGGCTTTCTGTGAGGATTCACCCAATTACACACTGATCACGTATGTGTACAGATCATTGATCCATGAGAACCACTGCGGACAGCTAGGACACATAGCTGGAGTATTAGTTTGTGTTTGCTACCTTAAATCAGGCATATTTTCCATTTTTATTCTGGGTTAAACCCGAATCGGCCGATTCTTTCTGGTCTGGTATTTTATTTGTGTTAATTGTATGCTGTTTACCTGTTTACTGTTGTTTTGTTTGGTTTCTATTATTTGCATGTGGTCTGCTTGCCCTCATTGCGACATCACAAACTATCCTAACCCCACCGTACATGCCGACATTTTAATCATTTTAGTATTTTTTTAATCTGCCCCAAGTGGAGGAGTTTAAGTATCTCGGGGTCTTGTTCACGAGTTGGGGAAGGGGGGGGATTGACAGGCAGATTGGATCGGTGCTGCTTCAGCCTGTCGTGGTGAAGAGGGAGCTGGTGAATGTGGCTGGGGAGAGGGAAGTCTGGGCTTCCCTCCTTAGGCTGCTGGCCCCGCGACCCGACCTCAGATAAGCGGTGGAGGATGGATGGATGGAGTATTTTTAAAATGGTTTTTTGATTAGACTTTTATACTAAGTATTGCATCCATCTATCTATCTATCTATCTATCTATCTATCTATCTATCTATCTATCTATCTATCTATCTATCTATCTAT
>JBAMHV010000001.1:2459992-2470843 GCA_037177535.1 Pseudomugil gertrudae | reverse complement strand
TGGAGCGAGACACACCTCAGAACAGGGTTATAAGGTGTGTGTGGAGCGAGAATAAGCAGGAATTCAGACCAAAGCTTTGCTGTTCTGCTTTATACAGACAATAAATTCATGATTTATGTGTTAAAAGGATTTAAAAGCATCATATGTCTGCTTTAAAGCACAATGTCGCTCAGATTTACAAGTACGGGCAGCTTTGTTTGTGTATTGCGGTCACTGTAAGATAAGGGGAGGTGCCACTTTAATTTGAAGAAACCAGAGAGAGAAAAACACTGTAAGTAGTTACACCTGAAACTGGTGTGAAACCAGTAGCGCCTCTAATGCCAACGCATTGCTTCAAACTATCCTGAAGGATCAGGAGATCCGCTGTATAAAAATGTAAAGAAACTCTTACCTGAGCCAGTCCCACACAAGCTGCAACTCCGATGGACAACAGCAGCAGCGATGTCTCCGAATATCTCGCTGTGAGTCGACCGATCACTCCTCCCTGGACAGCCTGAACATACATGAGGAGTTTAAAGCCTGTCGCATACGTTTTCTTGCTCTCAACACCACAAAAGCAAGATGATTTTGTTTTTGCAGACGTGGTAGAATACATCTCGTGGCTTTGTCTCAACACAGTCCAGCAGAACTTTGGTCGTGGGTCTCCGAGACGTTTTGACGGGTCGGACATTAAGGTGGTTAAAGCCTGTTGCATACTCTGACACAGAACTTTTTCTTGTTCTCGAGGCCACAAGATCAAAACGTCATTTTAATGTTGTGGACACGGTTGATGATTCGTTCCCGTCACCTCAGCCGAGCAGAACGTTTGCCTCATGGGTCTCCAAGAAGCCTCGTCTGATTGGTCAGACATTTTAGGTGGGTGTTTATGTTGTTATGCCTCTTAGATTATCTGCAAATAACATGAACCTCTTTCTTGTTCTTGAGGCCAAAAGGGAAAAAACATCATTTGTGGTTTGTTCTCTTCTCATCAGCTAAGAGGAACGGTCCTATATGATTGGTCGATACTGAGATGGGCGTGGTTAAAACCCGTTACAAGCGAGAAGGGAGCGTACGTTGGGATTGGTTCTTGTCACATCACCTGAGCAGAACTTTCTTCTCGTATGAATCAGTGAAGTATTATGGGATTAGTCGGACATTTGAGGTGGGGAGGAAGCTTGAAGTGGGAAGTATTAATCGTAAGAACTGGACAAAAACGGATTTTTTTTCTTGTTCTTGCAGCCTCGAGAACAAGAACAAAAGTCTTCCTTCTCGTGGGATATGTACCGAGCTTTACCGGCCTCATCCATGGTCACTAGCTGCGTTTCCATGACAGATTTTTGCTAAATAAAAGCAATATTTTGTCTTGAAAAACAACTATTTCAATGTGTTTAACACATAAGGGGCAGCTTATGCACTAAACACTGTTCGCGTTAGCATCTCTGCGCAGCTTAGCACCTCATCAGCAGGGATTTTACGTGAGACGAGATGGGATCACGTAACCACGTCGCATTATTTTGGGGTTTTGTATTTCTAGTAACAGAAACGCAGCCACTGAGGATAAGCTCAAACTGGATTTTAGTCTTACCATTTGAACGATGCCAAAGTAGGTCATCAGGTAGCCGTTTTGCTCCGGAAGCAGCTTGAAGAAGTCCAACGCAATGATGGAGAACATCACCTGAAATATGCCTTAATAAAGCAAAGCATTCCTCGTGTTAGATTTAGATCAGTTTCACCTTCTTTATGCCTTTTAGATGATTATCCAAAGCAAACCAGACCATTACATGAACCACTCTCAGTCTAAATCGTTCCAGAAGATGTGATTTAAACAGCATCTGTGTTGCTCAGCATGAAGAGTTATCCACCACGGTGGTTTCCATCCGAGGTAAAACAACATTCTCACCTGATGGCAAACCTGCAACCACTTTAATGAGAAAGATTCTCATCACTCGTGGATACTTCATCAGTCTGGTGATCTCTCCCAGACTGAATACTTTCTTGCTTTGGTTCTCAGCTGTAGAAAAAATCATGGAGAAAAACAGAATAAAACAGATGTTCACTCACACATCTGGGGTTAAATTGATCTATTATAACAAAAAAACTCACATAAATGGAGCTAAAACTCAACAATTCATGAAATTTTGCTCTTTAGTTTCCACACAAACTTAAAGAAGTTACTGAATCATTGTAAGAACAGCTTGTGTTTCTTTAAGTTAAAACAGGAGGAACAGGATAGAAACAACTGAAGCAGCAGTGAGTTTGGCCTTTTCATGATAAAAAGAAAGCGTCTGATCATGGTTACAAATTGGACTGGGTCTGCTAGATGCACGGACGGAGACAAAGCGAAGAGGAGGACCTCAGGACAGAGCCTCATATTGTGGATGATAAGAAACACTGCCTGCAGACTATTTGCAGACATTGCATTATGTGTTTGCAGACATTTAAGCTCTTATTAGAACAAATGAGGACCTGTACTGAACCTTTTATTGACCTTGTTTGTGTTAAACTTCCCGCTCCTGCCAACAGTGCATCATAGCATGTAATACATAACAGAAACTTATTTTACATACTGAAAAGGAGTATGTCAGAAAAGTTGTTCAAATGTAATAATAAAACATTATAATTACATTATGAATGTATTTTACAGCTAAATAACCTGCCAGACATCATATTTAACCAGACCTGAACGTGAGACAATGAAAATCTTTTAACATCATTACAACACATATTTCCTAGTAGATATTATACTGGGTAACAACCTGATTATTGATCCTGCATTACCTTAATTCAGACATATTAGTTTGGTTCAGCTATTCTGTTTTTATCATCAGTATCTATGAATATGAAAGGGTTATGAAATTACAGCAGTTTTCAGTGTTTCCATTAACAGACATGTCAGTGCAACACCTGTGAGCAGGCCCAGGACCTACTTGTTCTGTTCAGCTGTTTATAGGTTAATATTACGACGAGCTGCAGTTTCGCGTGCGAGTTTGCAAAGTTTATTAAAACTGCCACAAAATGTCACATTTTATTTAATGGTTCTTTTTCTTTCTTTACGATAGGGGCCGTGTCCCCAGTATTCGCTGAGCGTGAAACCGTTCTCAGGGTGCAGGAAGCAGGAAGCGTGTGCAGGAGGGAGGGGGGGGCTGGAGCACCAGCCTGTCCAAAGGTCTCTGCACGGCCCTGGCAAACTGGTGCAAGAAACATTTTTCATGTTTTGGGCTGGTTTATGAGCCCAGTTTTATCATTAACAAGTCATGTTGCAGGTTCTCTTTCACAGTTTCTTTAACATGAGTGAACACATCCTGTCAAACATCTCACTTTAACTTCCAACTAGGACAGCAATGTCACCTTAATCTACCAATGTTACCGTAGTTTTAATTAAAAACTATCCACAGCTGTATATTAGAACTATTTCATAGGAAAATAATCCAAGCTTTTTAGCTTTATAAAGGATGTCGTCTTGCCACTGAAAACACATTAAAGCGCATGATAAGGATGTATAATTTAATACAGATAAGATGTGAACATTAAATTTAGCTTCCTATGCAATGTGGCGCCCCCCGGGCTTTGCTGCTGGGTTCTGGGTGGTGGGACTAGTTGGACTGGTTGGATTTCTTGACCTTTGCGCCATTGCTCCTCCTCTGTGTTCCGCTAAGCTTCTCTTTCCTGCTTTCTTCCAGTTCCCTCTGCATTTTTTCAGCCTTTTGCATGTACACATTCCTCTCTGCTGTCAAAGCTTGCAGCCTTTCCTTCCTGCGCCAGAGCGACGCTTTGCACTGCTGGAGTTGCACCGACAGCCGCTTCACGCTTTGCTTCAGCTCCTCGCATAACTTCTGGTCAAATGCCTTTTGAGCATCAAGAGACAGAATCATTGCTTCCTCTTGTTTAGTTTTATGAAAAGACATTAAATTAAGCAGTCTACGTATATTATCCCCATAGTGTCTTCCTGTTATGAACCCCGTCTGGTCTGGGTTTATAATTTCTGTAATAATTAACTTGTTTGGCTACGATTGTGGTAAGGATACGCAGGTCGGTGTTAAGCAATGAAATTGGTCTGTATGACTGACAATTTGTGGGGTCTTTGCCCTCCTTGTGGATTACAACTATTGTGGCATCATTCCAGGAAGGCGCCTCGTTGTTAAAACCATCGGGTCCTGGGTTCTTATTACTTTTGAGATTTGATATCGCCTGCAGAATTTCTTGGTCTTGGATTGGTTCATCCAGTTCTTTCGCTAATTGTTCTGGAAGAGTCTTTAATTTGATGTTTTCCAAGAAATTTGCTATTGAATTGTCATCTTTACATGTGTCTAAATTTTTGTACAATGATTCATAACAATTGGCAAAACAATCTGCAATTTCTTTTGGTTTAGAAATCATGTTTTGACTAAATTTCAATTTCAACATGTTAAACATTCAACATTCAAACATTCAAAATGTTAATAAAGTAATTATTGAACTAGTTGAGTTATACTTTTCTTTTTTGTTGTGCAGATATTTATAGTCATGGAGGAGAGTTGGGGGGGTGACATCTTTTTCTTCTTGCTAGGGGGGGCTCAATAGAAAATAATTGAGAAGCACTGCTATAACTTATTGTCAGCAACAATGTTCCAAGATGCTCAAGACATGAGTCATCCCTCCTGCTCATCCCACAAACACATTTACAAATGTTGCTCTCTTCAGAAGAGAACGAAACTGGTACGACAAAGACTAGCATTAATGTCCAGGTCACATGATCCCATGAGAGAAGCATCTTGCAAAGTTACAATGAAGAGGGCCGCCCCCTCAGAGCACCAACATGCCTTCAGCACCGGACCCCAGGAATCATCCATTATTACTCATATTAGGGTCAGAAGTTACACAGTGTTGGTTTAATAACGAGTATTTTAGGTACAGGATGCTTTTATTTCTGCTGATGTTGACATGTTTCTATCCAATCCCGCCATAATAATAAAGGTATGGGTTAAAAATCTCTGAACTAAGGCTGCATGAATAACACGGATTGTTTGTAAAAGCGCGTAGGGATCAATAACCCAAGTAAACAACAACTAGAAGCACTCCAACAACCTTTGCAGATAATTGTGGGGATTGAATTCGGCATAAACTTTCCATTAGGGCTACTGTCTCTACTGTCTCTACTGTCTCTACTGTCTCTACTGTCTCTACTGTCTCTACTGTCTGTACTGGGCTGCACGGTGGTGTAGTGGTTAGCACCACGTCCGTACAGCTACAGCTTTGGGGGTTGGGGTTCGAACAACAGCTTTTCTGTGCAGTTTGCATGTTCTCCCCGTGTAAACGTGGGTTCTCTCCGGCTACTTTGGCCTCCTTTCATCGCTCAAACACATGCATGTTGGGTTAATTAAACACATCTCAGATGCAATTCTGCCAGATGACTACAGAACAGGATCAAGTCTCCTGTGGGCAGGCGCTAAAGCTGCCTCACGACCCGGTGGTCATGTGACCCTGAACAGCTGGCCAGCGAAAACAAAACCTTCGCTGTGGCAGAGGTCATGGATTAGCTGGAGGGGTGTGTGAGCTCCGTGTGCATCATACAGCATCGTTTACAGATTCTCAAACAGCCGAGAACATCTGAAGCGTTTCTTACGTTTCGAGCTGCTGCTGGAGGCTTCGGCTTTCGTAGATTTTGGGATGAAAGTGAAAACCAACAACAAGCTGAAGGCACTTCCTGCAGCTCCAACACATGCAGTGAACGTCTCCCTTGCAAAGACGAGAAGAACAGCAGCATGAGGTTAGGGTGGTTAGGTCAGTCAGGTCCACGTATGTTTTACTAACACCGTTTATTCATACGTACATTATTTTTCTGATGATGGGAGCAGAGACTGTTTTATATTTTATTTCTTAGCATACAAACACAGAAACAACCACACTCACCCGTAGCGTGTGCTCAGCTGCCCGCCTAACGTGGAGCCGGCTATCATACCGATGCCAAAACACAAACCCAGTTTGGATAACGAATCGGCCCGTTTCTCTGGTTCCGACAGGTCTGTAACCACCATCTGACAAGCTGCAAAAACAGGAGCAAGAAAAGCAGCTTAAACACCCACAAGAAGCTAAAAAACAAAAATAAATAAAAAAAAATAAAAAATAAAATTTCTTTAAAATTTTAAAAAATAAATAAAAAAAGAAGTTAATAAACAAAGTCCTTCTGATTCTCTGATTATCAATAGCATCAATATTTAAAGTATTCCCTTATCTTACACATTAAATCACTTCATCTGCTTTCCAGAATAAAAGTATTTAACTTCCTAACACCTGAATTATTTATTCAGGAAAATAAATGTTTTTAAAAAAGAGACACAGCAGAAACACAATTCAATATTTAATACAATAATTAATGATATACAAATAATAAACACATAAATAAGTGTGAATGAAAGCAAATAAATAAATAACAAAGAATAAATAAATATAGAGAAATAAAATAAACAAAGGTCAGAAGTGGTTTAATGCAAATCTGCACTAAAAAAAGCACTAAATGTGTGTAAAGTTTGGTGTTTCACAACACTACAAAATGATTTAATCTTTAGTTATTAATATCCAACTCTATCTCTGTCCTTCTGGGTTTCATAATTTATGAACATGAGTGAGAAAAAAAACATGAAATGCTGAAAATAAAATGATTTAAAAGTTTTAAGAATAATCCGACATATTTTTTTAATATTCTCAAACAGAATAAGTGTTGCAGCTTCTGTATTTCAGATAAGATTTTAAACCTGCTGCGATCGTGGAAGGGTCAGGAAAAGGTTAAATAAAAGTTTGTAGGCGAGAGGCGCTCACCAGGCATGACGTGCATGAAGACGGTGGGGAGTTTGTGGATGAAGAGCAGGATGGGATGATCTGCGATGGCGAGCAGCACAAAGAACACGACCGTCGCAGCACACGCCAGAGACAAGGCTGCCCGGGCCCCGAAGAGATCACCGAACCTGCGGACAAAAAGAGGCCCTGCAGCCACGTTTCGCTGCCAGAAAGAAGCAGAACATCCACTCTTACCTTCCAAACATGGGGCCTCCAACCAGCTGAATCACACCTACGGTCGTTTGCAAATAACCAAACCACAAGGTGTCGAATCCCAGTTTCTTCGCCAAATACTGCAGAGACACACACACATCAAACACACAGAAATCCTATAAACCGGAAGCACGTTTAGCTTTTCTTTTATCTGTGTGGATTTATGGAGTTTAAAATCAGATTATCTCATGATGACCATGATCACCTTGGATAGCTTTACTGATATGAGCTTCTGTGTTTCAGCTGATTAGAGCTCAAAGTGATGAGACACTGTTTAGGTGCACAGGGTGTCTGCGAGGCTTTGTCTGATGTAGATAAAATGGTTTTATTTAGAGGTTTCGTTCATATAGAACCTGTGTTTGTTGGGAGCCTGTACACATTACATTACACATGTCATATTTCTTATTAATACAACTAATTTAATGTGCCTTATTACATATTACATCAGATGTTGTTCTTCAACGCTCAGAAGGAAAGAAATCGTTGTTTTGACTCTGTGTCACATGAACAGATGAGTAATAAATGAGCTGGTTCTATAAACACAGGCTGAAAGAAAAAATACTTCATCATAATTTACATAAACTATATTTGAGTATTATCCACATAATGTAAGCTGGAAGAGCAGCTCTGTAACGTAAATATAACTCTGATTATTTCACCATGTGATGATGAACGTGACTGCAGGTTGTATTTGAAGGAGTTGATCATAAATCTGCCATTTTGTTTAATGAATGACTTCAGTTTTCCTTCATTTTGAGGTCAGAGGTCACAGCTGCTTGATTACAGGATAAAATGTACATTAGCTCTGCTGATTATACGACTATATAAATGATCGATACGTATTGGTATTAGGTTTAAATAAGAGTATCTGAACTTGAAGGATCATTTTATCCCGGTGACCTTTGCACCCTGAGTCCTTACGCAATCATCCTGCTGGTTTCAGACAAGCCCGTATTTTCCAGCTTCCTGCTGTGACAGGTGAGACAGGTGAGACAGGTGAAAGGTGCGCAGCTTACCGGTGTTACAGAGAACTGTAAAAACATCCAGGTGATGTCCAAAGCGGCAATAATGTACACGATGAAGATGATGTTCCTCCTCCTCTGCTGGTCTGCGGCGTTTTCCGGACAGGAAACTGCAGTTTGCGGAGTTTTCTGCGTCATTTTGGCTCCTCGGTTCATTTTAAAGCAATAAAAACGAGTAAAAACTGCGTGAGGAGGAGGTCTGCCTCTGCAGGAGGAAACTCTACCTGCTGGTGAACTTTGAACCGCGATCAGGAGGCGTTTACATGTCGGATAAACGGTCAGAAAAAAGCTGAAAGTTTCCGGTTTTTACTTTGTAAACATGAATATGTGTCTGATTTTATCAGCTGAACCTGAACGCCTCTCAGCGAAAACACCCAGAATGCGGCGTTCAGGTGTTCTAGGAAAAATAGTAACTTTTCACATTTACATGTTTTATGCTTTTATTTTGTTTTTATTTTGTTTTTGTTTTGTTTTTATTTTGTTTTTGTTTTGTTTTTATTTTGTTTTTATTTTGTTTTATTTTGTTTTATTTTGTTTTTATTTTGTTTTTATTTTGTTTTATTTTGTTTTATTTTGTTTTTTATTTTGTTTTTATTTTGTTTTTTATTTTGTTTTATTTTGTTTTTTATTTTGTTTTATTTTGTTTTTTATTTTGTTTTTATTTTGTTTTTATTTTGTTTTTTATTTTGTTTTTATTTTGTTTTTATTTTGTTTTTATTTTGTTTTTATTTTGTTTTTATTTTGTTTTTTTAAGTTCACTGTCCTTTAATTTATTACCTATGACATAGTATTAATAGTTATTATTCATTTATTATTTTATTGAAAAAACAAACTATTTAAAATTATAGTTAGCTTTTAAATTACTATTAAGAATAAAAGGATATAAAAATATTTTTTTAAAAAACATGGTTTAGGACACATTAGCAAGATCAAATAATTAACGTGATATTGAACACAGAAACCTGAAAATGATGATTATTCATGACAGGAAGCCGTTATTCTAACAAGTAGCAATTAGTTGTTTTACATTTAAGTAACTCAGTCCTCATAATGCTTCTAAAACTGATCATGGATCAGATTTTATGTCTGCTCCAGTACTGTGGTGTGTCAGCACAGACTGAACACCAGGAGATGTTCCTGCTCATCTCACCTTCTGAACTGAATCCAACTCAGCCTCCGGTGGTAGAGCTAGCTCTGCCTCCCCCAGCGTACTGGTCCAGACAGCGTACTGGTCCAGACAGCACACTGGTCCAGACAGCACACTGGTCCAGACAGCACACTGGTCCAGACAGCACACTGGTCCAGACAGCACACTGGTCCAGACAGCGTACTGGTCCAGACAGCGTACTGGTCCAGACAGCACACTGGTCCAGACAGCGTACTGGTCACATGGGGTCTGCAGATCCTGACTGATTTTAGCTTTTCCTTTAAAGTACAGTCTCCTTTGACCCCTCTCATACTCCTCCTCCATGTGGTCGAAGAATGTGGACTCACAAGAGACAATGAAGCTCGGTCACAAAGAGCTTTATACGTGAGGAGAAGTTTTTATTATCCTATCCAGGATTTTACAGGGAGCCAATGAACAAAAGCTAAAACTGGTAAAATATTTCCTCTCCTGCTCGCCTCATCAGAACCCTTGTTATTGCTGCAGAATACTACATTTATGGGAACATCGCAGCAAAATAAGGAAACACGGTGGTACAAACACGAAATAAAAAATGTGTGTTTATTCATTTATTTGCATAACCCTGCAGAAAAACATTCATGAAAGGTTCCTCTGTGGAAACTGGATGGGAACCAGCGTTTTACAGGATGGTTTTAGAGGTAAAACCTGTGTTTGTTCATCTGCTGGTTACATGATGGAATAAATGCAGCTTCCTGTTGGAGGTTTTTATAGATGATGACATAATAAAATAATATATGGCCTTGGGGGTATAAAAGTCCAGGCAGCAATTATAACCTTAGATGAAGAACACATGATGCACTAAAGCATAGAATTACTCATTTACTGTATCTGGAAACCAACACAGACCACCGTAAGAGATGAAGAGCATGTGTGCAGGTTCTGCTAATTACTAGTATAACTAGTCAGCATCTGCAGTGGACTGGTGACCTGTCCAGGTGCACCTGTCTCACCTGCTGGGAAAGTGTAACAATGATTAAAACACCATACATGCATACGTACATACACAAGACCTGCAGCTTGTCAACAGAGTCACATCTGCCTGACAGCTAAAGCTCGTCTGATATCATAGAATAAAACGATGATCCCAAACTGTACAAGATAATGTCATGTCATAAATCAAATCTAACTTTATTTATAAAGCGCTCTTCATGCCTTAGGCAACACAAAGTGCTTTACATGATAAAATCAATGAAAATAAAACACACAGACAGACAACATGATAGTGAATCCCCCCCATTGCATTCACTGATAAGCAGGTATAACCACACCCACCCCAACTGTCTCTGTCTGTTAACTAAAAATATTTAGATCATAAAAAAAATTAAAATAGGTAAAAACATCTGGCTCGGCACTGATGTTGATGTGAGGAAACAGGATCTATCTAAACCAGTAGCCAGTTCCCCCTATGTCCACCGTAGCAACCACCCAGCATATAGGTCAAGGCAGGCCAGGGTCCTGTTATGATGTGTTTCCTGTCACGGTGTGCGTTTTCATGTTTCCTGTTTTATTTTGATTTACTTCCTGTCTTGTCCGTTATGTTTTGTTTAGCTTCATTGTATTCAGTTCATTGGTTTCACCTGGGTTTAATTATGTTCATTCATTCCACCTGTGTTAGTTCTGTCTGTCTGTGTGTATTTA
>JBAMHV010000001.1:2349722-2359865 GCA_037177535.1 Pseudomugil gertrudae | reverse complement strand
TAAGTGAGAATGGAGGAAGTGAACGACAATGTCCGCTTGAGCGATGGAGGTACGATGAGAAAGATTTTCAACGCTTCTGCGAAACAAAAATCCAAAGTGTGGAAGTTTTTTGGATTTTATAAGAAGGAAGGGAAGATTGACAGAAATTTGCATTATTATTTTATTTTATTGAATATCTACAAAGATATAAACTGTAGAGTCAAATCGCATCGTTCGTTCACTAAATCAAATCTTTTTGTATCGAATCGGTCTGTTATATTAGGATATCGTTTTTAAATCGAATCTTGACCTGTGTATCTAGATGCATATCGAATCGTCTAACAGAAAGAGATGTGCAACCCTACTATATACTTAGCTCTGATTTTCATTATGGTATGATCCTCGCTCTTTTCCTTCATCCAGCTTGTTTGTGAATGACACATCAGCAGCATCTTGAACAGACTGACTTTATATGATTAGTCAAAGTTCAGTAAACAGGAAGAATAAACTTATTGTAAATTCCCGACTCCAAGCCCTTCTATTCGTGTGAATGTGCTTCACACATCCTTACGTATGTAGGTTGTCTTAACTTATGCATAAAAGGGTTCATTTCTTTTTAAATGATCCTTTAAACAACTCAGAACCAAAAAGTCTCTTTTTGGTACTCACCCCAAGTCAGTGAGCGGCGGCTTATCCCGCCCTCGTCTGTAACAAATGAAGATCTGAGGCGCCATGATGCCGCCGTTGTTCAGATCGGCCGATTGGCCGGTTGGCGTCGTCTCGATACACGTGAACCCCGGCGGCACCTCGTCGCCCATTGAGCGGATCACCACCGCCACATCGGTGATGGGCGCCTTCGGCTTGGCCGTCTTGTGGCACACATCGTCAAAGTGGATCTCCTGGTCCAACGGCTTAGACGGGTCCGTCAGCCCGGCCACCACAAAGTAGTCGGCTACACGAGGGCCTTTGTCCTCCATCATTTCCCATCCCCGCCAACGGCCTTCAGAAGAAGAGGAGAGACATGGAGACAGAAAAAGGGACAGACAAGCGAGGAAGATTAATTTTTAGCATTTTTAACATTGTGCGTCCTTGCTGTCGAAGGAATATAAAAACCCGTCCGTTATAAATCTTTTGGACAGGAGGTAAAAAAAAAGGGCATATGAAGGAAGGTGAAAAATATGAAGAAGAAAAAATAAATAATTACACACAAGGCAGGCGTTTATAGTTTAGGTAGTTACCAGCCTGACCTGAAGGTTTGACATCCTCAAGGACACACGAGGCCCTGAGGACAGAACGTTACTGCTGTTTAGTGCTGAGTCGTTGTGTGATTCAGCAAAGTGAAGCCACACAGGTAAAGCTAAAGCCTGGCCGGTTGTGCACCCTAAAAAGAAAGCAGTGAAAGGTTTCTCCTCGCCTCACATTCAACTACAGATTTACTCAAATCTGAGCCTGAAAGGCTCAAACTATAATATCGTACTGCCCGGGCCGGTAGAGTCGCGTCGCGCAGGTACTGATGGAAAAGCACCTTAAGTCTCTTAACACTTTATCCAGGGTTGTATGGGCATAAACATCTCACTCATTGTGTTTCTATTCAACATTAACAATTAAAAGTTTAATCCTTGGGGTATTTAACATTTGTGCAGCTTATTTTATATTAAAGTCAATATTTTCCTCACTTTTATATAGTTTTATTAACTTGGAAAGATCCCCCATGAGCCTTTGCACACCCAGCCTAAAGCTCTCGGACTCCACACATCCGCATGGAGAACCACAGGCGGTGGCGTAGAGACAAGAGACGCTTTAAAGCTGTAATGCTTTAAAGTAGCTCACTGGCTCATTTTCAGTTTGGCCCTTGGAGGTAAAAAGTTTGGGCACCCCTGATCTAGATTATCTAAAGAAGCCAAAAGGTAAAATATATATACATACATTCACATATACTGAATAACTGGCAATAATAAAAAAGTGGCAAATTGAGTGATTATTACCCTTCTCCCCCACCTGGAACATCAGCTTGCTATAATGACCAAACATTACAAGCAGACTTTCAGAAGCCCTGAGGATAGCCAATACATCTTAAAAGTTATCTGCTCTGCATTTGACCTCTGATTGCTTGCGGTGTCACGGTCACTGCGTCTATTTCAGGAACACAGAGGAAGCAGAACCAGTGAGGTGGAAGTGGGAGTCAAAACAGCTAAATTTGCATTTGGGTCACCAAAGCAAACACTGGTTTTATCCCAGTTTGGATCCCATCTGACCCTGTTCTAGCTGCTCTCTGCGCCCCACACAGCAAAGTTCTGTCCCACAGGTGAGCAGTAGAGAACAAACACATCAACCACCTGAAAAAGAAACAAAGTGATCTGGTTTTTACACTATTGTGATGATGTAAACACCCGTGTCAGATGAAGAGCTTCATTTCCATGGCTACCCGACACTGGATCTACCCGGCACTGGACCTACCCGACACTGGATCTACCCGACACTGTATCTACCCGACACTGAATCTACCCGACACTGGATCTACCCGACACTCGATCTACCCGACACTCGATCTACCCGACACTGGATCTACCCGACACTCGATCTACCCGACACTGGATCTACCCGACACTGGATCTACCCGACACCGGATCTACCCGACACTGGATCTACCCGAAACTGGATCTACCCGACACTGTACTAATTTTTGAGTCCATCTAAACCTCTTTGTAAGTTTTATTAAAGTTAAACCATTTTCTGAAATGTAGGAACATTTAGACCAACTCCACTCGGAAAAACAACCTGTATTCACTTCATCAGCACTTTCAGAGTTGAACTTTTTCTCCTTATAGAAAAATGAGGTCCATGTGAGTAGACTACCAGTTACAGCAGCAGAGTTCATGAATAAATGATTTTAAGCTTGCAGAGATCTGTATATGTTCAGTATAAAGTTACATGGATGAAACTCAGACAAGTTTTAACAGACCAAGCTGTAAAACACAAAAAGCTGGGAAACAGTCTAAAGATGAAAAGTGGTAATCAGAAAGAGGCATGAAATATGTGGTGCTGCAGTACTGTTTACCGTCTAGCTTTAACAATCGTAAATATTAATCACTAGTTAAAAGTTATCACACACAAACCACAGTGTTTAGTGTTTTTGTTGAATATAAACTACTTCTGGTTGTTTTCACCCAGCATTACTACACCGAGCTCTACAGCTACAGTCCCTGCATCCACGTTTTACCTCTGGCTTCTAATTGTGAGGGGTGTGGTGTTGTCCCTCTCTAACACAGGCCTCTGGGTCATCCACTCTGTGGATTAGAAGGAAACTTTATCCCCACCAGCATTATCCTAGTGATGCAACACATTTAAGAGCACCTTAGGATTAAAACAGCTGCACGGGAGGTGTGAGAAACATTCCCAGACTGCCTCGAGGCTTCTTATAAAACTGACCTTTGCACAGCTGGCAAAAAGAGACGATGTAAAGCAAGTTTTATTTCTTTAAAAGCATCCCCCTGCTCGTGTCACAGTGTGATCATTTCTCAGGGTTTTACTGTGTCTACATGTTACGATCCAACAGTTTTTCTGTAATTTATGTGGGAGTAACGCAACCGGACCGGGCCTGAGAGTCTAACCGTATGCAGTAAAGGGGTGTGGGAACAGAGGTTTAATTAGAAGGGTGTGTTAGCTACACTTAATGCTTTGGCTCAGGGAGAAGGGGGAAAAGCTGCCAACTCCTGGCTGTGTGATGCCATGCAAGAAAGACTCAAGCTGCCAACAAGCTGCATATAAACTATTAGGATCTCCACCTATTTACCTCACCGTTAGACTAACGAGACGTTTGTCAGGGGCAAACTTTACCCCTTTATCAACATCCGACTGATACCAGACTTCTAGTTTTAGTCTTTTATATACGTGTCCTCATCACATATTTAATAGTTATAAAATATAAACATAAAAGGGAAGTTTCTAATTTAATTATTGGTTTTGTGGAGCTTTTGGCTGCATTAGCTGTAAGAAAATGATGTTTACAGATACGATAAAATGATCTGTGCAGGGTCGTTGAGCTAAGCTCACATCCACACACACAACAATGTGCACTGCTCTCTCTGGTTGTGACAGCTAGCTATTGACAGATGGTGAGAAAGTGCTGTTTCAGTGTGTTCTGGCTCTTACTCTCAGATTACAAAACACATCTCAGCCCATCATTTCCACACTGTGGGAAACAAATGAGCCACATTGTGCCGAGTGACGTCTGCTAAGCTGGACCCAAACCTGTCCTCCGTCTGGTCCTCATGTGACATCTAGATTTATAGATACAATCCCATCTGTTAATAAACCTTAATACTAACTTCTCCCCTGTGCTTTTGAGGTTGAGGATAATTTGTATGACCGAGAGTGACCGTGAGGACTCGACGGACCACGCATCTGCACAAAACATGAGTCCAAGAGCACAAAGTCCAACTGTCCTGGCTCAGAAATGTCCCAGGGACACTTGCATTACAACACACTGGTGTCAGAAATATTTACACAGGAACTCTGCAAAATAGAAAATACAAGAGAAAACATTGAAACATCACTGGCAAAGTTACCTGGAACATCTTTTCTATACAGCTAAAACATCTCTAACATCTAACTTTGACTGTGACTATTTAGCCTCTATGATTAATACAACACCAATGCTTTTCAATGCAATTTGTTGCCACTGATATAAATTAGAAGGGAAGAGAAAAACTCTATGTCCTTACCACTTATATATAAAACACTATTGGCCAATAAAAATACCCTATCCATCTGCTAGACAAGGGAAACGATGACAATACAACCAAATATTGATGTTTATATCTATACACAATGGTCTGCCAGTAACAGCCAAGAGAAAAGAACATGTAACGCAGTTACAACAACTGCTTGAAAGGGGTAGTGTTCCCCGAAATGAACACTAACCAATAACGATGTCTTTTACGACGAGTCTTGTAAAGCAGACCAAATAATCTCGGACTTATGAGGATATTGTGTCAGAGAACTATTCAATAAGTTGCCAGAAACTGTAAGATCATAAGAAAATAAGGAAGGGACGAAGAACCTACGTCCTGATGTACGTCGATTTGGAGAAAGGAGTCTGCTAAATGACTCTAAAGTAGAAGAAGTAATGTTCAGAGTTTCCTGCTTTGGTTCTGAGGCAGAGATCAGAGGGTCAACCAAGCACTGGAAAACGCCTATGCCTAACAAACTGCAGTTCATCCCTCATCCACTAGGGGTGCTGAAAGAGAGCACATTCCCATAGACTCCCATGTAAAAATGACCGACTACACAGCAGAAATAAACATGTTTACAGCCTGGTGCAAACGTTTTAGGAGATATAGGTCAAGTTTACCTTCACAAAACCTGTGAGGGGGTGTGAATTTGTTCAATGTTAATCTATTTAGACGTTACTTAGTCTTGGGGGTGTTGCATAATTATGGGCGTGTCCTTTTGATAAATAAGTATAACAGAACACTTTAGCTTTATACCACCTACCTTCATTAGCCTGTTAGTTCACGTTGGATACGAGTTAGCAAAGTTAGCTCTTAGTTACAGGCAGCTCTGGGTTTGATAGATCTTAATATCCACGCTCACAGCCCCCCTCTCAGCTCCCTTTGCTCATTTTTGTATTTTCTTAAAGCAACAGCACATGTGGCGTTCCCAAAACGGCAACGGCAGGAACCACCCAACCAGCTTAGCTAACCCACTGGGAAGCTCTGTCCATTTTGAGGTCAACACATCCAGAATAAAAGAGAAAATGAAGCTCACAGGGGCGGGACACATTTCACCTTTACACGTCCACAGCTTTCCTCGCCGTTAAGAGAGTTTGTGCAAGCTTGCATCTACAAACGCTGACGATCCTAAAGCTGTTTATATGAACGGATGCTGGCAAGCAGCGTTCTGGCCAGACATTCCTGGATATGAAAGATTTGGTTGCTGTGTCATGGTCTAACTCACCCCTTACTAAAAGTATAACCAAAGAAAGATGTTGACCCAGTTTATTTCATTTGCACGGATGAAAAGGAGCCGGGATCTCTGCAGTGTCATCTCCCCTGTTAGAGCTACAAGATGGGCCAAAGAATGACACACATCCTCACCATGTCTGCAACAAATACAGTGCTGGTTATGTAAGGGTTACATATATACATCCAGGACACCCACTGAAATCAAACCATAGCTATTGTTTTCAGCCTGCTCTCTCTGCTTGACCTACATTTCAAAAATAGTAGTTATCAACGTAACTGGAAAGTGTGAGTTAAAAAAAAAGGACCAATATATTCTATAGTTCCCATTTGCAAATAACCCTTTATGTCCAATAAATATTACTGAAGACAAAGTTATTTTTATTGGATAAAAATGCAAAACTATGCAACATAACATGTGAATAAGGTGCATTTGCAGTCTGTGGTTTACCACAGCAAACATCATTTAAAAAAAAACAAACAAAAAGGGATGTGAGCTCCTGATTAGGGCTTAAAATGAAGTAAATACAACTTATTACACCGTCATTAAGTAGCACATGAAAAGCTAAGCTGTCTCTATGACTCCATGGGCTGCAGCTTAAGCAGCAGTAACATGATGTAATCTTATTATGGACATTATGTGTCCCTCACACCACTGTGGAGGACCTTGTCTGGCACACCGGCAGTTTGTTGGGATGTCTCATTTATTTTTAGCTGTCAGACAGCTGGTTTCACATTTAACTCCAGTTTGTTATACAGAGGAGTTCCTAACAAACACAATGACTGCATCGTATCCGTGCCCCAATCACCAGCCCTCCACCACCATGCCCGACAGCCAGTGTGAGGCGTTTGTGTTGATGTTTAGTTTACACAAAGCGTGATGCTGCCAACCGACGACACGCTTCCACGTTCTTCACAAAAAAAACGATGTTTTTTCCTGCATCCCTTCGAACAGGCCACGTTTGCTCAGTCACAGTTAACACGCTAACCGAACTAAGGCCGGCATCGGTCTGAGATGCAGCTCTTGGGGTTTCTCTGCATGGTCTGACTTTGCCGTGAACTTGTTGGGACATTCACTTCTGTGAGGATGACTCATTGTTTTGATTTCCCCTTTGTGAATAATATTTCTCAGTACCGAATGATGGGGTCAAAATGGTTTGGAGATGACTCTGTGACCCTCCTTAGACAGATGAACAGCAACGCTAGCTGCACATGCCTGAATCCAAACTGCTGCATAAAATGCTGAGAAGGCACGCGAGTGTGAACTCCCTTCTGCAGCGTGACCTCGTGTGGGTGTTTCATGTACAGATCATTGCTGGATTCCCCCAACAAACTGCATCCAGATGATGATGCACTGTGACTCATGCGGTGTTTGACGTGAACAAATGAAATCTGCATCAAGGCTTCAGTCATCGGATCCAGATATTCTGATTTACGCCAGCAAACTGGCCTCAGAGGAAAAGCTCGGTAAAAACTCAGTAAGAACAGTCCAACAGATTCCTTCCTGGCACAATGTTTCACTGTGAATGTGCTCAGGCCTCAAGCCCTTTTATTTTCTTACATCTGGAAACTTTAAGGCTCTGCAGAGCCATTCACGATGTTTCCGATACACTACAGAACTTAATTATGCATTTCTGAATAACTCATAGCTAAAGCAGCATTTGGTCACAGCACCTTTAAAGACGTGATTAAGGTCTCTGGTTAGTATTCAGTGTAGTGCTACGTGCAGATTATTTAGCTTTGTTGGGTTGCGCCTGCTGTCACTAATCAAAAGGAGTAGAGAGTGATGGGTGTCAAGACTTTCAGCACTACAAGCTTTAAGCTTAAACACATTGACAGGCTTGGAGCCAGAGCCGTAGACAAAGCTTCCCAGCCCAAACTCGCTGACTTATAATCACAGTAGGAGTTTAGGGAGAGGTCCCGCAAGATATCCAGACCCAACAGGCATCTCAGTTTGCTTCCATAAGGGTTTTGTTCGAGCCAAAGTAAAAGAGGAATGATTTCCAGCTGTCTTGACTTCACGGGGACCGGGGCCAATGAAAACTAACAAAGGGACTCGCGTTCGAGGCTCTTACGGGCCAGCGGCTGCTCTTAGCTCCAGCTGTATAGACATCCAGCACAAAGGCAGCCACAGCGGGGCAGACACGTGGAGGAGGTGAGAAGGAATGTGCTCGAGAACATAAATATAAGCCAGTAGGAAGTCAAGCATCTGCTTTTAGTTAACGGGTGTTAGGTTCGTCTGCCTTTTACCAACATCAGGTCACAATGCATCTAGAATGAAAGCCTCTGTGAGAAACAAGTTTTTCCCTGTAAACTTTAACCTTTACACATGACTCGTTTTAGCTCCATCATTACCTGTGGAAAGGAGCTGACCACAGCCTGGCTTCGCCTCTAAAAGTCCAGAGAGCTGAAAGGCCACCCATCAGAAGGGATAAAAATGACACGGTTAAAAATCCGCGTGTGATGGTATGTCATCTGCATGCGCAGACCGAGCAGATCCAACTACCCGAGCACATCTGGTACCTAAACCGGCCCAAGTTTGGGTCTCGGCCTGAGTATTGTTTCCAAAGCAGAAACCTTCGATTGGCCAGGAGAAATTACACGTTTGTCATGATGCGCTGATGTGCAGGAACCTCTTAGTTAACTTTTAACATCATGCACCAGACATCACAGCTCAAATAAGATGTGGGAACATTAAAATCAAAGGATCAAATTATAAAAAAAAAAGTTGTTGGGCTTCGTTAATATGAAAGTAGCTTTATTTCCTCACAATATTAGAGAAATGACTTTACATCAGATCACTTTAGCAAAGTTTATATCAGTGAAAGTATAATAGGACAGGTTACGGCTTAGACTGCTGTCCCTGCTACTGAGATTATGACAGAGCTGATTCAGTGAAACAAAGGTTTTACTTTGATTTACAACATAGTGTGTTTATACAGTTTCTATTTACAACTGCATTAAGTAAAACAGATTTACGTCGACATCTTTGAATATCCAGAAAAAGACTTTCCTCCTCTGCCTGTTCAATACAACCCAAGACGTGTCTTCACTGATAAAAAAAAACACCTATTTTCATACATTTCTGCTAACAGAATAACTCTGTTTTATCCACATTCCTCAGACTTACATTAAATGTATTTCCACGAGCAACATCATTAAGCTGATGGGTAATAAAAGCAAAAGAGAGACACCAAACATACTGAACTGCAACGTGCATGTCGGGAGAAACGTGTAAATCAATTCTCCACCTAGATTTTGACAGATGTTTAGGAATGCAGTTTGGCTTTGAGATGAAGATACGTATGTGGCAGAAGCAACTTGTTATGAATGATTAAACACAAATCCTGAAGGATAGGGTGCAGCATGAGACTGACAGACTTGTCTTGCTGCTAACAGATACGATTAAACTGTGATCATATTTATAAAATACGTGTTTGAGTCGCTAACTGGTTTTCAGGTTTGTTCTTTACAGATGAAGCAGCAACTTTCCATAGTGTTGCTGTTGTCGGGTGCCTTATTGCTGCATTACGGCTTTAAGCATACTACATGAGCCCATTTCTACCATTTTAACCGTGCATCGCCGGCTGTTCATGTCTTTTAGGATTTATCCCTACATCAGGGGTGTCCAAAGTCGTCCTTAAGGGCCACAATCCTGCAGGTTTCTATGTATCCCTGGTCCAACACAGCTGACTCAAGTTATTCAGTCATTATGCTGAACTTTATTGGCTTTTGTGTTCATTTAATGGAAACTAGGTGTGTTAGAACAGGGATACATCAAAAATCTTCAGGACAGCAACCGTCGAGGACCGACTTTGGACACCCCTGCTCTACCTCTACCTCTTGGAGTTACTGCACCCTTAAAGCCAATTAAAGCTCTATGCAGAGGACGGATACGGAAAGGTTTCACGCATTATTTGATGCGTTTTGAGGAACCTTGAAGATTTTTCACTCGGCTCAGACAACAGAACAATACTGTCAGAAGTAGTGGAGGCAGTATACGTTGCACAGCCCACAAACAAACTGCAAACAGAGCAAACCAGAGAAGAAGAAGTGGTACAGGAAGAGGCACAAATACGAGAGTATCTCTGCGTATCTTTTTTCTGCTATTTCAAGTAGTGTGTAGACCGCAGTGAACGGCTCGGTGGAGACCTGGGGGGAGGTGGAGTCACAGTGCTGGTTGGCCAGCGTTGGTGTCATC
>JBAMHV010000001.1:2031368-2043132 GCA_037177535.1 Pseudomugil gertrudae | reverse complement strand
TTAATGTTACGACCCCAGCTCACTAGGGGAAAGGGGCAGCAACATTAAAGACAAAAGAAAAGTTAAATGAAGTAAAGATTTTAATTACAACATAAGCCAGGACAAAAAAAAAACACCAGAGCCTGGTTTCCAATTAAATTCAGGCATAACAAAGATTGGTTATAAACCACACCAAATCCCAGGACGAAATAACAAAGCCTGGTTACAAAATCACCACAAACACAAATGAACTATTCAGTTCAAGCCCAAAAGAAAAGCCCAAATGGCTTAACACCAAAAGTCACCGCCAACTCTCTGCTACACACTCCCAAAGTGGCAAGCTGGTCAAAGTACAAACACCCAGCTGCCCTGAATGATCGTCGGCAGTCCGGCTTTGTAGTGGTGAGATGGCAGATCCAACCAATCACTGACAAGGGATGGCACACAGCTGCCCTGAATGATCATCAGTCTGGCTTTGTGTGGAGAGATGGCAGATCCAACTTGCATGTAGAGTCCAGCAGTCGGTCTTGATGCTTTAAAGAGGCCTGGAGGCCATAACAATTGATCACATCCTTCCATATAATGCGCTCTTTGTCTCCTCAAGCTCAGTTATAACCAGAAATCATATGTAGGATTCATTATTTACACATTTACAATAAATGTTTAAATTTTTTATGAGCTTAGTCTGTCTCTAACACACAGCTTTTGTGGTATTTTAAGGTATTATGCTTCCTTCTACTGGGCTGCCAACATCACCTGCTCCAGCTGTCACCTCCACGCCAAGCAGGAGCACCACAGCCTCCAGTCCTCGTCTTAGTACCACCATCTCAACCAGTACATCCTCCACCCCTGCACACACAGGTCCCACTTCTCAGAGCCCACAACCCACCTCTACTATGGCACCACCCTCTCCACATGTGCCCGTTGCTCCTTCTGTAACGCCTGAACATTCACCAGCAGTGAAACCTTCCTTTACCCCAACAGCGCCCCCCGTGGTCAGACCAGACGTAGAGGTGTCTCTGTCAACTGTGAGGGTGACGGAGGCTCCGTCCACGACTGGAACAGAAACAACGACACTAATGAGCGAGTCAAGGAGCTCCACCATCAGCCCGTTCGGTCCCATCACGTCCAGGACGAGCAGTGCTCCGTTTGCTATCACGACTCTGTTCTGGCTCACTTCCTCCACCGCACCCACCGACTCCCTGGAGCTCTTCAGCACCACTGCTTCAGCTACAACCTCCTCCGAAAGCACAGCTACCACCACTGCTGCTGAGCGTCCAGAAGAAAGCACAGATTCCACCACACGTTTGGCGACGGTTTCACCGACTCTGACCTCTTCCAGTCCGACTCTTTCTCTGGTTTCGGACATTCCTGCTGTCACGGTTACAGAAATGTCCAATGTTTCCAGTACAACTACCACCGCTGGTACAGGCACCAGCACAGCAGCTGTAGTGATGGAGGAAAAAACAACACCACCTCTCATTCCAGACCTAGCTTCGCCTGCTGCAACCTCACCTGTGCAAACAGGAACTTCATCTTCACCAACGGTCACAACAGAATCAGTCCCACCAACAACATCAGCAGCTGATCAGTCACTTACTACGCCTGTTTCTAAGTTAACCTCAACCATAACCCATGCTGCACCAACTCCACCTGCACCACCTGCCTTTACCTCAGCTACAGAAAGACAATCGACAACAAAGAGAGTGACTATACCTGAGTCCTCATCATCCACAACCCTTGAAGTTTCTACAACTGTTTCGTCTCCAAAGACAACACCTCCTGGGTCCATCTCTACAGTCTACACCGAGAGAACCTCCTGGTCTGGAGCTGTCCCAGTAACGGAGAGAACAACCACCAGTGTGGCAACTTCAAGACCTTTAGTGGTTCCTCTAACATCCTCCATGTCTGCAGGTCCTCAGTTCTCTGCAGAACCAACAGCGCCATTGGTGTTTATTACTGAAACCACTGCTGTACCACTGTCACCAACAGAGAGAACCACCCGTCCCATCTATACTGATCGAACCTCCGAGCCGTGGCGTCCTCCCCATCGGGAGACAGCCTCCACCCCTGTTTACAGACCCACAGTGGAGACATCATCAGTTTCCTCTGAAAGCATCCTCCATGTGGTCACTTTGACTAAAACTACTGAAGTTCCTCGTCTCCCGGTAACATCCGAACCAGCTGTCACTTCTGCAACCACAACCACCCAAACCACAACCCCAGAAACTCCTAGGAGTGGGGTTACCACAACCACGAAATTGGCAACACCACCACCTCCACCTGAGTCTGGTGCTCCTGAGACCCACCTCATCACAACCCCAACAAGAACTTCACCCACCATTGTTACCAGCACGCTCAGACCTGTCACAGTTCGGCCGATGACTGAGACAACGGAGCCACTAACGGACGGAAAGGAGGATTCCATCACAACTACAACCCCGTCACCTCCATCATCTCTTCGAACAACAACTTCTGCAGCAGCTCTCAGTGTAGCCACTCAGCCGGTGTCCACATCAAGAGCTACACCCACTGTGACATCTACCAACATCACACGGACAACCACGTTCAGGACGACACCCAGAGTTCCCCTGACCAGCAGCGTTACCCCCAGATTCACATCCACCGACGGCTTAGCCGTCAGGCCGATCACTGCGAGGGTCACCATGGCAACAGGGTCTTCGGTAGTTACCACCAGATCAACCACTCTCAGCCCACCAACTATCGCTGCTACGTCAACCACATCCAGCACGTTAGGAACAACGTCTTCAACCACCACGACCAAACGCGTGAACGCAACTGCAGCCGTCCCACATCGGACCACCCTAACCGCTCCGGCACCCGTCCCCACACAACCATCAGCCACAACAGCATCTGCAGCCATCCCCATGGTAACCATCACAGAGTCAACCACATCAACCAAAGAGACTGGAGTGTCACCATCCAGCTCGCAACCAGTGACACCTCTCCCCAGTCTGCCAGTTCCCTCTTCAACATCACCATCATCAGCCACCACAGCCCAAACAGCGGGACCAGACAGAGTCAACCGAACAAGTCCAGGTGCAGCCACCCTACACACGCCGATGGAAACGAGCAGCCAAAAAGCAGCGCACACGACGTCTGTGAGCGTATCACCCATCAGGATGTGCACCGTGAGTTCACAGCTAGGTCGGCCCACTATAACCGCATTTACCTAACTGCTTTCACCTGCAAATTTTCTGGGACTTTTTGCTTTATTTCTAAAGAAAATCATGAAATTAAACCTGCCTGAGCATCTCTACTACTTGGTTTATGTAAAGCCAGAAGTAAATGTTTGTAATCTCACTGCTGTTTCAAGTTATGACAATTTCACTATTGTTACAATGTCAACGGTCATCTCAAACATTTATTCTTTTTATTATGAGCCAAGCAAAAAGAAAAACGTACATTTTTTTCTAGTTTAAAAAAAAAATCCCTGGAAACACTGTTCAGGCTCTATATTGAAATTACTTAAAAACAATGTTTCCAACTCCTCAGTAAGACGAGGCGCTATTGGCTGGTTGCTGGAAGTTGCTAAATTAAGTCATCAGCTCATTTGCATAACCGAACTGCTAGTTGTAATAGAAGATCAGATATAAATAAAAAATAAATAGCTTTAGTTTTGATTATTATTATAATAATTTTTTATTATAATTATTTACTATTATTATCAAAATAAATTTTTATTATTTTTTAATTATTATTCACTATTATTTATATAACCTAATTTTTTTAAATTATTTTTGTTTATTATTATTTTAAATTTTTTTTATAATTCAAGTTTTTATTTTTCCTTTTAACATTTTAAACATACAGACAGCAAAGGTATTTCACACTTTCCAAGATCAAACCTTTTAAAAATACATGTACAGAAAATGCCCATAAACATAAAATTTTTTTAAAAAAGACAGAAGCTGACCTAATTGAAGATCTTACCCCAGGATCTGGAAAATATATTTACATTATCATTCAGCCTTGCCAGTAATTTCTCATATGAAACTATCTTTGCGATATTGTCCAGCCATCTATGAAAACTTGGAGGGGAGGGATCCTTCCATACAGTAAGAATTACCCGTGCTTTTGTTTTTGTTTATTATTATTAATATTATTATTATTATTATTCTGTTTCGGTTTTTCCTGTTTACAACTTCCTCTATGCTCTGTGACTCCTGGGTTTTCAGCATCATATTTCCTTATCACCCAGCCTCCGTATGCAGAGATAGTGGACGAATGCACGAAGTACATCTGTATCAACCACCAGCTTATCCTGTTCAACAAATCCCAGAGCTGCCCCTTTACAGCTAAGCCCCCAAACTGTGGCCTGCTTGGTTTTGCCGTTCTGGTCAACGGAGACAAGTGCTGCCCTAAGTGGGATTGTCCCTGTAAGGCTGGAATGACAATCTGAGATCTTTCTTACTAAATTTGGCTGGACGTGACATATTTATTTTTTTCTCATGTCATAAGGTCGATGCTCTATGTTTCCTGATCTGAACGTGATCACGTTTGATGGGAACAGCGTTGCCATCTATAAAGCTGCCTCCTATATCGTAACCCAGCTACCCAATGAGACCGTCAGTGTCCTGGTACAGGAGTGTCCTGCAGACTCAGATTCACCAGTAAGTCACTTCATTTCACTCAGCGGTTGTTTTAATTACTTTCCCTTGTAATCAGTGTGCATATGGACAGTCGTATCTCTTAATTAGATTATCTCCCCCACTTAACTAATTTGCACAAAACCAGTTTAAACATAAAATGAGCAGCTGCATCACTCACCAGTGAGAGTAGATTACATCTGTAAGGAGGGAGTATCACAAAGAAACTGTCCGGTGCTTTAAACCGGTCTCACATCCTTTCCTTTTCCCGGTAGCCGCTCTGGAATTTCACCCACTTGTGTTTGGTGTCGCTCAACATCACCCACAAATCCAACCATGTCGTCATCAACCGGCTGCAGAGGAGAGTAAGACACGGTTTCTTAATTCAACCTCTTCATTTCCCACTCAAACAAACTCCAGCCGCTGACTTTCGTCTGGTTTTTTTTCTATCAGCTCTTTGTCAACTCGCGGTACGCTAAGCCACGTTTCAGAAAGTATGGCTTTGAGGTCTACGACACGGGGAACATGTATCTGATCCGCAGCCCGGCCGGTCTCAAGCTGCAGTGGTACCACAGCACGGGCATGATGGTGATCGACACCGACAGCTCCAGCAACAAGCTTCCCACTTTGGGCCTTTGTGGTGAGAGTCATTCAGCTATATTCAGCTGGTGCTTTTGCAGAATAACAGCGGTTGATCAGCTTCTGAGGATCCTCTAATGATCGATTTCATGTCTGCTGCTTATAATTATTTATTATTTAGTTAAAAACAAGTGACGGGTTCCCTGTAGAGCTGTGATTCCTCAAGACACCATATGTTATATGCAAAAGCCGATACAATTAACATATAAGAGTTCAGTTCTCGTTAAAAGATGAGGGTCCATCTAAATGATACTGATGTGTATGATGTGGTAAAGTTAGTCTGATGGCTGTCATGGTTCTGATGGGAACCTCTGAGTGAAGCAGCAGTTGGTTGTAAGATCACTTTACTCCTTCTCCAACCATCTCAGGCTTCTGCGATGGAGACCCCACCAATGACCTGACACTGGCAAACGGCACCATGCTGGGCCCGAGTGAAGATCCAGCTCAGTTCATCGACAGCTGGCAGGTTCCCAACACCACCAGCTACATCAGCATCAGCCGGCGGCGGGAACATAACTGCTCCACCAGCGACTGCTCCAGCTGCCTGGCCATGCTGGAGAACCACGCCTTCACCCCCTGCCACACCTTTGTACGTTAACACTCTGGCGTATGTTAATGATACACTTTAACATAACCAACCTGATGTTCTTCTTCTCTCCTCTTCTTTGTGTTCAGGTGCCACCCAGCATATTTTGTGAGGTTTGGGTGCGAGACTCGGAGTACGTCAACAACCAGTGCGTCGCGCTGGCTGCGTATGTGGCGTCTTGCCATAAATTCAATATCTGCATTGAGTGGAGAAGTCCAGATTACTGCCGTAAGATCTCTGTGCTCAACGCTGAAGCGTTTTCATTTAGACCTGATGAACGTGTGTATGCTTAAACGCAGCATTTCATCCAGAAATGTTTGATGTGTCTACAGCTATATCTGTTTTTCTCCTGTTTGTTGCTTTTTCTTGGTGTTGCCTGCTCTGCTTTGAGGTCGGTTAGGGTTTTAAGTGTGTGAGTTATTAAAACTTTGACATGTCAACTTCTGATTGGTCCCCGTTAGGTCTGTCTGCATAATTTTATTTATTATATTTATGCATGTTACAGAATTTAGAGGTTGTACGCAAAAGGCCCAAGAATAGAGCCTTGGGGCACTCCGCTTATCTTTTGTTCATTACTAAATGCTGTTTAACTTAGTAAAAAGGCCCTGTGATGGGCTGGCGACCTGTCCAGGGTGTACCCCGCCTCTCGCCCGTTGACAGCTGGGATTGGCTCCAGCCCCGCCGCCCCGCGACCCCGTTCAGGGAAAAAGCGGTAGAGGATGGATGGATGGATGGGTAGACTTAGTAAAAAGCAAGGATAAAGATCATACACTATGAAAACTTGGCTTTAAAGAACAAAAAAAGCTAAGCATGTGTGTCCCTGATTTAGGCTGTTTCAGTTTATTTTGGTCCAGTTTCATCAAAGTGAAACACCTTTATTAACCCCCTCTGTCATAATTAGAAGCATTGTTTGTGTTTCTTCCTGCAGCATTTGCGTGTCCGGTCGCTCTACGGTATCAGGCCTGTCTGCCGGCATGTACGTCTCAGTCCTGTCCAAACCACGACTTTGACTCTGATCCAGACCAGTGTTCAGGCCTGACTGAAGGCTGCGTGTGCCCTGAAGGAACGCTCCTACACCGACCATACTCCGCACTCTGCATCCCGCCTGAGAAATGTGGTAAGACACTCGTTTATGGTCTGCACAGCAGAGCAGGAAGCCTGAAGTTCACCATGTCACATCACAGCTCCAGATTCTCTGAAGTTACTTTAGATTTTATTGACATGCTTCATTATATCGACCACTTAATTAAGTTACACCTAAGCATAAACCTGTTTTATGTGGCCAGCCATCATGAACGATGAGCTGCAGATGTGCAGGTAATATTTATCTATAACATCCACAAACATCAGACATGAAAACCAGGCTAAAATGTAGAAATGTCCACCGGTGTTAAAGGGATCCCTGTCACATCTCTAACGTCCCACAGGCCAGATGAAACGGTGTCATCGCTAATCGTTCTGTTGCTTCTCTGATGTTTACATTACGAATGCATTTATTGCAGGGAGTCACGTTAGCTAGCTTCAACTAGCCGCATTTAGCTTCTTTTAAACAACAGGACATGTCCTGCAACATTCTGCAGCTCATCCGACACTTGTTCTCAGTAAACGCTGCTAAAACATGTGAAAAAAATCATCGCATTTAGGTGCATTTACACAGCAAAGCGCTAACTTAGCGGTGTGCTAATACGGAGGCAAACAGAAAGTGGGTTCTTTCCTCTGGAGCCATCCCTTTCTCTTTCTGGCCTCCTCACACACCATTTTCACCTTCTTACTTGTTCAGATGTGACAAACTTTGGTTGGAAGAGGAGGAAAGTATCACAAAGCAGAGCCCTTTTGTTTATAGAGCAGGTAAAGCAAAGCACTGCAGGTCACATGATCCTATGAGAGACGGATCCGCTCCTGCAAAGTTACAGCGTTTGGTCTCTGAAGCTCCCTCGGAACGGCAACACACATCAAGCACAAGTTATTACTCACATCAGGCTGATGTTTGGGCATCATTGTGAAGAATTTATTTGGAAATGAGAGTAGAAACACCTGGATTTCGATCCGGTTTAAACCAACGTTTAGTCATAAGTTCAGTAAAACTCAGGCGACTGTTTCTAAGACACGGTGGATGCATGTCTGCAGCCTGCACCGACAGCTCCGGCGCTCCTCATGCACACGGTGAGGTCTGGAAAGCTTCCAAGGACGGCTGCTGCATGTATCGCTGTGACAATGACACCATCATCCCTGTGGAGTACAACTGCTCCAGCATGCCGGAGCCGGTGTGCCACCGAGCAGGCGAGATGATCATCAGCATGGCCGACGACATCAGCTGCTGCCCACATAAAGTCTGCGGTGAGTCCATAAGCACAGCGTTCAATTCCTCCTGGTTTTGGCTCATTTTAACGCATCACCAACCGGTGATGCTGTAAATGTCTGCCTCTGCAGTGTGCAACCAGAGCCTGTGTGACCAGCTCCCTCCTGACTGTAAATACGGAGAGAAGCTGGTGTTGTACTACCGAATGGACTCCTGCTGCCCAGACTACGTATGTGGTGAGTTTCTGGCTTACCAGAGACATCATCAATGTGGTTGTTATTAAAGTGTGTGATAACCGCGTCACTTCTAACTTCATCTGCATCAAGCTCAGACTGTTTTCTTTGTTTTTTGCTCCAGAATGCGACCCTGACCTTTGTGAGTCGGACGTTCCCACCTGCAGAGATGACCAGACTCTGGTTGCTACCAGAGCGAACGGGAACTGCTGTCTGGCCCACATCTGCAGTCAGTTCCGCCCCTTTCTGTGCACATCAGCCAATCAGCAGGCTCCTCAGTGTCGTTAATGCAGTGTGTTTTCCTCAGTGTGTTCATCCTGTGCAGAGGCCGCTCCGATTTGCCAGCACAGTGAGGTACTGACTGTTGACAGCAACACCACCGATCGCTGCTGTCCCACCTACCAATGTGGTGAGAAAACACACACACGTGCCACACACACACAGATGTGGCTTTGCTTCGTTCAGGTAAACATCTTTTCCCCCGCTCTACGTGCAGTGTGTGAGCCCTACAGGTGTCCTCAGCTAAGCTGTCCTGTTGGGATGTCTGTGGTGTCTGTGTCCAGTCCGAATCGCTGCTGTCCCGAACAAACATGTGGTAAAACTGAATAGATCAATAACCTTTATGGATTAGCTCACACATCTTTGCTGCTTTTGCTGATGAAGCATCGTTGTTTTGTGTTTTCAGAGTGTTCATGTGAAAAGATCGCCTCCCCAAAATGTGGCCTGGTATGTTCAGAGCGCCTGATGATGAAAGTTTTTATTTATTTGATTCATTTTTCAGGTCTTCAAATTATTTATTTATTTATCATTCTTGATTTTTATTGTTGTAGTGTATTTTATTTCTCTTTTTTTTGTTGTTGTTTTTACCCATTTTTTGTATCCAATTAGCTTTTCTACATTTCTAAATAATAAACATTGAGAGGTTGTCATGGAAACAACATATATTATCTATTCCAGATGTGCAAGGAACATATAAAAAAAATAATGCCCTTTGCTTGCTGTATTTTTGTTGTTATCTCACTCTGTGTGTGTGTGTGTGTGTGTGTGTGCTCTGTAGGGTGAGGCAGCACAGCTGGACCGGGCCTTCCTGTCAGACCCACAGAACCAGTGTGCCTGCAAAAGATATAAGTGTGGTGAGTTCTGCTGCGGGATCGAGATGGATCGTTCAGATAAATTCAGTTTTTCTTATAAAACTGCTCAAATAATAAAATTAAATTACTGATAGGAAAGAAGATGGAAGTGTGACATAGTTTGTAGTTTTTTTTATTTTATTTTTCTTTACCCGTTGTTAGATTTTATACACTTTTTAAAATGTTTTTACACTTTTTCTTCATGTTTCACCCTTATAATGCGAAATCATCTATTTATATTATTTCATTTTGTTCTTATTTTATTTAGTTTTACTTTATCTAATTTTTTATTTGAAATATTTTAAATTTTACCTTCTCTTTTCTTCTATTCATGCAGTTTCTTCTGTCTTTTTGTGATGTATAATTTTATTTAGCAAAATTAAATTGTGAAAAAATGGATTGATTTTGGTTTTAAACAATGAAAAAAAGAAGCCTTGTGCAACCTTTAAGCAAAAGAAATGAAGATAAATTGTATAATATTTAGAAGAAGTGTTTCCTGTGTGTGTGTGTGTGTGTGTTCAGTGCGTGAGGCGGTGTGTGTGTTTGGTGAGCGGGGGATGCTGCGTCCGGGTCAGGCTCTGGTGGAGCATGGAGATGACGGCTTGTGCATCAGCAGGGAGTGCAGTCGCGTCCTCGACCCAGCGAGCGGTTTCTACCTGCTTCGCACCACCAACGTCAACTGCTCCGCCCAGTGCCAACCAGTAAGACTCCGACTCGCAGATGAAAACAATGATGCTGATGCTTTTGCATCAGTTTATGACCACCGACAGCAGCATTCTTTAAGTTTCCTGCTTCAAAAGAGACTCTTGGGACAAACCATCAGAGTCACGATGCTACGATGCTAACCCGAGTAGTTTTCCAGGACATATGACATCATACATGATGTCACACATGTTAGCATTCAGCCACTTTGACCGGAGAAGCCACGGCTTTAACACGCTGATGATGTCTGAGGTGTAAAACTCCAGCAGGAAGGCAGCAAATGGCTGCACACGATCAGCTGCAAACACCTCACTTTGTCTAAATGGTGTGTTTCAGAATCAGATCTACGTGCCTGCAAAAGACCAGTCCACATGCTGCGGGGTCTGCAAGAACATTTCCTGCATCTACCAGCATGAAAACGGGACCACGGCTCTGTATAAGGTAGGAGAAGCTACTCAGGCCCTTCATCGGACCTGAAAGCAGCTGCAGCTGATGGTGTCACTGTTTCTAGCCGGGAAGGTCCTGGGTGTCAGACTGCGTGAAGTTCGACTGTTCCGACACCCTGTCCGGACCAACGCTCATCACATACTCCTACAGCTGCCCCCCCTTCAACGAAACTGAGTGTGTGAAGGTCAGTCTGCAGCACATCATGCTCAAGCAAGAGAGATATCTGTTTATCGCTGTGAGACACAGCCGCTACATCCCGAGAGGACAGGGAGCCGTCTGCTTCCTGATTGGACAGTTTGATTAGTCATCCAATCAGAGACAGGGGTGAAAGTAGTTTTGCTGGTAACGTTGCCAAAACCATCCTGCAACTTGTAGGTTCAACCCTTCTCCAACACAGCTGAATCAGATAACCGGCTTATGGCCAGGCCTCTGCAGAGCTGGACGAGGGAGAGGAGAGAGTGGAGTCTTCCTCGTGCAGAAGAGGGAATCCAGCTGTTTCTTTCAGGCGTGTTGGAGAAGGGATGCATCTAAAAGTTACAGGATGGTGGATCTCGAGGACCGAATCTGGTCACACTGCAGTAAACTGTTTGTTTTAACTAAATTTAGATAAAGGTCTATAAAGCTCCACATGGAGAGGAGCCAGATGTGGTGGCTTGGGCATCTGGTTAGGATGCCTCCTGGTGAGGTGTTCCTGCCACGTCCCTGCTGGAGGAGACCCCGGGGGGAAACCAGGACTCACTGGAGGGATTGTATTTCTAAGCTGGCCTGGGAGCGGGGAGGTCTGGGTCTCCCTAATTAAGCCGCCTTTCAAGGTAACCCTGGTGCTTCATGAATAATCTGAACACCTTTAAAACCCCGGTCCGGAGCCGCTGTGTAGTGACATCACTCACATCAGGCCAATCAGTGGACTCCAGCCTGTGGACGCCGCGCTAGCTGCACGACTCGACACGCTTTGAACAAAGTCGGTACGGCCAAAGTGGAAATGCCGTTTCCGTGTGGGAGTCGTGTAAGGTTGGGTAGAGGAGGTACTGGTGGAAAAGTGCCGTTAAGCTGCTTCCACTTAAGGTGCTTTTCCATCAGTACCTGCGCGACGCGACTCTACCGGCCCGGGCAGTACGATATTGTACTGGATTGCTTTT
>JBAMHV010000001.1:1974498-1987018 GCA_037177535.1 Pseudomugil gertrudae | reverse complement strand
GCGTTTTTGTGAAATTGCTACGTTTTTCCCTGTGGACAAACGTAGGTATTACACAATTTAGTGTGAGACTGGGTTGTGGAGAGAGGGAAGTCTGGGCTTCTCTCCTTAGGCTGCTTCCTAAATACACGTGTAAATACAATAGGTATAAACACTCATTTATTCCAACTTCCATAAAACTCATTAATGAGCAAAGATGACACGTCCGTCAGTCATAATGCCAGGTCTTCTATGTAGAGGTTTTGTCTTTTTGTACACAAAAATTTTACTTATTTATTTTTTATTTGGTTTTAGTTTGTCTATTGTAATGGTGTTGTATGTTGTTGTTTTGTGAATTACTGCTGTTATTTTGTACTGGTTCTGTTGTGCAGCGGTGTCCCTTTTAGCCAAGCCAAATTTCTCCCAAGAGGAGACAAATAAAGAATTTTTAATCCTAATCTTCCCCCGCGACCCGACCTCGGATAAGCGGTGGAAAATGGATGGATGGATGGACTTTTAGAGCCCTGAATGGACAGGCCCCTCGGTACATCAAAGACCTCCTATCTCCTCACTCTTCTGACCGCACTCTCCGGTCCTCGGGCCAGAACCTCCTGATGGTCCCAAAGACCCGCTTTAAACCTCGAGGGGACCTGTCCTTTCAGGCTGTAACCCCCAGATTGTGGACTACCCTGTCCTTGTCTCTCCGAGAGGCCGACTCTGTTGATTCTTTTAGAAAGCAGCTGAAGACACTTTTATTCAGACAAGCTTTTAGTTGACCTGGTTTTATGTTTTATTGAGTTTTCATTATTGTCTCATCTTTGTTGTTTTTATTTTTTAAAATGTTTTTTTGATATTGCAGCACTTTGTAAAGCACTTTGTGATTTTTATCTGTGAAAAGTGCTACATAAATGAAGTTTACTTACTTACACTGAAAGGGTAAAACAAACTGAGCTGTGCAGCTTCTTGCCAGCGTTGCTGCAAAACAAGGCCCTGGTGCAACAACCTCTCTGCATGCTTTATTCCCTCTGGATAAAACACTGACTCATCATCATGTACCACACACTGCTGTTCAGCGCTGTACCATGTAATGGAAAGGCAGCGTGTACATACGAAGCAGTACTTTACTTTGTAACTACTTGAATCCACTGGAAAATAAACCCTCATTGTTGGTTCTGCAGTAATACATCCGTGGGTCACACTGCGCTGTTGGGTGCCTTGGTGTTTCTACCTTCCCCCAGGTGGAGGTGGCTGTCACTCGCCTGTAGGGGCTGCACCTCAGCCATCTCAGGTGGCCTGGAAAGCCCCTGCCACTGCAACACACACTCAAAGCAGCTGTTTTATTTTTGGAGTGGCTGCAGGCACCGCGGCTCGCTCCTAAAGACTCCTGCTCAGTTCAGGATGAGACGGCCCAGTGGCACCCTGAGCCGGGATTAACAAGCCGAGAGCAGCTTGCCCCGTCAGCCGCTCGCTGAAGGTAAACCAGTCAAATTGATTGACAAGCTGGTGGTTTGTGATGCTGAGCGACTGGTCAGATGCTGACTTGCAAACAGGGCGTAGCGTTTGCTAGCACGTGCAGGATTTCTAACCTGAAATGCATGATATGGGACGTGCTAAGGTTAACGAGCTTGTGTGAAACTTATTCTGCAGGTTTTCATTGTGAAAGCCAACCCCACAGTGATTACACCTTAATCATTTCCAGGCATTTTAACCTGCTCAGCTTTAATTAAATGAAATGTCTGCACCTCATTTCTCACTGCAGACCTTTTGTTTCCTTTGCAGACCATCCAGCAAAACACAAGCAACGCATATTTCCACCTCCTGTAAGTGTTTCACATTCATAATGTGCTGGTATTACTTCGTGTAAGTTCTTAAAAGCTGGACGGATCGAGGTCACGACCCAGTTACACCACAAAGCTAAACTTACACTTTCCACTTTTGAGCTGCTGCAGTGGAAACCTCCCAGATGTCCAACCCCGCAGCCTTAAATGGGGGACGTCTCATGTGTCAGCTTGTCACCGGGTGGCAGGAGTCACTTTGAGCGCAGGGATTCATGATAAAACCATCTCACGTTGTTGGGATTTCAAAGCAGAGCGAACAATTAGAGGTCTTTCTCTGCAGCAGCTCCTCCATTTTGAATGTTCAGGTCTTCAACAAGCAGGAAGTGTCAGGCAAGGTCAGGTTTATCTGGCTCGTCTTTAATCAAACTGATGGCGACATAACATAAATAAGAATTTAGGAGATATTGTCGTGGGGGAACACAAGGCTAAGCTCCCGGATTTGCGCCTGGGATTGATTTCCAGCAAACTGAGGCCGTTTCAGCGAAAGCAGGACGGCAGGCAGCAGCTGCTCGGTGTCAGGACGTTCGCTCTTATTTCCCTCCGTCTAAAATTAGACCGAGGATCTTTTCTTGTGCCAGTCAAAGGCCCTCTTATAATCCACGAGAAAGGGAACAATCTAGCTCAACTAAACTTAGTCACATTTAAACTCTAACAAAACGACCTCTTTGCTGCTCATTTTTATATTAAAACAAATAAAAATAGTGTCCGTTTAATCCATTATTCTGTTTTTTTGGGAGATGTTGGCTAAATACTATCATTTACCTCCATGCTGGGACTTGCTCGCTCTCCTGGACGTCATCTTCCTTCAGCTTTACTTTTATTTTCTCAAGAGGTCATTTTTAATTTCCACAGTCTCCTTGAGAGACTATTTTCATAAGTAGTTTGTCATCATTTCTGAGTAGCTTTGCCATGAAAGACAGCTTTACATGCCATTCTATTTCCAGGCTTTTTGTAACCTCGCAGCATCTTCTGGACCCAATTCAGCCTTTAGGAAGCAGCTAATGAACCTGTGGTCATGAAAGGTTATTGTTTCCTAAAACCAAGCGAAAACTCGTCCCAGATCAGTACAAGCTGGAAGAAAGCCTGCAGATAAACCTGAACACACCAATGAATGAAACAGAAAATGTCTTACAGTTACAAAACAATGGAGTCAAACATGAGTAAAAGGTTTTAATGGATTCATTTAATTCATGAAGCACCTTCAGATCAAAATGACGACCTATCGAGATTAAACGTACACAAATCTTTACAGATCATGTAGAAAAAAAAACACCAGCGTACTCTACATCAGCAAAACAGAGACACAAGAAGCGGAAATAAAACAAAATACATGAACAAGGCTGACAGCGATTAAACAAAGCCTTTCGTGGTAACGTCCATAACGTCATCTCATTTTCAGGCAAAGCTTTCTCTTCGCCCTTCCTGTTTGAGACGTAACTTCTAACTTACTACTTTTACTTTCTTCCTGCATACTTACTGCCATCATTCCAGCATCTTTCCACCCAGATGTTGCAGAGAGAACGTTGTTTATTTCCCACCATTAACCAGGATCTCTTTACACACCCGTTTATGGGTTAATGGTTTGGTTTTACTGGCCACAACCAGTAAGCTAGTGAGTATCCTTCCTGTCATGTTTTCTGGTGTATCGCCCAAATAAATAATGCTGAAGTTCACATCCAGTTTGGATCCCAGAACTTTAATAAGAGATGATTTTACATATGCTCGTAGAAACCCAGGAAGTTTGGATGTTCATTGATAAGAGTTGTCTTTACCAGGAAAATTAGCACAAAGTCAGAGCATAGCTGTTTAGTTGTTCCAGTCGAAGAGGAAAGAAGTCACAAACATGTGGAATAAGTTACAAGTGAAGCGAGTGGTTGGCCCGCTGATCTACTTTGCACTAGATCAGCGAGCCAACCTACCCCAGTGAGACCAGTAAATACCGTTGTTGGGGTTGGAAACATGTCAGGCCACCAGGAAAGTGGCAGCTGACTCGTTTGTTTGGGGTTAAGATGGCCTTCAGCTGTTTTGCACCAGATGTTCCATAAGCGGTTTGCATTAAAGGAAAAGGACCAGATTTATATTTTGTTTATCCTAAAAAGCTGCTTGCAGTCAGGAGATGTAATTCTCTGACACCTCCTGCATTTAGCAGCTCGATCTAAAACCTCGAGTTTAGCTGACTTAGCTGGTAAAGTCGCTTCAGACAGACTTGTTGGGGAGGGTAGAATTACCTTTGGAGGTTTGGTAGTTAGCATGTGCAATGAGGTATGGATACAAAAGAAAAGGGTCTGGAAAAAAACATGTTTTGCAGATATACGTTTTGCTTCTCTCCTTATCTGCAGAAATTAGAGCTTGAAATTGAGAAAGTGGTGACGTGATAGTGGCTTTTCCTCAATAAGGCGTGATTCACAAGTCTTCATAAAAGTGTCCAGCTGTAAGGAGAAAAAAAGGAAAATTTTTAGCTTGTCTGAATTATGACGTTATAAAAACAGAGAATCACAGGTCACTGAAAATGTTCTGTGATGGGAAAAGACTGATCAATATTTCCAGCTACTAAGGGACTCATTCAAATCATTACCAACCTCATTCTTATGCTTTGTCACCATACATTTTTATCCCTCTTTTGTTTTGTGTGATATTTTCTTCTGATTCAGTCCCTGGCTAAACTGTTTTCTACCATTTCTAACATGAATGTTGCTTTGGTGAATGAACTGGTTTTGTTGTGGCACTTCTCAGTTATGGTTCAATGAGCTGACGTGTCTCATCCATCTTGCAGGAGCGAGAAATGCTGATGGACGTCTGCTACAGCAACGGGTTGGATCCGGACTTTTCCCAGCAGTATCCGCCGCCGCTACTGCCAAAGCCGGGGAAAGACAACGCCAGGCTTCAGAAACTCAAGAAGAAAAGAGCCAAGAAAAAAGGCAGCCTCTCCCAGACGCCCATCCCCTTCCGATCCTGTTTGTCGCCTGTCAATGAAGCGAGCACAGACCTCGAGCACAGCGACCAGTCCAGCCCGCCCAGGACACCGGATTCATCATTCATCGCAAACTCTTCAGTATCCAGTTTCCCCTTCGGATCCTTCTATAATCCCTCTGCATCTGCATTCCCTCAGCCTCAGAGCAGCTCCCACGGGCAAATTGGCAGCTTCCAACCTCCACCCCACGCAGCCCAGATCAGAACCTCTGACAACCAAGTGGCCCCGCTGTACCAGTGCTCCTCTTTCTTATTCGATGATGCGACTCCTTTCATGATGCCACCATCCAGGCCCATTCCAGTACAATGCCTTCCCTCTGCCTTCATGTCAAACATCACTTCAAATTCCCATGGGTCAGTCAAAACAGTCTCTTCAGCTGCTATGTCGCAGTTCAGTCCTAAAATATCAACGCACAGCCTGACACTATCCTCTGTCATCCCCAGCTGTGGCCCAGGCCCAACACCTTCTCATGTTTCAGAGCTACCGTCTGTTCCAGTGCTGCTATCGGTTTCCAGCACACAACCGTTTATTCCCAGCCAGAGGGAGACAAACCCTAATTTAAAGAATGCTCTCCAGAGCCAGACATCATCTTGGACATCCAGACCCAGCAGCAATGGCAACTGTATTCATCATCAGATACCCTCTGAAGTAACCGCCTCAAAAATATCACTCGTTGAAGCAGGAAGAGAGGAAAGGCCTGAAGTCACATCAGCTAAGATTTATACATCAAAAGCAACATTTTATGAAATCTCTAGACCTTACTCTGTCCAGGATCTCACTGTATTAGACCGAAGCTACCAAGGAGCATCATTATCAGCTGAATTCGGGGCGGAAACAGCTTTAACAGCAGCTGATCAGAAACTGCCTTTGACGAGGATCCATGGTGGGAGACCTCAGACGCCTTACGTAACAACTCGAACATCCATACCCAACTTTGAAATCTCAACACCCAACCCATTTTTATCTACTGCAATGCCTGCTTTTAATTCCCAACATTTACAAGAACCTTTTATTATAAACGAGGAACCGAAACACAAACCCACAGGTCAAACTAACTTCATAAGTTATCCTCCTGCTGCATTAGAAGAATGGAAACAGTCTGGTATGTTTAACATGACCTCCATCGAACAGGTCAGCAATTACAAAGAGATAGAGAATACACGAAGGAGTACGATAAACCTGGACAGTTCAGAGTTGTACCATAGAGAGAACATCACCACAGCCGATGCACTTGTAGCCAAACCTTTGCTGATAGCATCCGTCAACTCACAGCTAAAGGTAGACGCAGGAAAGGACAGAGGTTCATCTTTGCCAAAAGTCCCATCCTTCCTTTCTGCTCCGAAGAATCTCAACCCTTCACCATCATTTTCAGCGCAAACACCACCTAATCCAAGCCCGCTGGTCTCCCCCGGTCGTCCTCCTGTTCTCGAGGCACGCAAATCTTTGTCATCACTATTGGAGACTCAAATGTCATTAGCAACCTCGAAGCCCAAATCCCGCTCTACATATTATGGTCTTACTCCAGCTGAGTATGTTGCCTACGGTGGAATCAGGACAACTCCATTACATCACAGCCCCACTGAAACTCTGACAGAAAAACCCAGCTCAGATGCATCTCCAGCTGGATCACCTGTCCCGAAGCATGAAAAACTGCTAAATGGACACGAGGATCTACCGTTTCCCAAGCATCCGGAGCTCCCAGCTGATTGGATTGTCACAAATAGTGAAGTTATGATTGAGGGAAACTGGTCTGGAGCTGAGAGTACTGAAACACAGTCGCTTAAAACATCCAATGTGGAAACAATAAAACCTGAACTCCCCTTTGGCTTGACACAGAAACCAGTGCAGGAATCCACAACTGATGTATCAACACCAAAAGCCTCATACTCTGAGGCTCCAATACCAATACCTAAAGCAGGTGAGGGACTCATTCAAAGTCTGGTACTGTTTCCCACAGAGGCAGGTCTAAAAATGGGCCCATCCCCATCTGATATCTGTGATTTTCCAGCTTTGCCCTTACTGAAAAATGTACAGCATAAACCAAATGTAGTAGAGGTTGTAAACAAAGTTTCCAATCCTGTTCACACCCCTCAGATTTATAATGAAACCTGCACTGAAGAATCCAGGGTTACATGTATAAAAGACCAGTCAGGAAAAATAAAGATGGCTCCACTTAAAGGGAGTCAGTCAGCAGTAAATATTCAACACACTGCCAAGCTTGTACACCACAAAGCTGAGGGTGAAAGCTTGGTTTCTCAATCCACCATCAGAGAGTTCGAGCCCAGATTGTCAGATATTCCTGCTTTGAACGATTCATTGATTTTGGGAATACAACAGGCCGCCAAAGTGATTTTAGAAACCTCACTGACCAGTGAAGTGATCAATGAAGCTGTTTTAGACAAACAAAAGGAGGAAGTTAATCACAAAATTAAAGCAAGGAGCGATATTCTGTCAAATAAGACAAACATGGAAAACATGTTGCCTTCTGTGGCTCATACAGAACAGACCACTGACAACACAAAACAAACAGAGCAATTCTCAGAAAAGTTAACGAAAGAACCAGATAACGAGGCCATTTCAATGTTACCACATAAGCCTGTTATAGCCTCTGTATGTCTGTCTGAGAGGAACACCACATTTATTCATCCACTGAGGGCAGAAACTCAAATTTGCAAGAGTAATCAGTCAGCAGAAAACAAAATCCCTTTGCCTACACCAAATGTGACCGATATAAACACTACTTTACCCTGTAAACACGCCACAGAAACTAAACCTGCCTTGCCTGGTACTACAACCCGACCATCAACTCTTTCAGGTGTTAATTTCCCTGTAAAGGTAGAACCATTACCTATGCCACCAAAAGAGCCAGAAAATTTAACCACAATCAATGCAAATGCACCTGTAAACATCCAGACAAGCATAGGATGGAGTAACCATAGTAAAGTTGTGCAAGAAGCAAGTTTGTTCTCAGGTAGGGGAGTAAAAGAAGCAATGGAAACCAGTCTTTTCAAAGTAGAAAACAGCCAAAAAGAAGTGATCTCCAACTTTTCGAAAGGAAACATACCAGTTAGTGAAGTCAAAGTTTCCAGTGACGCAAACCAGCTGAGCTCATTGATAGACACGGTTTCATCCAGACAGTCTGGACTTGTAGAGTCTATTCAATATGGAACTGCACAGTCAAATTTACCTGGCTTAGGAGGCCATTTTTACAGTAATCCAACCATTGACACTAACGTCCCCAACACAACTAATGCCAACACTGACCCAATACTGAGTGTTAAACCACCACTTAATACTACACAGACCAGTAAACCAATGGTGGCCTCGAGCCCAATCCTCAAGCACGTCCCACCAAAAAGCCCAAAAATGAAATCAGAGAGATCGGAGGAACGATCTGCTGCAAAGCCCCCGATGGATGAAGCATCCTCTCCTGTTCCAATTCATGGCAAACTGACTCCAACTCTTTTTGCTGTGAACAGATCTCCAGAGATACCGAGACACAAGATTAACTCCCAGTCTGCCATAAAAGAGAGTGTCCCTGTCATTCAGCCATTCATAAACAATCAATATTTATCAAGCCCACCCATAAAAACTAAAAGTTCCACAATGGAAACAACAGCATCCATCTCTACAGAGCATATTGTAGCTAACGCATCCTGTATGAGGGCGGAGCTGAAAAATAAGTCAAATCAAACCACTTTGCTTGCTCCCAATTCAATGAACTTTATTAGCGGCTCTATCAATGAAACAAAAACAACTCTTGAAACTAATGTTCATGTTGTAGATTCTCATACTGTCCCATATGTTGCTTTGTGTAATCTATATCCTGAAAATAGTCCAACTCTCAATGGAGCTACAACAGAATCTAAAGGTCCACACAGCCCACCAACTACAATTAAGCCATGGCCCGCAGTGAGATCGTCCCCTTTACTAGAGCCAAGAGTGTTGCACACACCTAAAAAAAGCTATACTCCTACCTTACCGCAGTCCTCTCAAACTCCCGTTTCTTACAGTTATATGACAGAAACAAAACCTCCACCGCTTATCCTTAAAGAGAAGATAAACCCACCCCTTACACCTTTTCAAACTGATATTCCAAGTAAAGCTGTTCAACAACTAGCTCCACCAGTCAATGAGAATCATTTAAATCCAGCTCAAGTAAAAGTACATTCCCCAAAGGATCACACAAAGACAAATATGTCACCAAATCCATTTGTAGAAGGAATACTCTCCTCCCTGGATACCAAAGGAAGCATGCCCACCCAACATCCCAAAACAGATTTAACTAGTGCAAACGCTCTAAAAACAACACCTCCCATTAAACAGGTAGAAGCAAGAGCATCCTCTGCCACTGTAGAGGTGAACCCTTCAGTTGACAGAACAGAATCCTCAAAGCCTCCTACCATTTTAAGCCAAGTTAGCTCTCACATGGGTGATGTTCAGCCATCAGCAGGACAGCCCCTAGAGAATGATTCCCCTGAAAAGCCAGCAACAGATACTGTCATGAAACCGCCCATAGTTAAAGCTGCTGTGATTGACTCTGCCACTCCTGCCTCTCTGCCTCAGGCCTCAGTCTCAGTCAAAGCTCCATCTCCAAACAGAGGAATGTCACCATCATCTCAGCAAAAAGCTGGACTCAAAGGCAAGGATGTTCTGAAGACCAAAACGACAGCAGAAACACCAGCAGCCCAACCCTCCATGAAGTCCGCGACATCAACTGCATCTTCAACTACTGACAATGAGCCTGTCACGGAGGGTGCATCTCCGGCATCCACTGAGCCCAAAGCAGCCAAGAAGCTGAAAGGCCTGAAGGGTAAGCTCAGCGGGTGGACACGGCTGAAGAAACACATGGTTGTTGAGCCAGACGAACCGAAGTTTCCAGAGCCGGAGGCCAAACCTCAGGCCAGTTCCACTGGCAGCAACGGGAAAACTGAGCAGGCTTGCGATGAGTCGCCCGTAGACCAACCTGCCAATCAGGAAGTCATCGAAAACAAAGAAAGTCCCAAAGCACTGAAGATGTGGGACGCGCTCCTCTTTCAAATGTTCTCCACCAAAGAGAAAATAATGCACCAGATCAATGCCAGCAAGAAAGAGCCTGAAGAGAGCAAGTCCTCCAAAGACAATCCGGCAGAGCTGCCTTCTTTCATCAACCGCCTGCCGGTTTTACTTTACAGCCCTCGATTTGATGCCAGGAAGCTGAAAGAAGCGGCAGAGAAGCCGCTCATGAAGATAGCAGCAGCATTTGAAATGGGGCTGATAAAGCGCAAATCGCAAGAGGATGAACGGAAGGATTTCAACAGAACAGCCAAAGGATTTGGTCCAAAAACACCCGCTGACCTACCTGATGACCCATAACGGATGATTTACAGCTGATTTACCTGATTATCTGGGATTTATCATATCGATGCATGATCTGTGATAAACTGGTGCTGTAGAGACAATGAGGATAATTAATTTAAAAACAGCAGTAAAAAGAGAAAGTGATGAATATTTAACCAAATGCTGGAGTTTTGACATTGTGTTTAAATGTTATCTGGTCTATTTATTATTTCAATCAAGTAAATATAACTAATATTTAAATATAAAACTGAATGAATGTGTAAAATACAGGCCATAGCACTTAAAATTAAATTACTAAAGTAGGAGTGAAATATTTGCACTTTTTAATGATAGTCAATCATGATTTATGTAATAAAAGTATGTAAATCAAAAGAGAGGAAGATCATTTATCTCCTGGTAGTAGAGTTTCTTTGTTGTTTGACAATGAAAGTATTGCGTAGACTGCAGGTTGTTGTCATGCTTTACATTTTTTCTATTTTTTTAAACAAAGTACAGCTTTTAGTGAACATTGCTGGCAGGCAGGTTTTATCCTCTGTAAGAAATAGGATTTTTTACATTCTGGAGCAACAGATAGGAAGCACGGATGTATAAAGAATAGAATAAAACGGAGGTTTGTCAGGTATGCGTTTAAAGATGGTGGCACTGAAATAAGGGAAGAAAAATCAACCACACAGGCTGGAGCTATGTAGGCTTAGCTAACATGGAAATCATTGTCTATAAGAAATACACGTGTCTGGTTGATGATTTTCACTGAAATCTGGAAACATGTGATGATGCTAATGTTGCTAAAATAATAGTAACACCAATCTCTGGCAGGTTGCTTTGGTTAAGCTCCAATAAAATGCTCAATATTTCAGATATTCTTTGGTTTTAGTGTAACTTTACTTTCTAATACTTAACACATGCTAAAATAATAATGAAATTACAATTAACTCAGCCTTCTCTGTTCACTGTTAAGTTTTTATGTAATAATTTATGTAAAGTAAATGTCATGGCAGTTAAAAAGTTGCATTCTTAGCAGAGCGGTCAATGTGGCCAAAAATGTGTTGTGATGTAGTTTATTCTTTGTCTTAATGACATTGCCGACTCCATCAGTGTGACTAAAACCAGCTAACTAAGCTAACTAGCATAAAAAACTGTTAAAACTACATTAAACCACAGCAGATTTTCATCAAGTTTGGCAGATTCAGATTGTACTTCAGTTCTTTGGGTCCAAACAACAGAAAAGTTAACCTCACGTAAATATGCGAGAGTTATCTCTGATCCAGAACCTGTGTGGTTGCATTATTAAGAGTCAAACGACCCCCCTGCAAGGTCGAGGATTGCCCTCGGCTTCTGAAAAGTATGGCTACGTTTTGATTGTAAGACGTAACATGCATGTGAAAATACCACTGCATGAAGTTTATAATGGAGACGATGGAGTTGAGATAAGATTTTATGAATAAAATAGAGGGATGGCTTCAGAAGGAGTGCAGATGTTGAGGAGGCCGATGCTTCAAAAGAATAGAGAGTTTTGCTTTTGCCATAGCCGGTATGGGCACGTTGTGGTGAGTGGGACTAAAGTCCCATAAACAGAACACGGCCCTATTTATTACACTGATGCTTAACGTGTCTTTTGTTCACTGTGTGATTTATAAAAATTGATAAAGTGATGTAAAACTTTTCCATGGTATTCGTCCTTTTTCATTAAGCAGTTAGAACGCTAGTTCCCAGCTAGCTAGACTACATTTTTAACACTATGTCTGTGCAAAGTTTTACCTGCTCACCAGAAGCATGCAAACTGAGTTGCAACCAAGCAGCAACTTCCTTTGGAAACTTCCAATGCAAAACTCCCAGAAATTGCAGTTTCCCCTTCCAAAACAGATCACATCTCCATAATCTCCCATGTTACAAAGATCAACGTCACAGCAGCAATAAACATGTTTACAGCCGGGTTTTAGGTTTAATAGTTTAAGTTAATTTTTTAACTAATCTGTTTAGACGGTTATGCATAATTAGGGGTGTGTTCTTTTGATTGACAGGCGTCCAATATCTGCTGGCAAGACGACACAAACAGACACAAACAGGGTTTTTAGCTGGTTTTATAGCTATAGCCAACCTACATCTATTAGCTGGTTAGCTCCTGTTAGATCCAATTTAGCTCAGTTAGGTTTACTTGAACCAAATCATGTATTTGATGTCCAAGTTGAGTGCTGCTGTTTGTCTTAAAGGAGATATATGATGCTTTTAAATCCTTGTAACATGTAAGTCAATAATTTATTGTCTGTATAAAGTAGAACCGCAATGCTTTGGTCTGAATTCCTGCTTATTCTCGTTCCACACACACACACCTTATAACCCTGTTCTGAGGTGTGTATCGCTCCACACACACCTTATAACCCTGTTCTGAGGTGTG
>JBAMHV010000001.1:1940306-1953716 GCA_037177535.1 Pseudomugil gertrudae | reverse complement strand
ACCATGATGTAACTGCACACCATAACGTCACTCTGGTCACCATAACCTCTCTCTGAGCACCATAATGTAACTCTGCGTACTATAAAGTCACTCGGAGCACCATGATTTCACTCTGAGTACCATAATGTAACTCTGAGCCCCATGATGTAACTGCACACCATAACTTAACTCTGAGCACTATAAAGTCACTCTGAGCACCATAACATACACTCTGAGCACCATGATGTAACTGCACACCATAACGTCACTCTGCGCATCATGATGTCACTCTGAGCACCATAACGTCGCTCTGAGCATCATAATGTAACTCTACGCACCATATTGTCACTCTGCGCACCATGATGTCACTCTGAGCATCATAATGTAACTATGAGCACCATAACATCACTCTGAGCACCATAATGTAACTCTGTGCACCATATTGTCACTCTGTGCACCATGATGTCACTCTGAGCATCATAATGTAACTCTGAGCACCATAACGTCACTCTGAGCACCATAGCCTCATTTTGAGCACCATAATGTAACGTTGTGCACTATAACATCATCTGAGCACCATAACGTCACTCTGAGCACCATAATTTCACTCTGACCACCATGATGTAACTGCACACCATAACGTCACTCTGAGCACCATAACCTCACTCTGAGCACCATAATGTAACTCTGAGCACCATAACATCACTCTGAGCACCATGATGTAACTGCACACCATAACGTCACTCTGCGCACCATGATGTCACTCTGAGCACCATAACGTCACTCTGAGCACCATAATGTAACTCTGCGCACCATATTGTCACTCTGCGCACCATGATGTCACTCTGAGCATCATAATGTAACTCTGAGCACAATAATGTCACTCTGCACACCATAACGTCACTCTGAGCACCATATTCTCACTCTGAGCCCCATAATGTCAGTCTGAGCACCATAATGTAACTCTGCGCACCATAACGTCACTCTACACACCATGATGTAACTCTAAGCATCATAATGTAACTCTGGGCACCATAATGTCACTCTGCGAACCATAACGTCACTCTGAGCACCATAGCCTCATTTTGAGCACCATAATGTAACTTTGTGCACTATAACATCACTCTAAGCACCATAACGTCACTCTGAGCACCATAACCTCACTCTGAGCACCATAATGTAACTCTGCGCACTATAAAGTCACTCTGAGCACCATAATGCAAGTCTGAGAACCATAACATCATTCGGAGCACCATGACGTCACTCTGAGCACTATGACGTCACTCTGAGCACCATAACGTCATTTTGCACATGATAACTGCACTCAGAAGACCAATGTGTCACAATATGCACCATAATGTCACTCTGAGCACCATAATGTAACTCTGTGCACCATAACGTCAATCTGAGCACCATAACATCACTCTGAGCACCCTAACGTCACTCTGAGCACCATAACGTCACTCTGTACACTATAACGTCACTCTGAGCACCATAATGTCACTCTGAGCACCATAACGTCACTCTGAGCACTATATTGTAACTCTGAGCACCATAATGTCACATTGTGCACCATAATGACACTCTGAGCAGCATAATGTATCTCTGTGCACTATAATGTCACTCTGAGCACCCTAACGTCACTCTGAGCACCATAATGTAACTTTGTGCACTATAACGTCACTCTGAGCATCATAACATCACTCTGAGCATCATAACGTCACTCTGAGCCTCATAACGTCACTCTGAGCACCATAATGTAACTCTGAGCACCATAACGTCACTCTGAGCACTAAAATGTAACTCTGAGCACCATGACGTTCTCTGAACACCATAATGTAACTCTGTGCACTATAACGTCACTCTGAGCATCATAACATCACTCTGAGCATCATAATGTAACTCTGCACACCATATTGTCACTCTGCGCACCATGATATCACTCTGAGCACCATAATGTAACTCTGAGCACCATAACGTCACTCTGAGCACCATAATGTAACTCTGAGCACCATAATGTTACTCTGAGCACCATAATGTAACTCTTAGCACCATAACGTCACTCTGAGCACCATAATGTAACTCTGAGCACCATATTGTAACTCTGAACACCATATCGTCACTCTGCGCACCATAATGTCACTCTGAGCACTATAATGTAACTCTGAGCACCATAATGTCACATTGTGCACTTGAAGTGTTATGAAAACAGTCAACACGTCCCTTTAAAGCCCTACACATGAAAAAATGGTGTTTAAAGCCTGTCTTACAGGTATTTATTTGGTATTTATTTGGTTCCTGGAGGGCAGAAGACAAGTGTCAGATTGTGATCAATACATTTTTGAGCCTATTGACCACGTTTTTATGGCTCAGAAAGTCTATGTACCAAAAAAACACATTGGGCCTTCAAAACGCAGCTGCCAGAACAAATACTAATGCCATGTTCTCTGCAAATGATGATCTCTACACACAAATATGCACACACACACACACACACACAAACACACACTTTTCTATTTGATGTGGCACATCTGCACAAGATGATTTAATAAAATACTTCCTTAAATGTTTCTTTTATGATGCCTGTAATGTACAATGTCTGTTGACACTAAATGGGAAGTAACTGTGCTTCGTGACAGCCTGTTCAAGGGATTTTGGTTTCAACGCGGTCTGAAAGATGTTCATTAAAGTTGTTCAGCACTGAGGTCATAGGCAGAGATAGTGATGCACAGAATTTCATTACACTCACAGGTGTTTCTCATAATCTGGCAATGGAAACGTGCATCATTAAGGGCACTTCTGCATTTAATTCAGTATGGCTACACTGTGCTGCACTGCATGTGCCAGTTATGACATCAGTACTTAACTGTTCAAAGTATGAGTTGTATATTTACAAATGTGTCATTATAATCATAAATGTCCACCGTTAAAATGCAGCTGTGACGGAATATTTCCAGCATCTGTGCAAAGGGGCTTGATGAGGCGCTGTTTCATGTGTTTTTACTGTATATTTTTCAACGCAACTATAAAGGCTTAAGGTATGAAATTCTTTGTGAGGAAAAACTGGCAGATTCAGGATGGAGCAGAGGTGACTATACCCTCGCTCACACAACTTCTCCATAACAATATGCACCAGTATCTTTAAAATGAAAAAGATCTTGATTCATTCATGGTGCAATCAAGTCCCTTCTGTTTCCTGCTCGGATGGAGTGTTTTACTATTTGACTTGACCTGATCGGCTTTCTAATAGTTACGTATTTCTTCTGTTCCCGTATTTTACGGAGTTACTGTCACACACATCTGCCTCAACACATTTTTCTAGAGTCATTTCCTTCATTTAGTAATGTTTAGGTATCTTGTGAAGACGACATTCAGGCTGTTTTCTCAGTTTTTTTTAAACAGAAATGTATTTTAATGTAATTTTAATGAAGGCTTATTCTAACAGGTTGTGAGCCTGCATCATGTGTTTTCCTCTCACCTGATGAGATTCTGCAGGAGCTGCCTGCTGGAGCTTCTTCTCCTGATGGACTCTGCCATGCTGGACTGGACTCTTCCTGCTCTGCGGTTCTGGTTCTGGTCCTGGTTCTATAGTTTCAGTCCTTTGCTTCAGCTGCTCTCCTTTTCTTCTTCTGTCAGTTGCTCATGTTGGCTTCTCTCTCGCTCTCTCTCTCTCTGTTTAGAGGCAGATCTCCCCTCCCTCCATGTGGTTTTCATTGAAGCGTTTTGACCCCCCTCCACATCCTAACAGAGGTCATGTGACTCTCCCAAGGGGGAAGTAAGATGATATCATTACAGCGGATCGGTGACAATATTGTGTGCATGTATGTTGTATTTGTGAGGAAACAGTGATGGAGAAACTGAGCTTGGCTCTTAAAACAGGAACATTGACAGAGGTATAGGTGATCAATTTCTTTGTTATTTTTCTGGGAAAAAGGTTTGAACATTTTCAGTACATGTAACAGAAGATCTCTGATAGCTCTATTAACTTATTTGTGTGCTGCTGAACATCCTGAAAAAGCATTAGGAGGTAAGTTTGACTTCAGCAAACCAGAGCAGATGTTAAAGGTCATCGACTTGATAATTGATCACATTTTTCCCCCCGTTCTTCTGTTTTCTGAGTAGCAGAGAAAACAACCAGACGGGTCAAGTTCAGCCCATAAAGATGAGATATACGTCCTGGTTTGGCATTTCAAAACAATGTAAAAGCCCAAATTTATGTCTAAACATGAAACAGGATCTGTTTGTTTCAGGTATTTTATCAGTTTGTGTTTAAATCTTCCACATACATGCTTCTTCCAGCTGTTTATCCTGTGGTAGAGCAGCAGGACATTTTTAATGGGGTGGCCAACCGAAGGCACTGTTTTATGGGGTGACCAGTCAAAAGATATCAGCATTGTCCAGCAGGATTGTTGGTAATTTTGGTTTGAATTGGTGTGTGAAACATCAGGTTCCAGGGTGCCTGCGTAACACGGTTAAATAGGTTCAGGTTAAATCTGCTAAACAGGAAATCCACGAAACCTGCTGCTTTAACACTGTAGTTACATCACATACTGTAGTAGCAGCAAGGCATTATGGGTAATGCTCAAAGCAGCGGAGGATATGGTGAGGTGTAAGTGAATGTGAATATTAATTGAGTTACTGAAAAGTGTTCTGCGATGGACTGGTGATCTGTCCAGGTGTACTCTGCGTCCCACCTGCTAGTAGCTGGGATGGCCTGGGACAGACTGGGAAAGGCTTGGACTGGTTGGGATATGCTGGGATATGTTGGGAAAGGCTGGGACTGGCTGGGTCTACATTGAATCAAAACACAATTTTAACTGATAGATTCTTCCTCAGACTTTTAATCAGACATTTGTGTTTTAAAATAAAACATAAACAGGAAGCTGCAGAATCACATTAATGATTCAATTTAAATATTTACCATCATGCTTTAAAACCTACTCGGGCAATTTAAGAACAAATGATCCAAAATGGACGTTTTGGAGACATCTCCTGAACTAAAACCTTTCTTAAGTCTCTCCTGCTTAACTGGATCAGAGTTGGTCCCTGCAGAGATTATTTATTTTACGGTTGCTTAAAGGTGTTAGCTCCACAGCTGCAAAGAGATATTCATCTCAAACCCTTTTCTGTTTATGTTTCTATTTCTATTCACTCATTTCAGCTTCCCTTCAGTTAACAGGTAAGTTTACTTCTACAAACGTATTCAGGTGGACTCAGAGGTTGCAGAGACATCTCGTTCTGGATATGCACATTTTCAGCATACGCCTGCAAAATAAGCACAGGGCTCAAAGGGTTTGTCAAATGAAGCTAGCTTACAAAAGGTTTTATGCTTTCTGCTAAAACGTCAGATATGAGCAGCGCCTGAGAGCTTGGAGGACTAACGGGTGTGTGGATCTGGTTTCTGTTCTGCAGGTTATGAATAAGACATGTCAGCTCAGAACAGGAGCAGCTGCTGGAGGCGACAAGTGGTCCGAGTCACACCAACGTTCGATCGTCGCTAATGGCGCCAGGATGTTTGTTTACATGTTTTTTTTCTTGTTTGTGTTGCAACATGAAGTTAAGAGTCATTTTTTGTTCATGGGACATTAGTGGAACTTTTCTCTTTTAAAGACTCTATCGGTCGAACACACACAGATGTGCATTAGGTCACCCAGGCAACTCCAGCCAACACTGATTCAAACACACGGAGACACACACACACACACACACACACACACCCACACACACACACACACACACACACAGCCTTCTTATGTTCCCTCCCCCTCCAAAAGATCCTGCAAGAGCTTGAAACACTCACAAACACTCCACAAAACGGTTGTCATGGCAACACTCCTACAGCACCTAACTCAGTGTTGCGATGAGGCTTACGGTGGCGGATGGAGTCACCACCCACCCCTGAGCTGACAATGTCAACACTTTCCTAAGTGTTTCCCCGGAGGAGGGGGCTGGCCTGCAGAGTTAAAACACAACACACTGCGTTGTCCCGAGAAAACCCCAAAGCTGCAGTCACTCTGATTTTCACGCACAGTTCCCAGTTAGCTTGCCTCACTTCTTCCACACGTTGATCATAAGTGATACTTGAGCCTGTTTGCATAATATTTATAGCAGCTTTAAGAAGTGTTTTAACATACAGAAAATGAGGTAAAAAGAAATAAAAAACATGAGCTGCAGCTTTTTAAAGTTAAATGAACACATGACGTGTTCCACCATTTATTTAACAAGAGTTACACTGCATCCGTAGGAAGAGATACAAGCCGTGCTTCCACTGTGAGGAATCTTATTCACAAGCACCAACTGCTCTGAACCGTTACCAGCCTACCCAGGATTGGACCCTGCTCAGAGAAATGGTAAAACTCAGAGATCACATCTCAGAGTTCAGGAGAACTCCCACAGAGAACAGCAGCATGGAAACTGGAGTCTATCCCAGCAACGAGCAGGGACGACCAGGTACAGTCCAGGCTGTACCTGGACTGGTTGCCTGCCATTTGCACGCTCCGAGGAACCAAATAACCTAACATGCCTGTGTTTGGATGGTGGGAGGAAGCCTGGGTACCCAAACCTCCTGCAGGCTGAGGCTTGCACCAGTGAACCACTACGCCACCGTGCAGCCCGAGCTCCCAGTAGACACAGTAAAAGACATCATGCATTGTATTAAATATGTTTATGTACACTACAAATCAAAAGTTATGACACACTTTTGTAGTGGTTTTAATGGGAAAATGTGTCCAAACCTTTGACTGGTTTAAACTAGATACGCTTGTTTTTACTTTTGATGCTTCCGTCTCGCTGCTGTTGCACTGGAATCACCCTGCTGCGCACAAACATGGACTTTATCTTATTTTATTGCATCTCTGTTTTGATTTAGGTCATATTTACTTCATGTTAAGAGCCGGTAAAGAAAAGTTCCTGTAATTAACTCTGTATGTGTCAAACGTTACGCTTATTCTCTAAACATCTGAAGTGGGAATGATGGCGCAGATTCAGCCAGAATGAGCAGATTACACTACAAACCTCGTTGTGATTAGTTCGTACAAAAGAGGGATTTTCTCCATTAAGATAATTTACTGGTAATTATAGCAATATGTGCTTTCTGTTTTTGATCATTGCACCAGGCTACCCCCCTCCACTCCACTCACATTGAGGTTGATAGTTAGTCAACAGTTCTTCCAAGTTTACCAAATAGTTTGGAGAGTCAATCTGAGCTTTGGCCTCGGGGTTTCCGCACAATGCTTAGCTCTTGGACTCCCTGTGCAGCCTCTCTGCTTGCAGTAAACGTTGCCAGCTGTGCCGTAAAGAAGGCATCTCAAGCAGAAAAGCAGCCGCTGTCGATTTGATGAGGCAAATGAGGGAACGGATTCAATGCGAATGACGTCAACACAGAGCGTGCAGCAGCTAATCCAAGAAAGTTGAAGTTATTACAGGCTGCTGGAGATAAAACCAAAACGGTTTCCGGGCTTAGTCTTTGTTTCAGAGTAATGATTTATTGATGGACTTAATGCGTAGGGAAGCGTGTGGAAAATAGCTTCGACACTGATGGATCACTAAAAGGTGCAAAGATGACAGTGTTTTATTTTACAAGATTAGCATAAAAACCGCCTCTTCTGTCGTTGTTATGTACCTGTTTTTTACTCTTTTCACCCTGACAAAGCTTTTCCATCTTCCTATTTGCTAAAAAGATGCTGTTGATAGGAAATAGTAATTTCATGTTTTAGCTTTTCCCAGTAACAATTCTCACGGATGTTATGAGAGCTTCTTAACCAAGCAAGCTTAGAGAAAGCACATCTGATCAGGGCTACCTGCACAAAAAAAAACATGTGGTGTCTGCCAAAGCTCTTTGAGAGAATAATAATAACTCATTTCTCCCCAAAAGTCAAATAAAAACAAAACCAAATCCCTTCTCTGACAGCTCCACGGTGTGTTACTGGAGCAGACGGGAGGGCTGCGGTTCAGATTTCATGCTTTGTTAGTTTTTTTTTAAGTTGGCCCCTGAGCCTGAAAGTCACTCAGACTTTCCTCCCCTAAATGTGCACGTGCACGTGAATGAAATCAGACTACTTCAGCTGAACATGGTGGTTTTTAGATCACAGATTCAGCAGAATGATGAACGGAAAGGACCATCTGAACCTGTCCGGACTCGATCACATCATGGGCTGACCCATCTTCTGTGGAAACTCCTCGAGACAATCTAAACAGCGCTGCAGTGGTGTGTGTGGCCTCCACGTACAACATCTGGACCCGATGAGACCCGGATGTTCTCCTGAGGCATCTCCTCCCAGATCAGAGCATCACTCATCCGGGACAGGCTGTGTTGCGACGTGATCGGGATGGATGGAATGAGACGGTCCACAGGTCTGGTGAACGGGCCGGTAATATCAGGGATGGGGGACCTCATACTGAAAGCTTTAAATGTCTCCCTGCTCCAAAACCAGAATCAAATGAATGAGTCACTGTGCAGATCTTGATAAACTGTGGGATCAATTTGATTTGAATCGTGCTGGACCGGGAAGGATGGAAAACCTTCCAGGACCAGAGTTTCACACCTCTGGTGTATGGCATCATTGTCTCCATGCTGCCACACTTCGGTCATGATGTGTTGTCCCGCATTAGTTACAGCTGGTCTGTGGATCTCAACATGGTGCTGCATAGCTGTCAGCGTACCTTTGCCTCCTCCCATCACTGACCCACTGCCAAACCAGTCATAGAGAGAGTCTCTACTATCTCCAGACTCTCTCATGTCTGTCAGATGAGCTTAATGCTCAAATCAGGTTGCACAGTGTTGGGCTGAGAGCACAGGTCCTACTTGTGGACGTAGGGTCCTCCTACCACCCTGATGGGTCTGTTTCCTACTGTGTGAGTGGAAACATGCGTAGTAGTGTCCTGCTGGAGGTCGGTTTGTTGTAGTCTCGCAGTGCGATCCTGCTTCTGGGTTCTTGTCCTTCTACAACCCCTTTCACATCTGTTGGTATACTGGCCTTTCTCCTGGTATCTCAGAAAAATGTTGTTGATATATTTTAAAGTGAATGATTGCATAACCACTGGCGACCTGTCCAGGGTGTACCCCGCCTCTCGTCCGATGTCAGCTGGGATTGGTTCCAGCCCCCCCTGCCAACCCATTTAGGGAACAAGCGGTAATGGATGAATGGATGGTTGTATAATCCTATAAAGCAATCATATTTGATACAAGTTTCTCAGACATTTTGCATCACTTTATGGTAGAAACTGAATTCAAAACCCTGCTGTGCACCATATGATATGTTATGCCCCCTGGTGGACACCAACAACCAGAAGAATACAATACAATCAATTTTACCTCTCACATAGTAAAAAATACTAAACAGCAACAAAGATTTAATTATTTTGTTTTTTAAATTCAGTGAAAGGGTCATATAAAGCTTTAGATATTAAAAATGGGCCTTCTCTGTTCAGCTGTTCTTAAGATGAGTTTTAAAGTGATAAAAACCTGAATGCTTACATTTCCCTGCTCAGTAAAACCAGCTTTTTATGGATTACGGCTCTACTAAAAGGACAAAATCACACTGTGTAAAAAGTTTCACACAAAACCTGACAGCACTGTGATCCTCCAGCGCGTTCAGAGCATCTGTGGGTGTTTCCATCGCTCACGTGCAACAAACTGGTGACACATCTGGGAAATATTCATGACTGAAAAGCAGCCAGCTTTGTCTCACACAGTGGAGGATTTGATGTCAGCTAACTTCATCTAACTTCTAAAACCTTTCAGATTTTAGCTTATATCTTTACATTTTTAGCTGGAAAAACCAGCATCCTCTCAGCACATGAAAACATCTGTTAGACACGTCTAGTACCTGCGTATACGTGTGTTAGCTTGCTTTTTTTTTTTTTTAACATGTCTTGTCCAGCATTAAAGCAGACAGAATAATGGTCTGGCTGCTGTACTGTGCTGAGCACATTTGCTTTGCCAAGAGGATCTTCATGTACGGTATATACAGTATGTATAAACAGAGATCCTCATAGTCACAATTCTTTATTTATTGTTTATTTTGAATGAACATTTGTTCAACATGATTTACATGTGTTGCTGGACCCGACCGGAAAATACACGGAAAGGAGAGAAAGACAGTAGAAAGGAAAAACAAACAAAACACAAATAGAAAAGAGAGTGACTCCACAAAAGGGGAACCCTGCAAGCCAACCAAACGCTATTCCATCCGTCACACCTGCACATAAAACAAAACAAAATATCTCTCGGGGTCCCACAGGGAGTCAAAGATCTACAAATGCTACATGTGCTGATGAACAAGCAGAACATATTTAACCTGGGTGAATAAAACTAATGAATAGCTCAGTGATCGTGTCATCATGTCAAATGTATGGGGTGAAAAGTGCTCCCAGAAAGGTGATCATACTACAGTGACCCCCTCTACCCAAAGGTCAGAGGCAGGCCAGGACCACCTGAGACCAGAGCAACCAGCAGCCATCCCAGAACAAGGACTCCGGCCACCCCACCTCGGGGCAAACCCAGTATCCGCCCAGGAGGCGGCAAAGGGAATTCTCAGCCAGGACCCCCCACAGTCAGGGGGGAACGGGCCCAGGCCGGAAATTTCTGATCCTGCCAGGCACAGGCTGCCCAGGGCAGGCAGAGCGCTGGCCCCGGGCCCCAAGAGCCTTAAAATAAAAAATTTTAATTAAATAAAGATTAATATTTTTATTTTTTTTATTTTAATTTAAATTTTTTTTAGATCAGAGGTAAACACAATGATGCATAGTTTTAAAAAGCGCCTCTCTTTGTTCCCAGCTACAAGCATTTTCACCTTCACCAAACTCAGAGGTTATGTTTCTGCTGGCGGTTTGTTTGTCTGTCTGTTTATCTGTGTGCAACATAACTCAAAAAGTTATGGACGGATTTTGATTAAATTTTCAGGAAATGTCCCATCTGGGATTAGGAACAGCTGATTAACATTTGGACGTGATCTGGATCATCATCCAGGAACTTTTTACAGGATTCTTTACGATTGTGAAACAGCTGTTTTCAGCTTCTGGGTGAAAAAGGCTCAGATTGCTAAGGGTGAGTTTGTATGCTCAGATAAATATAAATTAAAGGTAGGACTAATATTTTGGCATCACAATAAGCCGGGGAGACTGTGTTGCTTGGCAGAGGTCTGCACCCTCAGAGTGCTTTTCTAGTTATTATTATTTGTTTTGTTTTTGGTGCACAAAACTGAGACAAACAGTCGTGCCTAACATTTAGCATCAGACTGTTACTCTGCTGTTTACTTAAATGCAGTGAAAATACAACTTTTCCAGCAGATTGACCTTTTTTAATAGCTCAGAGTCCTTGTGCTATCTACTGCCCCCTAGTGGTGGCCACAAGCAGCATGCTTGTATTTGCTACAGAATAAATACAGACATACTCATCAAGTACATGCCAGCCCATAGAGTTACTATTTTAACGCCTTCTATTTAACTTTAATGTAATAAAGAGTGAAAGTGGAAGATTGTATCCATGACAGTGGTGTTATGGGCTGTAACACAGAAAGTTTTTTCTCTCCATACAGTCTCTGGCCTCCAAGGTGCCAGTACTTTTCTTAGACAGGGCTCCACAGTGATGTCCCATGATAGGGCAGAGAGGCAGGTCAGCGTACAGCATGTCGGCGCCATTTACCCACAGCCATTCCCCAGCCAGGAAGCGCAGACCGCTCCACACCTGCAGAAAAACAGGAGAATTTTAAAGGTAAAGAACCTTATGATGTCTTACAGAAATGTGTGTGTGTTAGAACATTTAATTAACTGCATACATTTTTATAGTAATAAATATCATCTTCTGGAAACATCTCCTACCCTAGTTACCTTTAAGGCAACAGAGAGGTTTAACCTGTGAGGAAAAGATGTGTTAGTTGTTCCGCAGCGGCCATGTTTTTAACGTACACATAGGAACTAAGGATGTCCTGGGAAAGTGTTGAAAAAAGAGATGCATTCCTGAGAATGCAAAAGAAGGCCCCTGATCTGGTGGAGATTTGCTGGTTCTAGTCTCATTTATGTCTTGTGTTCAGGACTGACGTGCTGAACGAGGCAGGACCAATCAAAGCTTCAAAAGTCAAGCTGTGTGTGAGGCGTCACAACCCAACTCTGAACCCACCTCCTCTGTGTTGGCCTCCAGCACCTTCCTCATCAGGTAGTCGTGGTCATCGCTGGGCTGCAGGCTGAGCAGATCGAAGCGCAGAGCTCGGCAGTGGTCCAGCGCCTCCTCCCAGGTCTTCTGCTCTCTTATCAGGACCACGTTTTCATACATGCAGATGTAGGGGAAATGGTTGTTGCAGTTTTGGGTCGCCATCTCCTTTGTAAGGAGGCGATGGAGACACAGTCGCCGCTGCTCCCTGGCTCCTCCGATTTCCAGTTTGAATAGTTTGAGGAGCCCGTGCTCCAGTTCCACGTTTCACCTGCAGAGCATGTGTGAAAACTTAAGCTGAGCTGCATATTTAGCATCTGTCACACAACACGCTGTTTGGAAACAAAAGCAGGAAGGAAACCCGGAATAGTTTACCAAGAGGCAGCTTTAAATTAATGTTTTTGTTAACGGTGAGCTCTCCATTTCCAGTCTGGCTGCATCAGCAGGAAACATTTTCACCCTCAGTGAAGCCACAGAATCAAATGTAACCCCAGAGAACCTTAGTGAAGTAGCTAAAACATGTGGTAGCAGTAACAGTATACAGTTTACCGTATCTGTGGAGTCCAATCCAGACAGGAAACTCCTGCTGATCTAAAGCCGTGTCCAGATCCGAGTTTGAGAAGCTTGCCAGATCGTCATAGTTCACCCTGCAGTAGTCCTGAGCCTCAGACCACGTCTTTGACTCGGGTATGAACGTGTACTCGAAGTATTCCCCATTCTTTTTGTGACAGATGAAGAACAGCGAGTCGTCACATCTTCTTTGCCAAGCCCTTGAAAGACAAACAGGAGTAATAGGTTCATGTGTTTCACCAATTTCTTCAGATAAAATAATTATATAAGTTAATACAGGATGTCAGCAGGTGCAGCAACCCAAACTGCTTTGTACAAGAGTGATAGAGTGACAGGGAAACCTGTAAAAACCCTCCCTCATGCACAGAGACGAGCATTGTTTTATCAGAACCATAATTGTTTATCTCAAGCCCTGAAATGCAGACTGAACCATTTTTATGTCCTCACATTTATTAAAATCTTGGTTGCACAGAGGAATTTTGGTTGCACAGAGGGATTATTTTGCTGTCATCAGGCTGATGTTTGCATGTAGATACAGCAGGTTGATCCCAGAGTGGGGTCGCGGGGGGGCTGGAGCCAATCCGAGCTCAATGGGCGAGAGGCGGAGTACACCCTGGACAGGTCACCAGTCCATCACAGGGCCAACACAGATAGACACAGACAACCATGCACACACACATTCACTCCTATGGACAATTTAGAGTCTCCAATCA
>JBAMHV010000001.1:1898290-1908402 GCA_037177535.1 Pseudomugil gertrudae | reverse complement strand
GTTTTATTTTTATGTTTTAAACTGATTTTAATTCTCATGTTTTTTATTTTTATTGTTTTGTAAGGTGACCTTGGGTCTTGAAAGGCGCCTAGAAATAAAATGTATTATTAGTATTATTATTATATTCATTTTGAGCTGTACAAACAAATCCTTCAAAATTACAACAATAATAATATCATGGTTAGAGTATTATTTGTCATGTTAGTAATCATTAACACAGAGACACCATTCATTTTAGCACCACTGGCACATTAAATTAATCCTGTAGGAGGCACAAGCCAAGCAGCAGCCATCAACACAGATGCAGGGAGCAGACAATGCCAATAATCAGTACAGCACATCAAATTAAGATGACAGCAGAGAAAAAAAAAAGAATGATGTAGGACTATTGCAGATTTTATTGTGAAGGATCTCCAGCTCTTGGTTGATGTCAAACAAGCTAGCCACCACTCTAATCCCACCCTATACGATTTGCCATAACTTTAAGAGATAAGATAATTACTTTGCATAAATAAGGAAAATGATACAAAAAAAAATAGTCAATGCATTGAATGATCACAGAGATACAGTTGAAAGCATGTTTTGCAAGTTTCTAGTTGAAGAAAATGGCGGCTACACTACCTGAACATGGTAGAAAGTGGAAGCTATCAATGGCTGCTAACAGATTCTTAGGAGGCAGGTAGTCTAAAACCCTTGATTGAATGCAAAAGACCAGCAGCAAGACTTTACAGTAGCAGACACTGAGGTTTCAGTTTCCACAGTAATGAGCACACTACACACTGAGGCCTCCATGCCGGAACTCCAAAATGTTCACCACTATGGACGCAAAAGCACAAGAACAGACATAGACATAAACACAGACATTGCCCCGTATGTCTGGAGAAGGTAGAATGAAGCATAAGCTAAACATCTTGCCATACAGTGAAGCGTGGCAGTGAAGCAACGATGCTCTGGGCTGCTTTGCTTCTTCTGGTGCTGGAAACCTTTAGCGTCTGAAGGGCAAACTAAATCAAGTATCAGGAAAATTTCAATTATAAAAACATGTCTGGACTTTGACTAAAAGTAATTTGCCAAATGTTTCCTTCATTTTGAAACTACCATTTATCAATATTTAGGATATAAACAACTTTCTTATCATTGGGGTTAATTCATTTAGAATAACCTATCTAAATTGTTTCATTTCTTAAATCCCAAATTTTATGCTGATGTAGCAGCCAAAGTTGAATTCCTGAGCATTATTCATGTTCTGTATGCTGGCACTGTGTGTTACCCAAGCAAGAGAGAATGGGTAGGCAGGGGAGAAGCCTCTGAGGGAGAAGATTTCATGAATAATAATGAATAGCTGGGCCCTGAACACTGGCTATAAGGATTTCATTGCTATGGGATGAATCCACACTGTAAGCATTACCTGCCAGGATCCTTGCTTCCCAAAGCTGGTGTCACGACCAATAATACATAGATGCAAAACAGAGAACGATCCAAAATATGCTGGTGTTTACAAGCTGCCTCACGGATCCTTTTTAAAATAATCAGGGTAAAAGAAGACATTCAAGAACAAGTAAAAATGTCCTGCAATGTCGCCTCCTTTGCCGGCTTTCACATTCACGTCCCTTTAGAAAACAAATAAGGCAAGTTTATATGTATAGCATCTTTCATCCATCCAAGACAATTCAATGTGCTTTACAAAAAACACAGAAGGCATTACAGCAGGTGTAAAAAAAAAGCATATAAGATAATAGCAAATTACAAAAATCACAATTAAATAATAATTGCATTAAAATAATTAAAAGCAAGATTAGTTAAAGGTTACTATGCAGATGTGGTTCATATGCGCATTAGAAAGAAGTGTCTCCATGTGCTGAAACTTTCATCTCTACTGGCAGCTTGCTCCATGTTTGCAGCATAACAGCTAAATGCTCCTTCTCCAGGTTTAGTCTGGACTCTGGTCAGAACTCTGGTCTGGACTCTGGTCTGGTCCATGCCAGGAACTGTACTGTCGCCATTCCTCTTCACACTGTACACCTCAGACTTCCAGTACAGCTTTGAGTCCATCTGCAGAAATACTCTGATTACTCTACAGAAATACTCTGATTACTCTGTGGGCTTGTTGGGTGTACCAGTGATGGACAGGAAGCAGAGTACAGAGAACTGATCAGACAGTATGCGAAACGGTGCGGTGACAATCATTTCATCCTGAATACCAAAAAAACAAAAGAGATGATTGTTGACTTCAGGAAGAACAAGAATACACATGAGACTGTTTCCATACTGGGAGAGGAGGTGGTGGTAGTGGAGGAATACCAGTACCTTGGAGTTCTGCTGGACAACAGACTGAGTTGAAACATACTTCTATAAGAAAGGTCAGAGCAGACTCTACTTCTTAAGGAAGCTGAGATCTTTTAATGTCTGCACCAAGATGTTGCACATCTTCTACAAGTCTGTTATTGAAAGTGTAATCAGCTTTGCAGTGATCTGCTGGGGGAGCAGCATCAGAACCAGAGACTTAAAGAATCAACAAAATGATCACGAAAGCTGGTTCTGTGCTTGAGAAACTCTAGAGCTGATGGTCCAAAAAAAAAAGGAGTACTGCACAGGCTGATGAAGATGATAGAGGATTCTTCACACCCTCTTTTCACTTCACAGTGATAAAACAACAGAGTGTTTTCAGTAAGAGGCTGGTTCAGGTCCGATGTAGGACTGAAAGTTACAGACGATCCTTCCTTCCCGTAGCCATCAGCATTAAGAACAAGACCCTTTAATAAACATTTTTGTATTCAGAAAAAAAAACTATTACTATCTGAATTTCCCTCTGGGATCAATAAAGTATTTTTCATTCATTTTCAATAAAAAACAAGCCAGTCTAAAAACAGACTAAAGACAGAGGTGGATTGGACTTGCCCAATTTTAATCATTATTTCTTATGTAACAGGTTGCAATACATCTCCAAATGGCTCAACACCAAGTTATCTGGATGATCCATGGCTAGATATAGAGCAAGCATTATGTGGGGATCTGATCTTGCCATTCATCAGCTCAACCATCAGACAGTATAAGTGGTTTAAAAGCATTAACATCAGCTCCTCTTTAATGGCTTGATGGGAATTTCTTTGTGGGAGGAAGAGACTGGGTGTATGTGGATCTGTGTAATGTGTGCATATGGGACATGTTGGGGAACTGAGGGTGAGGAATTGTGTGTGTGAATGTGTGAGTGTGTGTATGGATGGTCTTGTGGGGGGATATCAAGCGGAAGGAACAATGGGTAGGGTGTGTGGGCGGGTTGGTATGTGCGTGTGCAGAGACAGAGGTGTTAGGGTGGATGGCTGGGCATGTGTGTGTATGTGGATGGTTGGGCATGTGTGTACGGGTGTGTAAAGGGAGAGGGTGTGGGTGGATGGTTCTGTATGTGTGTAAGTGGGTGGAGGGTTGGTTCCTGGGGTGTGCATCTGGTGCACCGGGGTGTGGACCAGTCTTCGTGGGGTGGCGGTCTGGGGGCTCTGGCCCCTCGCTGGCACCGGTGGACTCATCTGCCTGTGGGGTTGGGGGTGTTGTTTGGGGCCCTGGGCCGGCGGGGTGTGCGATTTTCAGCCTGGGCTCATTCCCCCTGACTGTGGGGAGCTCTGGCTGAGACCTCCCTCTGCCAGCTCCTAAGAAGATGCTGGGTTTACCCCGGGGTGGGGTGGCTGGGGTCCTTGTTCGGGGATGGTCCTGGTTGCCCTGGTCTCGGGTGATCCTGACTTTTGGGTAGATGGGTCGCTTTTGCACGATCACCTTTCTGTGAGCACTATTTACCCCGTACGTTCAGCATGATCACATAGTTACTGAGCTGTTCTATAGGTTTATTCACCTAGGTTGAATATGTTTTGCTTGTTCATCTCTGGCGCATGTAGTACTTGTAGATCTTTGACTCTCTGTGAGGCCACGTGAGATTTTTTTTTGTTTTCTGTACAGGTGTGGTGGATGGAATATCATTTGGTTGGTTTGCAGTGTTTCCTTTGTGGGGTCTCTCTCTTCTCTTTGTGTCTCATTTGTTTTTCCTTTCTGCTGTTATTCTGTCCTCTCTCTGTCTTTTCTAGGCGGATCCAGCAACATATGTAAATTATGTTGAACAAATACTCTTCCAAAATAAATAATAAATCAATTACTCTGATTACCAGGAGGGTCTCAATATACAAATACATGAAGATCCTTATGGCAAAGTAAATTTGCTCAGCACAATACAGCAGTCAGACCATCATTCTGCCTTCTTTAATGCTGAACAAGACAAGTTTGTTTTAAAAAAAGAATGCCAACTCATCCCACTTTTCTTTTTTGTAAAATATGCCATTTCAGAGTGCTGCACGGTGTCGTGTTGGTTAGCACTGTGGCCTCACAGCAAGAAGGTTGCTGGCTCGAGCTTTTGGCTAGGAGCAGGTCCAAACAGTGGCCTTTCTGCGTGGAGCCCCCTCCCACGACCCCGTTCAGGGAATAAGTGGTAAATGATGGATTGATGGATGGATGGATACCATTTCCGGGGAAAGTACATTCAAAATTATTCCATCTAGAAAGCTGTAACCACACTGCTGTTAATTTAAAATAAATGATGATCAAACTGTCCTGCTAAATAAAGAATTTACAATTTTTATTTTGCAATCTTGTTTGTAAAATGAACTTAAGTTTTACACATGGGAATCAATTAACTAAACAAGTATTTGGTAGGGGAATCCTTAATTTTCCTCTTATTATTAATTCTGCATCTCAAAATTATTAGTTTGTAGACACATGGATTTTGAATTGTCTCAACAAAAAAATTTAGTTGGGCTAAATGGAAGAGTTTTTGATCAAAAGGCAAAAGTTTGACTTTTGTTTAAAAAATAACTTTGGGTTGACCTCTAAACTAAAAAATCTGGTGCAGACAGTTGCCTAAAAATGGTATTTTCTAAACTTTTTCATTTTTACAGTGTATTGACTAAGGTAAGTGAGCGCATGGATTAGTGACACATGACAGAGATGCAGAAAGGCTTTGGTAAAGGGACAAGTAGACCAAAACACCAGCTGCTGGTTAAGAGAACTGTCGCCTGGGACTGCAAAACCAGAGAGACAAACTTGTGCATGACCTGGAAAGATTACCAAAATGCCTATGCCTAAATGCCACATGAAGATATTCCAACATGCATCCTGAAATATCTATTGCTGCACAAAATCAACAGCACATTAGGAGCCTTTGTTGCAAACCCCTGAGGCCAGTTTCAAGTCAACTGCACAAGTGAAGGACTTGTGACTCCAACATAAAGGGCACATAAAAGCATGAGGATAATTATGTATAAAGTTAATGTACCTACTTACAGGGAGCAAAAATTAACCTTTAAGACCCTTAGATCCTCTGGTAGACCAGATAATTTTTGTTTTTGTATTTAATGTTGTAAAATCAAGTTGGTTTATTTTAAATAATTTAATTTTGTTCCAGTAGCATTGTATGGCGGTTCTTCATGCTTGTTTTTGACACATCGGCAGAGCAGAGCTGTTTTCATTTTGAAGCTGGAAATTTGAGGTGAGTGTATGACAATGCATAAATTTAAATTGAAAGGTTTAGGATTAATGTAATTAAAACATGAAAATCCATTCACACAAGAAAGATAAAGGTTTAGCTGCTTACAAAAACCTGTCCATCACATACAAAGCTTTTGTTTTATAATGAAATAAAAAGACCATAACTAACTTTGATCTTGTTCATGTCACTTCAAGCACAAGAACAAAGTCGTTTGTACTGTAAGATGTGATCAGACAACACTTAAAGAAACTTTACAGATACTGCCTCACATCCAAGACTCCTCTTCAGACATGAAATGTTGGGAACAGATTTTTTTGGGGAGGAATTTATCAAGCTAAAATCTAATTCATCAAGCTAAAATCAAGTACTAGTATAATGACAGTGAAATGGGTTATTAGTTGCCAATAACAGTTTACAGCAAAGTTGTGATCACAGTAATGAAGAGATTCATATGTATATATATATATATATATATATATATATATGTATATATATATATATATGCTATCACCCAATGCCCAGTATTAACTAAATACATTTTAGAAGCGTATCAATATCAGAAATTACTCAGCAATGCTTTGCTGTTCACTTGGGGAGCATTGCTCAGCATTGTATTCATAACAGGGTTAATTTGATTTTGAGTCCATGTGACTGATAGAATTATCAACAATGGCAAAAAAAAAAAAAACATTCCTGAACATACTTATACTTATCATGAACCCAGTCGACTCATTATGCTGCAGCCACTGTGCTGAACTGTGTGAAAAAACACGGAGAGAGCAGAAGTTATTGGCTCAATATGATTTATGCCCATTTAAGCAGTAATATTAAATTAATTCCATGACTGTCACTCTTTAACTTTGATCATCCTTTCAGTTACCTGGTGAAAGTAATGAGGTAACTCACTGAAATTTCCCTCATGTTTAAGGTATTTCCACAGGAAATATTGTTGAAATTCTTATCTATACCTAATTATAGTAAAAAAATGAAACATTTGTATCAATATAATCCTAAACAATTTCTACTCTATCTTTAAAATAACCGTAGTGCTAGCCATTCAAACCTCTTCACCATTTACCCAGACTCTTTTCCCAAGTGTCTTTGCACACCTCAGTACAAGAGAAATTATGAGAACATGACTGAAATTCACACTTTAGGCCATGGTCTCTTTCCCTGGCAGTCTTCGATCGTTGAAGGTGTGCATTTTGATGACCTCCTCTGTCTTCACCATGACAGGTGGCGTGGGTTTGTGTTTTAGCCTTCGCTGGCACTTGAGGGAAATCCGCAGTTCCTCCACCATCGTGCTGCAAAAGGACCTCTGCAGAGGGGAAGAATAAAAGGAGACAGCTTTAAGAGCACTGCCTGTATCCAAATACTTTGAGAAAAAAAACTGTTCTCTCTGTTGCAGTTTCATTTTGCCATGTCATTTAGCCACCACCCGCAACCTCATTTTTAGAGTTACCTCTGGAAAAATGGTGAAAAACTGTGTAGCAGAATGGGAATCAAAGAAATTCAATATATAGGAAATTTAAACATAAGATATCCTGCTATGTTGAGCTATTGAATTATTTATTTTTACTTGTTCCCAAACTGATGGATAACAGCTTCTTTCTTCTCTCATGGAAAAAAAACAGAAGCAAGGAAAAGATGGGAATGGAGGGATATGGAGGTTCACAGGCAGTGTAAAGTTAAAGTAAAAGAATTATTCTACACATGGTCAAAATGCACCAGCAGTGAATTTGTAGCTTTTGCTTTTATATAGTGTTTTATGTCTACACTGTACCATACACAACAATAAATTCTAGATTTCCAATGTGCACAGTTGCATTCTTTCAAATTGCTGAATATTTTCTGAATAAAATTGCCTCTCCCTGTGAAATGCCAACGTCAGAGAATCCAATGAGCTCAAGATTTAAACAAAGCAAAAGTAACATTATGTGAGCTGAACATTTTATGCAAGCCTCTATTCTGCATCTTTAGATTCAATTAGCCCTTGTGATGCTTGACAGGACAAGTTAAAATGCTGAAAGGCTGATGACATAACAGGGCTGCCGCTGTGATATTTTGGGTTTGAGAAGGTAATGAGTTCCACAATGTTGAAAATGGAGAAATTGTAGTTAAATGTTAAATGTACTTATTTCCCATTCTAGAATGAGCCACTAGGTGGCTGCAAATTAAGGTAGTTCTGTGTTAATACTTGTGATTTTTGTAATATAGGCGTCGTAAGACATTAGCTGTCAATTTGGGTTTGTACAAGAAGACTGAAGCTGGAGCTGTCACTGTTGAAGAGAAGATCTGCACAAAAGACATAAAGTGCTAGCTGTGAGCGTTGACTCATATTATTTACCCAGAGAGTTCACACGTCTTATTCTGGTAGCGGTTTATATAATGCCTTCTGAGAGGATGCTTTGAGGCTACAGACTGGAATGTCCTCTGTGATCCTCATGGAGATGATTATATAAACTTCTGTGTGGACAGCATCATTCCAACAAGAACAATGAGGTGCTTCTCCAATAACAAACCCTGGATCACCAGTGACCCGAAAAAGCTGGACAAAGCTAATGAAGTGAACATGTTCTTTAATAGGTTCAGCTCACCTCCTGCCTCAAACCCAACTGGCCACACACCCTCCATGATCCTACAGCTTTCCTGTCACACCTCCACTCTGTCATTCTGCAGCTCAGTCATGGACCTGAACACAGCCTCATCTTCCTCTACATCAGGACTTCTTACTCTGTTTGTCTCGTATAATCAAGTCATAAAACAACTGATGAAACTGAACCAGAACAAGGCTGAAGATCCAGATGGTGTCAATTCCAGAATTCTCAAGATTTGCTCAAGACAGCTATGTCTGATTCTCTAGCACCTGTTCAACACCAGCCTGAGTCAGGAAAGAATTCTGGTGATGTGGAAAACATCCTAAAAAACCAGTAACTAAAAAACCCATGACTGGCTGAACCAAATGACTATAGACCAGGTGCCCTGACATCACACATCATGAAAGTTCTGGGGAGACTCTTAGTGGCTCACCTCAACAAACAAGTGAACACCTTTCAAGACCCATTACAGTTTGCATATCATAATGGGCTTGGGGTTGAAGACACCATCTGCTTCAGAGAGCCCACTCCCTTCTAGCAAACCATTTTGCTCACTGTTAGTAGATCAGTTTGTACTTTTTTTAGCGTGAGCAATGAGTTTGCACGCATTTTAGTACACGCAAACCTTTAGTAAATCTGGCCCTTAGTGTTTTGGGGTATTTGAGTTCCAAGGCATAAGTTAATCCAAGTGAATAGCAGCAGGCTTAGCTGAAATCCCAGAGGTGGTTAAGTACAATGAAACACTCAATGACTTGCTATCTTCATTGCGCACAAGGAAGAGGGCCATTGTCTCGGCTGCCAGCTTTTCTTCCACATTGATGGCTGAATCATCAAAATTCTGTAGACAATGTATTGTTTTGAAATTGTTTATAGCAGGCAGGATGTCACCAAGGCAAGACACGTTTATTTATATAGCATCTTTCATGTACAGGACAGCTCAAAGTGCTTTACATTGAAACAGAAAATCCTAAAGAAATTTCACTCAGAAAAAGTCACTAAATTTAACTATCCACTAACTGTGACTATCTGTATTCAAATACAGCCAATCCAAGGTTACATAGAGAGAGACAAACACGACATACAGAATTGGACAGTACTTAGTTGCAACTAATCGCAGAAGTGTGGGGGTTAGAAAAACATACACAAGGGTAGAGAGGGGAAAAAAACACCTCAACATCAAAGCACATATAAGAACAGTTCACATGACATTGGGTAGGGGGGTGCGAGTCCCCAGCAGGACTGCAAGCTGTGCGCTCAGTCTATGCTGGCAACCCTTACTAGATGGGGTGTGGAGCAGAGATGGTGACAACCAGGAAGTGTCTGTGTATCATGTGACATGAATGTGCGCGTGCATAGCGAGGTGTATGGTCCACAGTCTGTACACAGTTCACCGTCTGATCGTCACTATGGCATGGCAACGGTGGGCTCCTCAGGAGATCCAGCAAGGACGCGTCCCATGGAAGACGGGGGAAGGACAACTTGCTTCTGTAGGAGAAAAAATTCCAAACCGTTTGGGGGAGGGCCAGATAAGACTAGGCATGTTTTGGTTTCCAGGTCGTTGTTTTGCATCCTTCAGTTCTGCAGCTGGGATCCTGGAGCCCAAACAGCTGAGTAAGATGGTTAATTTGCAGCGCCTTCCTCACAACCCATCGCTCGCACAAAACAGTTGGAAAGAGCCCGAATGAGTTCTGGTAACACAAGCAATGTGCCATCTTGAGCCAGGTTAGCTTCTAACTTTGTTCCCTGCTCCTCGAAAGCGAGAGTCATTGTTTTCAGGGAGCGAGAGATGCCTTGAACGTCTGCTGCAATCCCACGCAGCAGCTTCTGGAATTTGGAACACACGAGAAATCTTCTTACTCCAAATATGAGAAGTCCCATGATCATGAAGCCGAAAATGTACAGGTCCCTGAGTTCATATGCATGCTTCTCATATTTAATTAGTTCATATGTGAGTTTCATTCTTTGACATATTCAGCATAATGTCATTA
>JBAMHV010000001.1:1595109-1608095 GCA_037177535.1 Pseudomugil gertrudae | reverse complement strand
GACCCAGGACACGCTGGACTGATTACATCTCGCGGCTGGCCTGGGAACGCCTCGGGATCCCCCCAGATGAGCTGGTGGATGTGGCTGGGGAGAGGGAAGTCTGGGCTTCCCTCCTTAGGCTGCTGCCGCCGCGACCCGACCTCGGATAAGCGATGGAGGATGGATGCTTTCTTCTGTGAACTGAGTCTTTCTCCATTACAAGAGGGACGGAACAAGTAACCAGGACGCTTTAACAGTAACATTATTAACCGTCAATTGAAAAAGATGAAAATTAAAGTCAACTTTCATCTTGAAAACTAAAGAGTAATGTAAATATATATTTAGAAACGCACGCGTCGAAACGTTGCAGGACTGAGGTGACATTCTGCTGCGGCCCAATGCAAATGATGGAAAGTATAAATAGACCCGAGTCTGAACTTCTCTACATGCTCGCTCTGCTCTGACCCTGACGTAAGTGTGTTTGTGTCCATGTGAACCTGACAAGAAAAAAGAACGGAAGTGGTGGGCGCTGAGTGAATAGCTGGAAAAAGCTAATCGTGTGTTATGAGCCTTATCTGGCAGTAGCACAATGTCAAGGTATATACACCTCCCCCCATCCTGTTCTTTCACTTCTCTTATTTCCCCCAGTTATTATTCTTAACTGCAAACCCACCCCCACCCCCATTGGAGCTGCTGATAATTAAAGGCAGAGTTTAAGAAAAGTTCATATGAGCTTCAGCAGAAGTTTGGAAGTAATGGGACACAAACATGCTGCCGTTTCTGCAGCAGTTTGAGTGATGGACGAGAAGAACCAGAACAGAATGGACAGAATGGACGAGGAATCAGTGCCAAGTTGTACATTACATGCTTTGTTGCAACACGGGAATCTGTGCACCAACTGACCTCGTCGGCTCACTGCAGACTCACTGCAGACTCCAAACTGACAAACGGGAGCAGGGTTCGGGGTTGCGACGTGGTTACAACCTGCAATGCAACCCTGCTAACAGCGTTCTGCTACAATCCCACCTGGAATGGCTAAAACTGCTGCATCAGCTCAGGTTTCAGCCAATCAGCAGCTTTTATGACCACTAGGACTGGTCCTGGGCTCTGAGTGGGAGCTCCAAACTGGAAGTGATCTCAAGTTTCAAAGATATTGGAGCAACAAAAGGTGAAAAGCTACAGAGTGGCTCTTAATGGAGCACTGATCCCGCTCCCTTTGTTCCCACGTCTTTCAGCTGGTTACAGCCAGGTAGAGTGACACAAGCCTGCTTTTCCAGAGGCCTCATTGTTCTCAGGAAACATCCACCCGGCAATGCAAAACCAAAACCACACCGTTTCAAGTCCTTTCACGGACGAAAACCCGCCTGCAGGAGTAGTTTACTGCACGGCTATTTATAGCAGCAGGTGGATCATCACAAACAGACAACAAAAGATGAATCAAACCAAGTCTAACCCTTAAACTGGCCCTATACTCCTGACACGAAATCTCTGATGATTTTACTGTCCGTTGCAAAGAAGAGCTGTGGTGGGGGGTGGAGGGGGGGTCTTTAATCACTCAACGTCTATTTGTTTTATAAAGGAACAGAACAACACATGAGTAAGTTAGTAGAACATCTCCCGGCCACAGCTGCTGCTCTACTCTATACTATACTACACTATACTATGCTATAAAATACTATACTATACTATAAAATACTATACTATAAAATACTATACTAATCTATACTATACTATACTATACAGTTATTTGGCAGACGCTTTTATCCAAAGCGACGTACATGTTATTTTAAACTGGGCAGCTGTAGCTCAGGTGGAAGAGCAGTCGTCTTGGGAGGTTGGGAGTTCAATTCCAGGCTTCTCCTGACTACATGCTGAAGTGTCCTTGGGCAAGACACTGAACCCCAACTAGCCCCCCGGTGTGCCTATCGGGGTGTGAGTGTGTGTGTGAATGGGTGGATGTGACTATATAGTGTAAAGTGCTTTGAGTGGTCGATAAGACTGGAAAAGGGCTGTATAAGTATGAGTCCATTTACCATTTAAACCATTTTAACCATAGCTATTATAACCCAACATGCATGTGTTGTGGATGGGAGGAAGCCGGAGAACCCGGAGAGAACCCACGCATACATGGGGAGAACATGCAAACTCCACACAGAAAGGTCACAGGACAACCCTCCCCAGCCTGGGCTCCAACCAGCTCACTGAAGTGTTGGTCGAGTTGTTTGCAGGCCTGTTCCCTCCAGCCTGTGAACGCACAGAAACATCTAAAACATGCAGGGCGGTGCATCCTGAGTCGTCCCTACAGGTGCTAACAGCCGCTGTCTATGTGCTACACCTGGACAAAGCCTCACTGGGTGTTTACTGGGTTTATCCTGTTGCCTAGAAATGATCACTCCCCTCTATAAAAACACTTTATTTTATAGTTTTACCGAGACAGAGCTGGGTTTCATGTAGCGGACGCCGTATAAGTGGCTGTAAAATGATTCTTTCCTGATTTAAAGCAAAAAAAGTGGTGAAAAGCAGAAGAGCACGAACCCTCCCTCTATGCTGAGCTTCATCCGTGTTGTCTGGCACATGTACGCTAGTTACCATGGCAACTGAGTCCTGAATTTTCCATTTTATCTTTCCCGAATCCGGAAACATCATCTCGGATTTTTCTTCTAAACTGTTGAAGGCCAGACATCCGACATGATGAATAAATGTCGACAGAAGCTTCAGATGGAAGAAAAACCAACACCAGCAGACAGAAAAGAGCTCTAGAATCAGAACAGATGACTTTTAATTTCAGTCCCATAAATAATAAAAATCAGATTCAGAGTTGTTTTGTTTTTTTGCACACATCAGGAAGCTTTTTACTTCATCACCATTGAGCCATTGTTCCCCCCACATAACAACATCAGGGCCTGGTGTTGCATAATCTCCCCTGCAGCAGTAGCAATGCACGAGCGTTGGGAAACCTCTTGGAAACAGGAAATTGCAGGCAAAAAGCCAGCTCTTCAGAAAGAAACTGGTCTGCGTGAGGTTTGAGAACAAATAGATTCTGTTCAGCTCGAAACTGTAACAGGATACAAAAGATGAGAGCAAATGGAAGTGTTTGCTTTTACTGTTGCAGAGCTGTGTTGTGGCTGTCAGCGGGAACAGAGGAGGCAAGAGTCTCATCTCTGATATGACAACACTGGATTAAAGATAACACGGATCATCTTTGTGTTACTGTGATGGATCGTGTTCGGTCACACAACGCTGTTTTCCAGCAGAGATTAAACCCGGCAGGCTCGCGTGGGAATAAAGTGGTGATGTAAACATGCTGAGGGAACATGTTCAGGGATATCTTCTGAACCCTGGTGGTTTTTCTGAGCTTTGGAGACATTTTATCCACGCTTAGTCAGTCTTAGTGTTACAGATGACATGACGCAGTTTGGGTTTGAAGCTTCATGTTTTATGTGATGTATAAAAAGACCTGCTGAGATGAAACTGTTTTTAATGGGAAGGAGGCAAACATCACGTTCCTGCAGAGAAGAATGGATGGAGATAATTATTCCTGAGTTTCTGTTGTGTTTTTTAAAATAATCCGTGTTTTACAACACAGCAACATACCAAACGCAACAGAAAAATCATATTTAACAAATATTAATATATTTAAATTTGAAAAAAAAACGTTTCAGTAAAAAAGAAAATTAAATTAAAATAATTTCATTCTTGTTGAACCGCTGAGAAATTTTTTTTAATAAAGTTTAAAACGAGAGCTTAAAAGCTGTGATTTCCAGATACCTCACTGACCAACTTCCCCGTATTTAGAAAACACAATGTGGACTGCTGGCATTGACCACCAAACACACACACACACACACACACACACGCTCGCTGTTGGAAGTCATGCAGAATGAGGTCCTGAAATAACCGCAGACCTCACCCCGCTGGCAGCCAACACGTCTCCACCTCTGAATCAAACGTTCCTCTGCACATGAAGCGATGGACTCTGATGCTTCACTGTACATCTACACTCCATCCCATAATGGCATGGATGCTACTGGGTGCCAGTTCTTTCCAAAAGCGGCTCAAACTTTGAGCCCGTTTACATGCACAGCAAGTAATCGGATTTCTGGAGTAACCAGATTTACATAATCTGATCCACCGTATCGCATAGCAGATGTTTGATTATGAGAAACTGGATTAACACACGTAGATTTCACCCCAGTACTCCCATCTTCGCGACATGGTGACGGGACATCGGGACATTGCGACATGATTATGCGACATGGTGATGAGACATTATGACAGGACACGGTGACAGGACATGGTGACGAGACATAGTGACGGGACCTGGTGACACGGTGATGGGACATGGCATTGGGACAGTGACATGGTGGCTTATTTCTGGCTTTGAGTGGAATAAAAGTTTACATGAGAGAGAAATGAATCAGTTTGGATGATAAATGAGAATTGAACCAGACACTTCAAAATTAGATTCAATTCCAAACGGTCATTTATAATCAGAATTAGGCGTTTATGTCATTTATAAAAATCTTTTTAAAGAGGATTTAACTTTTATTGACAATTACAGATAATTTTTTTAAAAATGTATCCACACTTATGTTTATTAAATAAATGTATAAACCAACTAACAGGTTGCATATTTACACTTTCGTTTGCTTGAAAACTTTCCAACATCGGACTAAATGGGTGTCGTGTGTTAAATACCAAAGAAATTTCCATTCAGATGAATCTGTCTCAGCTGTCAGTGACGTAACCCGGTAAACTCACCGCTGGGCTTACGGTCTCATCTCAGGGTAAATTCTGATCATTCCTCAGTGACAGCGACTCTCACATAAAAAACAAACAAACCAAAACAAATAGTGATGCTAAAAATGTCTTACATAAGAACTCAAATACAAACAAATGCTGTTTTATTTTTAACTAAATCTGACGGCACCCGGAAAACCACAAGAATGCTGCAGCTACAACATGACAGAACCATCAGGTTTGGGGTTGAGAACAAAAAAAAGTTTCCAGATATTTATAAATCTGTTTAAAAAGCATGAGTTTCAGATGAACTAGTGATTAATGAGGAAGCCAAATGGCCCACCTTGTTGTTGTAGTGGTGAGGGAAAGTTCATGGCAGGTTAAATAAAGGGTAATGAAACATGAGCTCAGAAGTGATGGACAGGACGAAATGACCCTGAAACAATTACGTGGCCGCTCACAACAAACTGACCGAATTTATTTACAGCAACTCTGAGCCTTTTGGTGCATTTTCCACTTGTTTCTATACAACAGCTTCATATTGACCATGGATCGACCCTGGCCCAACAACATATCAACATCAACGTATACCTCACAAACAAACAAGAGACAGCGATGTGGTGAATGAAGTGTGTTTAAACAGTAAGGATAATATGAGACTCTCCCTGAACAGCAACCATTACACCGACTCACCTTGTTTAACTCAACTTTACATCTCCTGAGGGCAATACAACACAAATCTGTGCTACCTCCAGAAAGGACATTTTCTCCATGATTATGCCATCAAATACACAAAGCAGAAGCTGGGAGGAGGTATGAGGTCATTTCTAACTGTTTGGAATCAATCTTTCTACAGAGAAAGATTATAAAAAACCATTAAAAAAAGCTGCCGCTTCCACGAGAGGTCGTCCTGAAGATGCTCAGAGAAACTGCAAAGGAAACCAATGAAAATGGTTCATGCAACAGGACAGTGATCCCAAACAGCAGCAGACTGACCGATGCTGTGGTGGGACTTTCAGAGAGCTGTGCAGAAAGCAGCTAGCTTCGATGAAACAAAGCTATGCTGGGAAAAAAGGAGAGACGGGACCAAACCCCCCCAAAACCAGATGTAACACAGATATCACACACAACATCGTGTTTCAGGTTATTGCTGCTCGACAATAAGATGGGATGTTTTACATATCTAAGATTATCTCTACTGAATAATCCTCAGGATTGTGGGAAAGCTCAAGCCTGTCCCAGCAATTAGCAGGTACAGGTCTGTGCCTGGACAAGTCGTCCGTCCATCACAGGGCCAACAGAGAGACAAACAACAGCCACACACACTCCTAGAGACTATTTAAAGAAAACAATAAACCGAATGTGTATGTGTTTGGATGGTGGGAGGAAGCCGGAGTACCCAGAGAGAACCCACGCTACTATAGGGAGAACATGCAACTCCACACAGAAAGGCAGCTGTTCCGACGACCTCCACTCGAGACTCAAACCAGCAACCGTGATGCCGAGGCCACTGCGATAACCACTGCTCCACCGTGCAATATTATAGAACACAAACACAACCACAAACTGGTAAAGACAAATCAAACACTACTCTACTGAATGCTCTCTGCTGTCACCTTGCATCTGAGCTCTTCGTCATCACCAGGTGACCCACTATGAGCATCATCACCAGGTGACCCACTGTGAGCATCATCACCAGGTGACCCACTATGAGCATCATCACCAGGTGACCCACTGTGAGCATCATCACCAGGTGACCCACTGTGAGCATCATCACCAGTTGACCCACTATGACCATCATCACCAGGTGACCCACCATGACCATCATCACCAGGTGACCCACTATGACCATCATTACCAGGTGACCCACTATGACCATCATTACCAGGTGACCCACTATGAGCATCTGCTGACTGAGTGAGCTGTATTCCTCTACAGGAAGTTCAGGTGTAGACAGGCCATGACATGGGTGGTGCTGCAGGTGCCATTTGTCATCATCTTTGGCTTTACAGTGAAACCAGCTTCCTGTTTATGCAGCAGTTTCCTCCATGCGTGGATCAATAAACACGAGTATCGCTCTGAAAACATGCACGGCTGCATTCTCTGGAGCACAGCCCAAAGGATTAGAAGCTGACTGCCATTTACTATTCTTACTTTATTGTTCTTTCCTTCATTTTATCACCAACAGCCACCAAAATGACATGAACAGCATGCATGCCACTCATTTGGAAAGCGAGCGACGAGCTGGTCAGCGAGCATTCAAACGAGGCTGATAATGAGCCCAGCGGGCTGCATAAGCCTCACACTGTTTCTCTTCATTTGACAGATGCATGAAAATAAGAGCGATAACACAACGTTTGCATCTGAGCTGACCACACCTGCAGATACGAAAACACGGTGTACATTCCTGCAGCCTTCCCCACAGGTACGCTCTCACGCCCTGCCGTGCACCTGTCGCATGCATTCCCATCATGCCACACACGCTCCTTCCTCCACCGTGCAGGCTCAGCTGTTCTGCACATGGAGCCAGGTTCGCGTGGAAGCTCGGTGAGCCAATCGGAGGACGAGGAGGAGAACAGCAGGGAAATGAGAAAACAGACCGTTAGCATCTAGAAAAAGATGCGGCTCGGTTAGCCGCCGTTCTTCTGAAAACTTTATTAACTTGATTTTACTGAAAGACAACGTTTAACAGATACACTGCGGCTTGATTGTATGAAGAAGCACTCAGGATTTCTTGCTCCCGTCGCTCTGACGGAACTGCTGCGACCTCCTGGGTGGTCCCAGGACCCCCAGTCTATTGCTCTAAAAGGCAGTGGTGGAAACCGTGGCCATCATTCTGCATGTTTTCCACATTTCTCTGCTCCAACAAACCTGATTCTAATGAAAGAGTGTGCAGACCTTAATAGGCCGTTGGATCCATTGGATGTAAAACCAGGTGTGGTGGAGCAGGGACACATGAAAACCTGCTGAAACGCAGCCCACCCGAGGACCAGGGCTCCCAGGCATCATCAACACCCTGATGGTAACGTGCATTCAATCGCCATAGTGATGCAGATTTCCTTTATACAGCCCATTTCACACATGCTGTTCAGTGCGGAGGTCAGCAATGATGAACACATGACTAACGGTAGCCAATTAGAGCTGTACAACCCCCCCCCCCCCAGGGATGCTTTTCCGACCACGTCGCTCCGCATTCCTGCTATTATGTATAAAAATAAGGAAGCGAAAGCAGCTTCTTTGAATAAGGAATAAAAATGCTTCAAACTAAAGAAAATAGGGAGAAAACTAATCAGATATTGAGGGAAATAACTGATAGGCGATTTGGCCGTAAGCATGTAGTTGTGTCCTGCAGACACAGGACCTGAGAGATGCGCGTCAGCTGATGCATCTACTGCTGGCCGAAGCCTCATCAGAGATGCTCTGCTGCGGTTTGGGACCACAGATGTTGAGGATTTGGTCCAAATTGATGGAATTTTTAGATTTTGATCCACCGTGCAGCCCCGTCTAAACAGCAACAGCTTTGTTTGCTGGCTTCAGAGAGGATTCCCAAGTCCTGCCAGCTGCTGAGAAAACCAGGGGAAGGATGGGGTTCCCAGGGTGCTGGTTCCCAGGGTGCTGGTTCCCAGGGTGCGCGGCTGGTGCACCGGGGTGTGGACTGGACCCCGTCGAGTGGCGGTCCGGAGGCCCTGGCTCCCCCTGGTTGCCACCCATCTGGGGGCGGTGGCTTCCAGGTTCTTGGGGAGTCCTGGGGTCTAAATTCTGTCCACCCTGGGCGGCCGGTGCCCAGTGGGTGTCGGGAGTTGCCGGTCTGGGCACGCTGGGGCCTGCTCGCCCTGGCTGTGAGGGGCTCAGGAAGGGGCAGAAACTTCACTCTGCACCTCCTGGATGGATGCAGGTTGGCTCCAGGATGGGGCTGCGGTCCATGCTCGGGTCTGACTATGACCTTTGTGTAAGGGGGCTTTGGCGTGATCACCCTCCTGCCAACACAGTCTGAGTGAGACTGCAGGTCGACCTAAAAACAACCAGCTTTGTTCAACTTATGTGAACCTGGTTCAAGCAGAAACTTGTTTTTTTTATTTATTTATTTTTTAATTACAGGACACGCTGGACCGATTACATCTGGCCTGGGAACGCCTCGGGATCCCCCCAGATGAGCTGGTGAATGTGGCTGGGGAGATGGAAGTCTGGGCTTCCCTCCTTAGGCTGCTGCCCCCACGACCCGACCTCGGATAAGCGGTGGAGGATGGATGGATGGATTTTTTAATTAATTCAATTTTTTAATTCATTTAAATAAAAAAAACTAATGAAAAAATTTTTAAAAAGAAAAAAAAAAGAAACTTGGTCTCTTTTATTTTGGTGCTCCTGACAGCTGTTGACTCCGTCTTCCTGCGAGGGGACAATGAGATGTCCCATGTTGGGTTTTGCTACAGCTACAGATGACCCAGCATCTGTGGTTGGGCTTTTTTGTTCTCTATGTGCTGCATTTCTTTCTCCTCTTTGATCCATCTTCTTTTCTTTTCTTTTGTGTTCTCTCCATCCTCTCTGGTCTGAGATCAGTATATCTATGCAAACTCTGTAACAAACGGCTCAGCACAACACACCATCATTCTGCCCGCTTTAATGCTGGACACGTTCAATAAAAGAAAACCAGTCCTTTCCACCTCTGACTGGAACACTGGTTTCATTTTCAGAGCAGGAGGAAAGAAGTGTGTCACATGTACACAACCAGACAGACGAGTGGAAAAACACCGGCAGCTTGTAGCCAAGGAGTCGCTAACCTCACTTCCCACAGATCTGGTAAAACACGGGTCAGATCCATTCCTAAAAATCAGCTTTACATGTTTAAGTTTTACACTTCCTGTGAGAAATTTACTACAAACTTCTGCTTAAAAATCAGATTTTTTTTATTCAGCATTTTTATTTTCATGTATTTACTTTTAAATATTTTACATTTATTGATCATTTATAGTTCTTTAAATTTTTATTCAAATTTTACTATTTGTTTAATTATTTTGTGTTCGTTTTATTGGAAATTAATTTGGGGATTTAAAAAAATGTTTTGGAAATTTAAATCATACGTGAATTAATTTATTTCTAGGCTATTATTTATTTATTTTTAAAGGACCCCTAAGCTACAGCTCGCAGACCCCCGGGGGTCCAGGGACCCCACTTTGAGAATAGTGGTTTTAAAGAACCCCTGATGAAATAATTCCTAGTGAGACGTTTGCTTGGCTGAGTTCAGTTAGAGTTTAGTCTGTATGATGGAAAGTGTGAAGCCAAACTGGTGGGTTTATTTCCGGAGGGAAACACACCGTTACAACACTGACACGAGTGTGTGTTTAAAGGAAAACCCTTAAAGGAGGAGAGCGGTAAGCAACAAGCTGCTGCGACCAAAGCAACTCCTTTCTCTGCCTTCTCCTTTTTACTCCTTCAGAGTGTAAACAATGCGACATGGAGGCGATGCAAAGCGAGACGTGCATGCAGGATGTGATTTCCACACAGATTGCTCACATCAGCTTCCTGCAAAGCTTTTTCTCAAACCTCCAAATCAGAAGAAACTCGTGTGAGGTGTATGGATCTGCCCCGAGCATCCCAGGTGGATGATCACGTCGCAGCCGTACGACTCAGTTTTTACAGCGTCACACGCTCTGTTCGCAAACCGGAACCCGTCGCTATGACAACCGCGGTTTCCACGGCAACAGCGGGACACAGTACAAACCAACAGAGACCGAGTCACTTCCTGTCTTGCACGATCCTTCCTCTTTTGAAGCTGCGAGGCCGCGACTCGCCCTCCTCCAGCAGCACGCGTCGTCGCTGCTTCTTCATCTCGATGAAGACGTTGGTCGAATGGGCGAATAACCGCCTGATGCCGTGCACTCCCAGGTTTAGATGGTTGCTTTAAACCAAAGCAACTAATTCCACTCATCTGCTTATACCACGGCCACCGTGGAGTTTAAAGCCTGGTCAAAAAATTTAGTTTACTTTTAAAAAGGAATAAAAATATTTCTGAGATTCACTAAAGCTGCTTTTATTCTCACCGTTCTGCCAGGAGACTCAAACTATTTGTGCAAAGACGTTCTGGTAAGTAGTAAGTAAGTAAACTTTATTTATATAGCACTTTTCACAGATAAAAATCACAAAGGGCTTTTGTTTCGTCATGAAAACTTTGGAAAATAAAGTTTCAACCGATGCGAGTTGCCAGGTGTTTCCGTCCCATCACGCAGAGAACACACGGTTATACGAGTCGGTGTCCTCCCACGAAGAAAATCCCAGATAATCTGAGGGATTTCGGTGATTCCTGAAGGAAATGTTCCTCTTCCTGGTGTCCACTAGAGCTGCAGCTTCTCCTTTGTGCCTCTCCATCCCAGCTCAGAGAGGAGAACTGCACCGTGCTCTGGTGTCACTTATTTAGTCAAATTATTTTACCACGCACTTTGTTTTTAAGAGCATTGTTAATCCTAATCTGCTGCTCGTTTTATTTTTATGTTTTAAACTTAATTTAATCCTCATGTTTTTTATTTGAATGGTTTTGTAAGGTGACCTTGGGTCCTGAAAGACGAGCCAAAACGCTGGCAGTGAGAGGCTCGGCTCAGTCTGTAGCAGGGCGGAGTTGTGCTACAGCGTCCGTGTCTTTAAATGAAACACGTGTTGCATCCATTTTCTTACTTTACTCCCTTTAAATCAGCTCTTTATTAAAACTATCCGCTTAGCTTTGTGTCAACTTACCGCCTGCAACTACGCCCACCTCAAACGCCCCACAGCTGAGAACAAGCCACAAGATTCAGGCAACCACGTCAAGCAACAACACAATGATGTTATTTTGTCTCCAGGAGAATTATCTCCTCTCACAGAGTATCTAACAAGCTTTACAACCCATGTTTTATATCTTACATGATGCAACTGCAAAGCAAATGTCCCCTTTATGAGGGACGAGTTGCAGAATTGACCACAACTCTTGGGCAACGCTGCACAGCTGAGTTTTTCTGTGTAAAACAAAGAGAAACATCTTAAACTCCCTTTTCACCAACTGACACTAAAGTCTGCAAAAGCTATAATTTCTACCTGAAGCAGGGGAAATCAGAAAACAAACCCAGTGAAAGCAATAATCCTACCACTCGCTACTAAATGCAGCCGTGTTTCAACAGCCAATCACAAGCTTTACACTCAGAAACACAAAACTAAAAGCATCCAATCGTATTTAGAAGCCAATGCTGCTTAAGTTAAGTAAATATCCCGATACCAGTGAGGGCAACGGGGAATAATATAACACAATGTGAAGAGAGCTAAAAATAAATCTTTATAGTTTTATTACAAGCTGCCGTGATGACGTACATAAGCGTGTTTTTATTGGATTGCCAGCGATGAAGGCAGAGTCATCACTTCTGCTCATACTGGTGCAAAGAAAACTGGCAGAAAGGAGGTCTGAGCACAAACCACTGCTGTGTCCATGTGCTCGTCTGCAGAGACTCAACCCTGAAACACGTCTGCAGACTCTTACACAGCAGCGTTTTTTACTGGAGACACCCAAATATCATCCGAGCAGTTTATACCCGAGCCCTTCATCACAGAGAAGTTACCAGTAAAGCACTGGTTTCCAGTTCACTACGCTGTGTGAAGCTTTGCCACAAGACAAGCGATTCACCCCTGCACATGCCGACACAACGAGTTCAGTGGAAATGTTCCCATCAGGCCTGAATCCCTGCAGAGCTGCATCCCTTCCTGTAGCACCACAGCTCATCAGAGCGGGTCCCGCCGTTGTGACGATACTGGTGTAAATAACCTGATGCAGCAGTGAAACTGGTCCATGCAGCACACTTCCACAGAAGCTAAAGTTACACGATATTTTGCCAGTAAAGTGACCGATACAGACAAACGTCTGAGATCACTTTAACACCCAAAAGTTCTTCTACTTAGACGTTCTCTTTCCTGCGCGTGCAGGATAAATGCTCAGATCCGAGACGATGCTGCAGCTGACCTGGATGTGAACCCACGCTTACCTCTTGGCTTCCTCCAGGTGACATAGATACTCGTAAGCCATGTTCTGCTGCCGCCGCTCATCCATCTCCTCCGCCGTCAGCCTCTCCACGCCATCCAGGACAGCTGGAGGAACAAGGAAAAGGATCCCTTATATTCACAACCAGTTATTCAGAAGTTAGTCCATGCCTTTGTTACTTCCAGACTGGACTATTGTAAAATTAAACTTAAGACCTTTCTTTATAACAAATCTTACAGTGAGGGATAGTTTAGCCATATGTTAGTTTTGCAGT
>JBAMHV010000001.1:1387547-1398079 GCA_037177535.1 Pseudomugil gertrudae | reverse complement strand
GACCCTCCTCTCCAGTACCCCCGAATAGACTTTCCCAGGGAGGCTGAGGAGTGTGATCCCCCTGTAGTTGGAACACATCTTCCAATCTCTCTTTTTGAAAAGGGGGACCACCAACCCAGTCTGCCAATCCAGGGGCACTGTCCCATACCACTGTACCATGAATCTTTCTATTTGAAAATTAAAAATTTGTTTATTCAACTGATTATAAGTTACAGAGGAATCACAAATGATCGTTTTTCCTTTTTTTTTTTTTTTTTTTTTACATTTTAGACTGATTGTCCTAACTTCTTGGAATTGTTGATATGATACAGTGATAAAACTGTCTGCTGCGTGTGCTTAGACATGATCATTGTTGTTATGACAACCTATAAAGAAGAAAAATTACTCTTACTCAGGATAATAAAGCAGGTGGTTGGTGTTTACCATACAGTAGAGCGATGCTTAGCATTTCATTTCTTTCTGCTATAAATGTTATGAGAGAAGGGAGACCTTTTTAGCAAGAAATGCTGAACTGCTTTCTTTCATACGTTACTGATTGATCAGCTAAATAAAACTCTAATAGACTATTATTATGTGTTGTGACTCTTTCACAATGGTTTATTTTCATAGTAATGAATAATTGTCTCCAAACCCTGTTTACAGATGCATCTGTGTCACTTTACCAGTCTCTTCTCACTGGATGTAAAATCAGTTTTTTGGATTTTAACATTTCCCCCCTTAAGTCAGCAATCATCTACTTTATCTAATTTGTGTTCAAGATGACATGATTGTTTTTGTATCAAACAAACTAACTGACCAGTTCTCTGCACTCATCTTCTTGTCCATCACTGATACACCCCACAATTGCAGAGTAATCAGTTTGTCTGTAGATGACAGGACTCAAAGTTGTGTTGGAAGTCTGGGGTTTACAGTGTGAACAGAAATGGTGAGAGTACAGTGCCCTGTGGTGCTCCAGTGCGTCTAACCACCATTTAAGACACACTGTGGTTTGCTTATTTGGTATCCACTCTAAAATGCTACCGATTGGTACCAGGGAGAAAAACTCAACAGAGCCTCTACATAGTGCTTCCACAAGACTCCCACATTCTGAGTTACCCTGAGACTGAGTCTTACCAGACAGCAGGAGACAGACAGGCTGGAGGCTAAAGTTTTAATGTGTCCTGGTATGGAAGTGATAACGTTATGGTCCATAACTGAGGGGTGTCAGAATGGAAACATCACAGGGAAACTGTGGGCTTGTGGATGATTTCAAGTCTGTTGGATTGGAGATAGAAGGTGATGCATTTGTTCTAAACTTAATCCTCTGACAACCAAAAACCAGTGACTTATTTCTTTATTTTTAACATAAGAAATTAAAATCTCTTTGTATGTTAAATGTTTTTTTTAATCAAGCAGAGTCATTTTACACCACCTGACTGAAATTATTCAATTCCCTTTGTAAGTTTGTAAGTAGAAGATGCTGATATCCAACTAGCATGGAATAATCGCATGTGACTAGGATGCAAGTAATCTGCAGTTTTCTGCGTTGTTCAGATGGTAAATGTAAAACACCGTCTTATTAGGTCAATTTTTGCAGCATTATACAGACAACTGATATGTTTCACTAAAGATTTAAGTTAATGTGACCCACTAACCAATTATTATGTACTCCTGTAAAACCTTGTGGTTATTGGATGTATTTTTTTACATTTTCATTAATTATTGTGCAATGCAGTTAAAACGTGTACACAGTATTGATTATATTTTATTAAAAGGTTACTTTCTGGTGCAGTGTGAAGCAGTAGATTTTTTGGGATATGCTGAATCAAAATAAAAACATTTAATTTGGTTTTCCATATTTCCCTGCTTTGTATTATTGCAGCTCAAATAACTGGGTTCAATGTCAGCCTACACAAAAATGCATTTCAACAAACTATTGAAATAAGTTAATGGAAAAGGTGAAACATTGGCTCTTTACTGTAAAAAAGGTTTCTCATTTTGTGGATTTTCTCTTCAATTTGTTTCAGACCTTCCTTCCTGGAGAGGAGTGAATAGCAAAATACTTTATTCATTATAGTAGGATGAACATCAAATTAGTTTTGTTTATAAACTGAATCAAAATCATAAAAGTTCAATAATCAAAAAGTTCTGCTTCAGGTAGAAGCAGATGTTACTATTATTGGGGTTAATATCATTAGTAAATACTGTTGCTACTGCAATCATATAATGTTATTTCTATAATGTCACTTTTATTATTATATTACCATCTCACAAGTGTATCTATTCTGTTTATCTGTAGCCCGGCCCATTACAGTTGATGGACAGAAACTTAACATCACCTAGCATGGATACTACACTGAATTATACTAATAGCACTTGCACTAGTATTCCTAAAAATAATAGTTTATATGAGCATTGCATGGCATTTGTACTTGAATATTTGCATTAAAATGAAGCTGCATTAGCACTCTAGTCCCTCTGACTGGGCCAAAATAAAACAAGTTCCTGAAACACAACACATAATAATATTTGTCTTATCATAAATGACAAGTATTAGGCAGTAACTTACATTAAAATGAAAATTGAATACTAACCTTTAAAAACCCCAGCAAGAATATGTCATTTTTCCTAATGTTGGGGTATTAACAGTTTCTTAACAGGTCATTTTTTTCTGCACCTCTGTCTATGACACATCATTTTCAAGAGACAAAGATCTTTTTCCGTGGTCATAAGCATGAATGCTTCAAGGTGTTATTGTGACTATGTGAGACACTTGTGACAAAAGTTATGCAACTTTTGGTGTGTTTAAGAACAGATACATTTCTCTTACAGGCCACCTGTGTCACAGAGAGAGTAAGAAGGAACAGCCTAGGATGTGATGGGCATCTGTGAAGAGGTATCGTTTCAGCGTGGGCTGTTTATTTAGTACATCTGTGTCTCCTTTGTCATCATCGGAGCTATCCTCTACCATCCTCATTTTGTACTGTATTTGATGACACCTCAGAAAAAATTTATGGATCAAGAGCCTGGTCGGCATAGAGTCCACCTTGGCTCAAAAAACACACAAAATAATTGTATCCATAATCCAGATATGGATCTCATTTTAATATTTTCTGTTTGCATATGTGCATCTGTTTGACCAAAAAATTTCTCTTCAAAGCTGCATCTTTGGCTCACCATCTCGTCTGTGTCAGGTGTGCTGACTTCTTCGTTCCTTCAATCATCCTTAGATGAGACTCGCAAATAAACATGGATTACATCATTAATGAGCTAGAAGAGGATCCCACTAGATATGGCCACTTCAGTTGTATCAGCCAGAACTAGATTCAGCACATGAGCGTAGCACCTAATTTGTACCTGGTCTTGGGCTTTGGATCAGAGGAGTGTGGAGAAGCCTCTGTACTGGCCCCACATGTTTGATGCACCATCTGTAGCATTATTGACACAGTTACTGATATCCAGATTAAAACACTCCATCACATTTGTCACCATTTGGACAAAAAATTGGCCAGTGGATACCTCACACTTGACCACTGCAAGAAGCCTTTCCTGAATTGAATCTGTAGCATATCTTAAAATGACAGAGCACTGCTAATGGTATGTAATGTCCTGGGTTGTATCGATCTGCACGGAACATCCCGCTTTCAGCAATCTCTTTCGATACAGTCTCCTGAATCAGCCACTGCACAGTAGAAATGACTGTGTTCACAGTGGTTTTGGATAAAAAATGTTACAACAGCACCACGGCCCCTGGCTTGTGACTGTTGCCTCTTCTTAATTTTTGATATGCACTTGGTGAGAGGTTCCTTCAAACATATATTTCCCAAGAAGAATGATGAGCTCTAAAAAGTTGCTGTGGTCAATGTTGTGGTCGTCTAGTATGCTGCCTTGTGATTGCAGTCCTCTTTAACTCAGTCCTCTATGAACTTAACCACATCAACTACTCACTTCAACACCTGCTGTCTCTTCCTTACTTGATCCCTGTGATCCACAATTTGAGAGCCATGTATCAAGCTGGCTATAGTTGACTTTGATGCCTTCAGATGCCTCAGCATAACCTTTGTGCATGTTGCTCCTTTCATGTTCTTCAACTCTTTGACTGATATGGTTTTTCAGTCCTACATTCTACTAATGAAGGGATTGCTGACTGTTGGTTTTGAAAAAGCTATACATACTGCACAATACAATGTATGGCAGGGCTATTGAATTAGGTCCTACGAGGGCCACAACCCTTCGGATTTTCCATCCCTGTTTCAAGGTCTACATTCAGTGCTAAAAGCCCTCTATTGGTTCCTCTTAGCTTATGGCATGAACTATCCATTAAATTATGGTTGTACAGGCTTCTGTCATGAACAGTTTATTTGATTTTGCATGATACTTAGAATGAAATGTAAGGGAATATGTGTTTAGCAAATTATTACTCGCTCTTAATTATATGAATTAGTGTTGTTACATAGTTAGAAGCCTCCTGACCTTCTCTACAAGGTGCACCTTAAATGGATTTTTCTACAGAATAAACAATGCAAGTGTTTTCAGCACCCCATCCTCAGGATGGTACAAGACATGATGTGAATTAATAATGGTTGGGTGCATGTGTGTTGAATCTTTGCCATCTTTAATGGATTGCAGATGTCCTGCAAAGTTTTTTTTTATATGTATTGCAGTTTATATTTTACCTGTAAAAAGTGTTTTTATGAAAACTTTAAAGGCTGTTTTCTCAAAAAAAGTTTTCTCTCTTCACTTAAAAAGGTATAAAAATCTGCCTTAAATCATTCTTTTTCAGTCTGAATGTTGATAATCTATACTCAAACATCAACATATCATTGGGAATTATGGCAATACAACAAACTTTGCAAAAGTACCCCAGCCAGATATCCACATGAAATGATTAGAAACTTGGTTGAGGTTATTTGAAATTGATTGTCCCCTTGTGGTAAGCTCCACCCTATCCTGACGTGCCAGAAGCATTGAGCACCATATGTATTGACATTGTTGCTGAGATAAGGGAGCTGCTGAGAGCCAAGGCAAAGAAAGGGGACCTTTACTCGAGTTGGAGAGGGCTCTATTTGGAACTCTCGCTGCAGGTATTTTTTTATTGTCAACCTTTCTTCATTAAAGATGTCACCACGTGTCTGTTTAGTTTGACCACTAGAGTGGGTTTGGGGCAATGTGAAGGCACTGTCCATTCGCCATGAAGAGATGTACCAAATGTGGAACATTTAATAAAAAAAACTTTAATTTGAAATGCCAAATTTCCGACATTCCCCCCTGGAGTCTGACCATGCCAACAAAGCCAAACAGTTAGTTTGAAAGTGTTGAAGGAACCGGTGTGGATACAAAAGTATCCACACCAAAGTGCCGTGGCCCCAAAGAAAAAGGGTGTTTGTGAAAAAAATCTCAAAACACGAACTGGCAAACAGGTGACCAGACATTCGAACCAGCACCCACTGGTTTTTGATAGAATGCGTTAGATGTGCAACGTGGCAATTCAGGCATAATCCGGATGAGGTTTTAGTTTGAGTATAGTCCATGAAGTATCACCAGGTGTTCTGCAGTGGTCACACAATGGAGTGAGGAGGAGACAAGTTTAAGTCCAGTGGACTTAAACTGACCTGGATGGAAGGTTACAGGCAGTATGTTCACACCTGCTGGTAGATTACCTTTCCTGCAAAGTTTTTGACGGACTGCAACCTCTGGAGACACACAATGCAGTGAAACTATAAGTCTACGAATGCAGGACTGATGCACCCCTTTGCTCTCATTTTTTCATTCAGTGTTCTTTACAGGGTTTGCTTTGAATATGTTTATTATAAATTAAAACCATTAAAAGCAAGATCAGTTAAACATGACTGTGCTGATTTATTGCATAGGCATCTACGTCTTGTGAGAGTTGAATCTCTACTGACAGTTTGTTACATTTGTTTGCAGCATAACAGCTACATGCTACTTCTCCATGTTTTAATCTGGACTCTGGTCCAGACTAGTTGATCTGAGTCTTTGGATGTAAGAGCTCTGCTTGGTTTATATTCTCTGAACATATCATGGATGTATTCTGGGCTTGACCTGTTCTGGGATTCATAAACATCAGCAGAGTTTTCAAATCTATCCTGTGACTCACTGGAAACCACAGGAAAGATTTTAAAACTGGTGTGATGTGTTCAGATCTCTTAGTCCAAGAATAAATATTTCATGGTCATTGGTTTGAAATATAAAGTATTTCAAATATATATCTCTGTGTAGCTATTTAATATCAATTCTTGATATTGTAAACTAATGATGAAATGATGGCTCTATCAAATTCTCTATTTATGGTCAGTAGTCCTGAATCAGCAGATGGTATCCAATTAACTGAATTAACCAAGTTAATTAAGCTAACAAAACAATAGACGTAATTCCCCTAATAGTCAGCAGATAATAGGGCAAAATGTTTTTATTTCAATATGCATTCAGTGATTCATTCATTCTATTGTCTGTTTAGTCTATTTGAGATAATAAGCAATTTAGTAAGCTTAGCACCAGTTATAACATTTGTATAGTTTCAGAACAACACTGAACCAGAAATGTGAAAAGAAAATCTAAATAATGAAAAAATAATCTCACAAAGATTATTCTTATATAATAAAATAGGGTTTAAATCATGTTTCCAGATATGATTACAGACTTGGATTATGGGCTGCATAGCTCATTCTGAAGCTGTCGATTCACAGTATCTGTTACACACAGAAAATATTAAAACAGTGGGTCAATGTGGGTACTCCACCCACACAGTTTAAGTCAGACTTTACTCTTCTTATATACAAGAGAGATAAAGTAACTCTTACTTATGCAAAAAAGTCATCTTTCTTTCAAAAGAAAAAGTTGTTTTTTAAACTTGTTTCTATCACTTATTGATCTATTAAGATGTTAAAGGGCATTTATGAGGGCATTTCTCTCCTTTACAAGCCTCATGCTCTATTGTAACAGATTCCCCATCATTTCCAGTTGACTTATCTGGTTCTAGGACAGAAGTAAAAAAGGTTCTAACACATAACCCACATTTAAATACAATAGGCAACTTTAGCTTCATATGGCACTGTAATTATAAAGGATATAACAGTGAGGATGCAATGGTTTGTAGTGCACATGTGAAGTGACATAGACCTTTTGCCTTTTTCTCTCCTGGCTAGACGTTGCATATGGAAAGTGTAATGTAACAAACTTAACTAACTGGTACTGGTCATGAGCTGTTCACAACTCTGAAGCTGACTACAAAGAAACATGTTGCACGATCTGCTAAATGTAATGTACAATGGAATATTTTATGCTTTTCCTGGTCAAATCCTTTTTAAATATTTATGTATTTAATTTCTGGATAGTAAACTATCTGATTAATTACTTTTCCTTTGTTTTGATGTACACCAGCAGTTACTTAATATTAAAGAATAGGTAACCTTTTCAATGTTAGGAAATAAAATACCTCAGTTTAACATACAATATATCACCAAAAGTAATTGCGTTTAAGCGTTTTCATGGCCACAGGTCAATTAAGCACCCAGGCATGCAGACCTCTTCTACTTCTTCTCTCTCGGGAACTCGGTGAAATCCAGTGTGATAATGTGATAGGATGCCACCTGTGCAACAAGTCTGGTCGGGAGATTTTCTCGCTAATAAAGATTCCAAAATCAACTGTCAGTGATATTATAATAAAAGAATAAAATGAAGGTGATTGAGAAGGATAGCAACCCAGCTACAATGTGATAGGCCATGCATCAAAAAGCAGGGTCAGTGGATGCTGAAGTGCACAGCCCAAAGAGCTTGCCAACATTCTGGAGGGGCCAATTACTACAGAGCTCCAAGCCCCATGCAGCCTTCAGATCAGCTTAACAACAGTGAATAGAGAGCTTCATGGAGTGGATTTCCATGACTGAGCTGCTGTATCAAAGCCATAAATCACCCAGCGTGATGCAAAGCATCGGATGTAGTGTGTAAGGCACATTGTATCTGGACTGTAAAGCAGTGACCAATCATGCTGCTCCATCTTGCAATCTAATTAACATGTCTGGATTTGGCTGTTGGCAGGAAAATGGTTCTTGTCTGACTGAACTATGTCATGAAGGACGTTCGGTGAAGTGGGGATTAAGGTGTGGGGCTTTTCACGAGCTGGGCTTGGGCCCTCACTTCTAGTAAAAGGAACTTTGAATGTGTTGGTGTATCGAGAGAAATTGAACAGTTTAATGCTTCCAATTTTATGCAAACAGGTCAATGTTACTGAAAGTTTCATGGTAGTTAAAATAAACATATTTCCAATATGTCACTTTAGTATACGTTTTTTTTTTTAAATTTATTATCTTCCCCCAAAATATCTACGTACCTCTACATTGCTGTATGTAATGTGGCTCAATTTATCCAAAAGCTGATTAACAGTGGGCCGTTGGAGGCTGGAGTCTCTCCCAGCAATTAGCAGGCGAGAGGCAGGGTACACCCTGGACAGGTTGTCCATCGCATGGAGACAATATAATCAAGTAAAAAAAAAAAAAATCCACTAATCTTTGCTAAATTAATGCCCAGAGGGTAGACAAACCCCAACCCTTTTTCTTAGTCTGTCAAAATGTTCATGTAAAAATGAACAGTCTCAAAATGAGCAATATTTAGATCCCCACATGCACAAAGTTAATTCACACCTGGGTCTTCTCTACCGAGGGATCTGATTATCCTGCTTTTAGCCATTAAGGCTTAATGTCAAATTTACCATATTGCCCTTTATTATGTAGAGATTTGCCTAATTTCTGTTCTGCAAAAGTTTGTTTCCAGAGAGCCAAGGACACTTAAAAAATGGCTGACTCTGTCATGGTGGACATGGAGAAAATATTGTAGATGCTGGCTGGTTATAAAAGGGCAAAAGGGGAAGACAATTCTAATGTCCCACTGTTTAGTCTTGTGTCACTTAAGAGTGTGGTGGGTTAGAGCGCATGCGTGAGCACCTTAGTTAAATCACCTGGTGAAAATCCACTATTATTCACAAACCATTGTCAGGAGCACACAGCCCGTTGGTAAGTAGCAGTTGCTAATAAAGTCTGTTTTTGTAATTATGCGTGTTCACTGTGTTTGTCACGCTATCAGCAGAATTATAGCTTACGATTATTTAAAAACGCTATAATATTACGGTAGTCTGTATTAGTGAGTATTTGCTGTTTGAGCACTTGCCAGCGACGGCGATGATAGTCTTAAAATATTGTGTTTTACCTGCAAGGTTTTGTGGGGTGTTTCACTGGGCGATCGTTAGATATAGTCATCCGTTTGTCCCTTTAATAAGGTAAATGCGTGTTTGTGCATAGACATGCAGTGTTTACCTGGTAGCGCTAAAGGACAGTTCTGCACATGCTCGGCAGACGCTGGGAACCCTGGGACATGTAGTCGCTTTTGGCGGGGATATGAGCCAGCCTCATTTAATCAGATGCTTCTGAATTTAAAATATTAGTTTTGTATATTATTATAGAAATATTGTATACTGAACCCACCTAATCATTTGCTTTCAGGTTTATGACCTGTGGTGAAACTGTGGAGAAATAAATATAAAAAAGACAAACACGAGTCATAACCTTTGTGTTTTTACTGGCATGCCTTTTCGGAGGGCTTACAAAGAAAGATCTGAACATACAATATAAGTATCACGTTTGTACAATATAATTATCATGTTTGTACAATATAAGTATCACGTTTGTACAATATAATTATCACGTTTGTACAATATAGTTATCACGTTTGTACAATATAATATCACGTTCGTACAATATAATTATCACGTTTGTACAATATAGTTATCACGTTTGTACAATATAGTTATCACGTTTGTACAATATAGTTATCACGTTTGTACAATATTAGTATCAGGTTATAACGTGATAGTGCTTAAAACTTTATTTTCCTCCGTGACAGCACTACACTTGCGTACAAAAGAGACGTTTACTCACTAGCAGAGGAGACAAAGCGGAATAATGGCTCATTAATTGTGATGACAACAGTCCCTCTCGGTGACAGGCAGAGTGACACAGAGACAGCAGGTGGAGCTTAGCTTGCTTGAGCACACCTTATTATTTCTCACTGCTGACAAAAAAAAAACCACGAGTGATATCAAAAGTTAAGTTGGATCGGTGTATTAGTGTTTATATCTAATCACATTGTTTGGTTATTTCCCTTTTGGTTGACAGTATAAAAAAAGAGAGGAGTAGAGATATGGCATTATTTATTAATATCCTTAAGAGTATATTTTGTTCATATTTATGTTATTTTTTTCTAGTTGAATACAATGTGTATGGTGTGAAAAAGGTGAAGGAGATGAGTGTGCAGGTCAGGAGGAAGCAGGTAAGAAAACAGACTAGTGACACGCAGAACAGCAGCTGTTAGGCTGACAAAGAAAACAGTTCATTCTTTCACTAGTTTTACCCATTTATTTCTTAGTGAAATGTATTTATTTACCCTTCCCTCTGCAAAGTGCTGAAAACGTTGGTTACGTATTGTAACCCCAGATTCTATGAGTATAGGCGCAGCCCTTTAAGGCTATCGCTATTGGGTTC
>JBAMHV010000001.1:125943-136570 GCA_037177535.1 Pseudomugil gertrudae | reverse complement strand
GTGGTATTAGACTCCAGGTGGTGGTTCTGGTTTCATCTGGGCCGGGTCAGGACCTGATGCTTGTGGTATTAGACTCCGGGTCGTGGTTCTGGTGGCAGATTTATCCTCCATAATGGGTTGCTCAGTCTCCGCCCTCCATCATCACTGCTCCACTAATCCTGATTACAGCTTCCTGACAGGACACGGAGATCCCACATCACACAGAGATCCCTGAATGCAACACGGGACACAGAGAGGACCACAGGGGACACACCGGAGACAAGACAGGGGACAGAGGAAAGGACAATGGAGATGACGGTAGATGTGGACATTTAGGTGTCATCATCATGGACAACAAAGGACGAAGAGGAACCAATGGATCCTTTAAATGCTCGTCAATCAAACGCAGCACTTCTTCTGGATCACAAAAGGTAAGACCAGGTCCACACGAGGCTGGAGGACTGGAAAGAGTCCATAACCTCTGACCTGACCTATGACCTCTCATAGCCAATGACCTCTGTCCTGATCTCTGATCACTGTCCTGATCTCAGACTTCAACCCTGATCTCTGACCTTTGACTTGGTCTCTGACCTCTGTTCTAGTCTCTGACATCTGTCCTTGTCTTTGACCTCTGACATCTGTCCTAGTCTCTGACCTATGTCCTAGTCTCTGACCTCTGTCCTAGTCTCTGAACTCTGTCCTGGTCTCTGACCTGGTCTCTGACCTCTGTCCTGGTCTCTGACCTCTGACATCTATCCTAGTCTCTGACCTCTGTCCTAGTTTCTGTCCTAGTCTCTGACCTCTGTCCTAATCTCTGTCCTAGTCTCTGACCTCTGTCCTAGTCTCTGACATCAGTCCTACTCTCTGACCTCTGTCCTAGTATTTGACTACTGACATCTTTCCTAGTCTCTTACATCTGTCCTAGTCTTTGAACTCTGTCCTAATCTTTGACCTCTGTCCCAGTCTCTGACTAGGTGCCCTGGTACTTTGGTACCCTGGTTATCTGGTACTGTGGTACCCTGGTTATCTGGTACTTTGCTGCCTTGGTTATCTGGTAATTTGGTGCCCTGGTTATCTGGTACTTTGCTGCCCTGGTTATCTGGTAATCTGGTACCCTGGTTATCTGGTAATCTGGTACCCTGGTTATCTGGTACTTTGGTACCCTGGTTATCTGGTACTTTGTGCCCTGGTTATCTGGTAATCTGGTACCCTGATTATCTGGTACTTTGGTACCCTGGTTATCTGGTACTTTGCTGCCCTGGTTATCTGGTAATCTGGTACCCTGGTTATCTGGTACTTTGGTACCCTGGTTATCTGTTTATTTATACCCTGGTTATCTGGTAATTTAGTACCCTGGTTATCTGGTAATTTGGTGCCCTGGTTATCTGGTACTTTGTGCCCTGGTTATCTGGTAATCTGGTGCCCTGGTTATCTGGTAATTTGGTACCCTGGTTACCTGGTAATTTGCTGCCCTGGTTATTCGGTAATTTGGTACACTGGTTATCTGGTACTTGTGTACCCTGGTTATCTGGTACTTTGGTACCCTGGTTATCTGGTAATCTGGTACCCTGGTTATCTGGTACTTTGGTACCCTGGTTATCTGTTTTTTTTATACCCTGGTTATCTGGTAATTTGGTAACCTGGTTATCTGGTACCTTTGTACCCTGGTTATCTGGTACTTTGGTACCCTGGTTATCTGGTACTTTGGTACCCTGGTTATCTGGTAATTTGGTACACTGGTTATCTGTTTTTTGATAACCTGGTTATCTGGTAATTTGGTACCCTGGTTATCTGGTAATCTGGTACCCCGGTTATCTGGTAATTTGCTGCCCTGGTTATCTGGTAATTTGGTACCCTGGTTATCTGGTAATTTGCTGCCCTGGTTATTCGGTAATTTGGTACACTGGTTATCTGGTACTTTGGTACCCTGGTTATCTGGTAATTTGGTACACTGGTTATCTGTTTTTTGATAACCTGGTTATCTGGTAATTTGGTACCCTGGTTATCTGGTAATCTGGTACCCCGGTTATCTGGTAATTTGCTGCCCTGGTTATCTGGTAATTTGGTACCCTGGTTATCTGGTAATTTGCTGCCCTGGTTATTCGGTAATTTGGTACACTGGTTATCTGGTACTTTGGTACCCTGGTTATCTGGTAATTTGCTGCCCTGGTTATCTGGTAATTTGGTACCCTGGTTATCTGGTAATTTGGTACCCTGATTATCTGGTAATTTGGTACCCTGGTTATCTGGTACTTGTGTACCCTGGTTATCTGGTACTTTGGTACCCTGGTTATCTGGTACTTGTGTACCCTGGTTATCTGGTACTTGTGTACCCTGGTTATCTGGTACTTTGGTACCCTGGTTATCTGGTACTTTGGTACCCTGGTTATCTGGTAATCTGGTACCCTGGTTATCTGGTACTTTGGTTATCTGGTACCCTGGTTATCTGGTACTTTGGTTATCTGGTACCCTGGTTATCTGGTAATCTGGTACCCTGGTTATCTGGTAATTTGCTGCCCTGGTTATCTGGTAATTTGGTACCCTGGTTATCTGGTACTTGTGTACCCTGGTTATCTGGTAATCTGATACCTTGGTTATCTGGTAATTTGGTACCCTGGTTATCTGGTAATTTGCTGCCCTGGTTACCTGGTAATTTGCTGCCCTGGTTATCTGGTAATTTGGTACACTGGTTATCTGGTACTTGTGTACCCTGGTTATCTGGTACTTTGGTACCCTGGTTATCTGGTAATCTGGTACCCTGGTTATCTGGTACTTTGGTTATCTGGTACCCTGGTTATCTGGTACTTTGGTTATCTGGTACCCTGGTTATCTGGTAATCTGGTACCCTGGTTATCTGGTAATTTGCTGCCCTGGTTATCTGGTACTTTGGTTATCTGGTACCCTGGTTATCTGGTACTTTGGTGATCTGGTACCCTGGTTATCTGGTACTTTGGTGCCCTGGTTGTCTGAGCTCAGACCCGGTAAACAGATTGGATTCTGTTGTCAGAACCAAGTCTTACATCTTTGATGTGAGGAGATAATGAGGTGCTTTTTGGTTCATGTGGAGTTTTTCTGTAAAATATTATCCCATTAAAAATTCCTCTGAAGATGATGCAGATGAAGGTGATGATGGTGATGATAAAGGTAGAGATAATGATGTTGGTGATGATGATGATACCGATGAAGATAGAAATAAAAGGATGGTGATGAGGATGACGGTGATGAAGATGGGAACTCTGTATTTATGTAAAAAACAATAAAACTAAGGCTCATGTGCTGCTCAGACATTAATCCTCTATCATCCAGAGTGCAGGACAAAGTGTATGCACACACACACACACACACACAACCTGTGTGCGCGTGTCAGAGCTGCAGGATTTAAACACACAGCAGCTTTAAAGAGCAGTTCCGTGTTTTAGCATAAGAGGATTAATGAAGAAAGGAATGGAAAGCTTTGTCTCCAGAAATTAGCCAGATGCAGCAAACAGATGAAACCGCTGCTCGTCCACAGTTTCATCTACACAACAATTATCTGACCCGCTTCAACTGGGCGGAGCCTAACACAGCTGCTCTCAGAGGAACAACACCTGGACACCTGGTGCGTCTCGGTACTGTTCCAGTGTGACCCAGATTGTCTTGCTGTCCTCTGATTGGTCAGACCGGTTGTAGATTAAGTTTCTTTTGAATGTTTCAGGTCCATCGAGTGTGGATCGAGAGAACCTTCCTGAAGAGAGAATGTGTTCAGATCATTCCCAGCAAGGACGTCAGCAGGTGAGGACACAGAGGTGGACTGGTTGTTCTGGTGCAGTACGACGCTCGGGTCAGCTTCCAGGACCACAGAACCAGTCTGTCTGAATTTGGTCAGACAGACTGGATCTGTGGTTACGATCCATTAAAAAAAAGAGTCATCATTGTTACATGATTCTTAATTAATTACTTGGTTTGAACCGGGTATGGACCAGGTCTGGACCTTATTTGGAACAGCCCGGGTCAGATTTGGACCTTATTTGGAACAGCTCGGGTCAGATCTAGCCCAGGTGTGGACCTTATTTGGAACAACTCGGGTCAGATCCGGCCCAGGTTTGGACCTCATTTGGAACAGCCCGGGTCAGATCTAGACCAGGTTTGGACCTGCTTTTTATCTGGATTGAACCAGATTAGCAGGAATCAGCTACCTGGGCTGATTGTGGTGCTTATGGTGCTTGTCAGAGGTAGTCATGTGACAGGAAGTCCACCTTGTCTTGTATCCAGGTGCTGCTGTGGCCAGCTGGTGGTGCAGCACGTCTCTCAGGGGTCCAAAGATGAAGGGACCCCTCTGGTTCAGCTGGATGTCCAACCTGCTGAGAGATGGAGTGCCGTCAAACACACCCAGACCTCGCCCACTGACGCATACGGAGTCCTGGAGTTCCAGGGAGGAGGACATGTCAACAAGGCCATGGTACCAGTCCAGAACTGGTTCAGTAAGAGGTTTATGTTGAAACTTTGACGTCCTCTCCTTCGATGTCCTTCCCCAGTACATCCGGGTCTCTTATGACTCCAAGCCGGACTCCCTGCTCCACCTGATGGTAAAGGACTGGCAGCTGGAGCTCCCCACGCTGCTCATCTCTGTCCACGGAGGTCTCCAGAACTTTGACCTGCCCCCCAAACTGAAGCAGGTCTTTGGTAAGGGTCTCATCAAAGCAGCTGTGACCACTGGAGCCTGGATCTTCACAGGGGGTGTCAGTACAGGTACTACACAGGTTGTTTCAGCTCAATGTCCAGGTCATCCAGACCTGATCTTTCTGTCCTGTTTCAGGAGTGATTCGCCATGTTGGAGACGCTCTCAAAGACCACTCGTCCAAATCCAGAGGGAGAGTCTGTGCCATCGGCATCGCACCGTGGGGTATCGTTGAAAACAAAGAAGACCTGATCGGGAAGGACGTAAGACCCAGATTAGCCCAGACCAGTTTCTTCACTGGTGTGGTTCTCTTGATGTCTTCATGTCTTTTAAAAGAAGACAACAGACCAAGATGTCCTCAAGCCTGAAACTCATACAGTCTATGGTAGAATCTCTACAAAGACGACAATAAAACCCAAAAGTAGCTGCACCAAATTAAGTTTTATAAAGCTCTGCTCACACAGAGGGGACAAAAGACATGCTGGGTCCAGGTCCGTCATGAGAGGACAAAAAACACGCTGTGTCCAGGTCCATCATTAGGGGGCAAAATACATGCTCTGTTCAGGTCCATTATTAGGGGACAGAAGACAGACTGTGTTCAGGTCCATCATGAGGGGACAAAAGACACACTGTGTTCAGGTCCATCATGAAGGGACAAAATACATGCTCTGTTCAGGTCCATTATTAGGGGACAGAAGACACACTGTGTTCAGGTCCATTATTAGGGGACAGAAGACACACTGTGTTCAGGTCCATCATGAGGGGACAAAAGACACGCTGTGTTCAGGTCCATCATGAGGGGACAAAAGACACTGTGTTCAGGTCCATCATTAGGGGACAAAAGACACGCTGTTTTCAGGTCCACCGTGAAGGGACAAAAGACACTGTGTTCAGGTTCATCATGAGGGGACAAAAGACACGTTGTGTTCAGGTCTCTCTGAAAGGGACAAAAGACACACTGTGTTCAGGGCCATCATGAGGGGACAAAAGACATGCTGTGTTCATGTCCATCATGAGGGGACAAAAGACACTGTGTTCAGGTCCATCATGAGGGGACAAAAGACACGCTGTGTTCAGGTCCATCATTAGGGGACAAAAGACACTATGTGTTCAGGTCCATCATGAGGGGACAAAAGACACTATGTGTTCAGGTCCATCATGAGGGGACAAAAGACATGCTGTGTTCATGTCCATCATGAGGGGACAAAAGACACGCTGTGTTCAGGTCCATCATTAGGGGACAAAAGACACTATGTGTTCAGGTCCATCATGAGGGGACAAAAGACACTATGTGTTCAGGTCCATCATTAGGGGACAAAAGACACGCTGTTTTCAGGTCCATCATCAAGGGACAAAAGACACTGTGTTCAGGTTCATCATGAGGGGACAAAAGACACGCTGTTTTCAGGTCCATCATGAAGGGACAAAAGACACTGTGTTCAGGTCCATCATTAGGGGACAAAAGACACACTGTTTTCAGGTCCATCATGAAGGGACAAAAGACACTGTGTTCAGGTCCATCATGAGGGGACAAAAGACACGCTGTTTTCAGGTCCATCATGAGGGGACAAATGACACTGTGTTCAGGTCCATTATTAGGGGACAAAAGACACAGTGTGTTCAGGTCTCTCTGAAAGGGACAAAAGACACTGTGTTCAGGTCTCTCTGAAAGGGACAAAAGACATGTGTTCATGTCCATCATTAGGGGACAAAAGACACTGTGTTCAGGTCCATCATGAGGGGACAAAAGACACGCTGTTTTCAGGTCCATCATGAGGGGACAAATGACACTGTGTTCAGGTCCATTACTAGGGGACAAAAGACACGTTGTGTTCAGGTCTCTCTGAAAGGGACAAAAGACACACTGTGTTCAGGTCCATCGTGAGGGAGACCCTTGGACTCATTTAGGAACATTGTGTCATTAAGGACGACCCGTCTTTCTCACCTGTCCTCTAATGTCCTAACTAAGCCAGTCAGATGTGTCCTACGGGTTTCGATGGATGAGAATGTCTCCCACAGACGTTCCAGGTCCATCCTCTGCTGCTAGTTTAGTTTGTCCAGACCTCATGGAAGTCTTGATGGACCCGACTGGAAGACCTGAATCCAGTGACTTGGTGTCCCGGTACTTTGGTTCTGATAAACACACGGCTCTCATAGCGAAGCTTTTACTTGTGATTGGAGCAAACGTGTTGTCCTCCAGGTCACACGGTCTTACCAGACCATGTCCCACTTCCAGGTCACACGGCCTTACCAGACCATGTCCAACCCGCTCAGCAAGCTGTCGGTTCTGAACAGCAGCCACTCCCACTTCATCCTGTCGGACAATGGAACGAGTGGGAAGTACGGGGCCGAGGTCCGCCTCCGCCGGCAGCTGGAGAAGCACATCTCTCTGCAGAAGATCAACACGCGTAAGTTACAGCACGTAGTCTACACACGTAGTTCTGGACTATGGTTCAGAGGTCAGGACATCTGGACTCTGGTTCAGAGGTCGGGAAATCTGGACTCTGGTTCAGAGGTCAGGACATCTGGACTCTGGTTCAAAGGTCAGGAAATCTGGACTCTGGTTCAGAGGTCAGGAATTCTGGACTCTGGTTCAGAGGTCAGGAAATCTGGACTTTGGTTCAGAGGTCAGGAATTCTGGACTCTGGTTCAGAGGTCAGGAAATCTGGTTCAGAGGTCAGGAAATCCGGAGTCTGGTTCAGAGGTCAGGAAATCTGGAGTCTGTTTCAGAGGTCAGGAATTCTGGACTCTGGTTCAGAGGTCAAGAAATCTGGTTCAGAGGTCAGGAAATCTGGACTCTGGTTCAGAGGTCAGGAAATCTGGTTCAGAGGTCAGGAAATCCGGACTCTGGTTCGGAGGTCAGCAAATCTGGAGTCTGGTTCGGAGGTCAGGAAATCTGGAGTCTGGTTCAGAGGTCATAAAGTCTGGACTCTGTTTCAGAGGTCAGGAAATCTGGAGTCTGGTTCAGAGGTCAGGAATTCTGGAGTCTGGTTCAGAGGTCAGGAAATCTGGAGTCTGGTTCAGAGATCAGGAAATCTGGAGTCTGGTTCAGAGGTCAGGAAATCTAGACTGGTTCAGAGGTCTGGTTACCTAGGTTACCAGTGTCTCAGCTGGGCCAATAAGAATTCAGTTCTGTCCTTTGTCAGAAGTTCTAGACCTGCTTCAGGTAGAAGCTGTGACCTCCAGGTTTCCCTTTGTCATCCTATGCCTGGAGGTTCCTGCAGGGCAAGGATGGCAAAGGGGGTCCTGGCCGTCACTACACAACAGAATCCACCAGAACTAGAACCACTTGGACCAGAACCAGAATCAGAACACCACATGTTGATACACGCGGCCTTCTGATCAACATGGACTTTCACCTGTTCACATTTCAGAACCTAAACCAGATTTACCTCCAGACCGGCCCATGAGCCCAGTCTACCGGGCTGGTGCCGAACCAAAAATTTTTTTTGGGATGAGATGTATCTCATCAATCCAGACCTGGTCAATTATCAGGTACAGTTCAGGTCCAAGTCAGGCTCAATTCAGGTCTGGGTAAGGTCTAGCTCAGGCCCAGTTCTGGTCCAGTCAGTTTCAGCTCAGGTCTGGCTCAGGTCCAGGTCAGGTCTGGTTCAGGTCTGGCTCAAGTCCGGTTAATGTCCGGCTCAGTTCTACTTCAGGTCTGGCTTAGGTCCTACTCAGGTCTGGTTCAGGTATGGCTCAGGTCCGGTCTAGTCTGGTTCAGGTCTGGCCCAGGTCCAGATCAGGTCCAGCTTAGGTCTGGCTCAGTTCTGGTTTAGGTCCGGTTCAGGTCCGGTTCCGGTCAGGTCAGGGCTCCTGGTGGGTCATTCTGACTGTCTGTTACTAGGTCTGGGTCAGGGGGTCCCGGTGGTGTGTCTAATCCTGGAAGGGGGTCCTAATGTCATCTCCATCGTGCTGGAGAGCCTGAAGGAGGACCCTCCAGTCCCGGTTGTGGTCTGCGATGGCAGCGGTCGGGCCTCGGACATCATCTCCTTCGCTCACCGATACTGCGAGGAGGACGGGTGAGAATTTGTCTTCCAGTGGGACAAATGGGGACAGGGAGACAGTGGGGTAGGGGGAAACGGTCCAGGTGGGGGTCTCACTTCCAGATCTTCCTGCTCCACCAGGCAAGTCAGCGAGAGCGTCAAAGACCAGCTGCTGGTGACCATCCAGAAGACCTTCAGCTACAGCCGCAGCCAGGCCCAGCAGATCTTCCTCATGGTGATGGAGTGCATGAAGAAAAGAGCTCTGGTAGGTCATCGTTTTCCATCCTTTCACCGTTACCATGACAACCAGAGACAATCCAGGTCCCATCCTGTCCATGGACCAGTTCTTCATCCTGTACTCTGCATGTTATTTAAACCCTCCTCACAGCTGGTCTCGGGTTTTGGCTCTCAGGTCTCTGGTCTGGTCTCGGCTCTCTGGTCTCTGGTCAGGTCTCTGGTCTCTGGTCCGGTCTCTGGTCAGGTCTCTGGTCGGGTCTCGGATCTCGGGTCTCTGGTCTCAGCTCTCTAGTGTCCGGTCAGGTCTCTGGTCGGGTCTCGGGTCTCGGCTCTTGGGTCTCGGCTCTTGGGTCTCGGCTCTCGGCTCTCGGGTCTCAGGTCTTCGGTCTCTGGTCTCCGGTCTTCTCTGGTCTCTGGTCTGGTCTCTGGTCTTCTCTGGTCTCTGGTCTCTGGTCTCTGGTCTCTGGTCTTCTCTGGTCTCCGGTCTCTGGTCTCTGGTCTCCGGTCTTCTCTGGTCTCTGGTCTCTGGTCTCTGGTCTCCGGACTTCTCCGGTCTCTGGTCTATGATCTCAGGTCTCAGGTCTCTGGTCTGAAACTCGGCTCTCCCGGCTCTCTGGTCTCTCTCCGGTCTCAGCTCTCCAGTCTCGCGTCTCTGGTCTCAGGTCTCCGGTCCGGTCTCCGGTCTCTGGTCTCTGGTCTCTGGTCTCTGGTCTCCGGTCTTCTCTGGTCTCTGGTCTTCTCTGGTCTCTGGTCTCTGGTCTCTGGTCTTCTCTGGTCTCCGGTCTCTGGTCTCTGGTCTCTAGTCTCTGGTCTCCGGTCTTCTCCGGTCTCTGGTCTATGGTCTCAGGTCTCAGGTCTCTGGTCTGAAACGCGGCTCTCTGGTCTCTGGTCTCTCTCCGGTCTCAGCTCTCTGGTCTCTGGTCTCTCTCCGGTCTCAGCTCTCCGGTCTCGGGTCTCGGGTCTCTGGTCTCGGCTCTCTGGTCTCCGTGTAATGAACATGCTTTCAGGCTTTGGGGTTAATGCAGCACTTAACCAGGTCTGGTCTCTGGTCTCCGGTCTCCGGTCTCTAGTCTCTGGTCTGGTCTCTGGTCTTCTCTGGTCTCCGGTCTCTGGTCTCTGGTCTCCGGTCTTCTCTGGTCTCTAGTCTCTGGTCTCCGGTCTTCTCCGGTCTCTGGTCTATGGTCTCAGGTCTCAGGTCTCTGGTCTGAAACGCGGCTCTCTGGTCTCTGGTCTCTCTCCGGTCTCAGCTCTCTGGTCTCTGGTCTCTCTCCGGTCTCGGGTCTCGGGTCTCTGGTCTCAGCTCTCTGGTCTCTGTGTAATGAACATGCTTTCAGCCTTTGGGGTTAATGCAGCACTTAACCAGGTCTGGTCTCTGGTCTCTGGTCTCTGGTCTCTGGTCTCTGGTCTCCGGTCTCCGGTCTCTGGTCTCTGGTCTCTGGTTTCATGTTTCAGGTCTCTGGTCTCTGGTCTCTAGTCTCCGGTCAGATCTCTGGTCGGGTCTCGGCTCTTGGGTCTCGGCTCTTGGGTCTCGGCTCTCGGGTCTCAGGTCTCAGCTCTCTAGTCTCTGGTCAGGTCTCTGGTTGGGTCTCGGGTCTCGGCTCTTGGGTCTCGGCTCTCGGGTCTCAGGTCTCAGGTCTCTGGTCTCCGGTCTTCTCTGGTCTCAGGTCTCAGGTCTCTGGTCTGAAACTCGGCTCTCTGGTCTCTGGTCTCTCTCCGGTCTCAGCTCTCCGGTCTCGGGTCTCGGGTCTCTGGTCTCGGCTCTCTGGTC